>WMHX01000040.1:0-268304 GCA_013420875.1 Thelonectria rubi
AAACCCCCCCCCCCCGGGCCCCCCCCCCCCCCCCCCCCCGCCCTCGCCCGTGAGACCGTGAAACATGGCCGCTGCCTCGAGAGATGCCAGGCCTCGGCCCCCGATCAAACCGATACGCACCACGGGGCCCGGACACGGCTCCCAGGCGGCGCACGCCCGGATGGCCTTCAAGAGCCCCGCGTGGTTGGCCACGCCCTACTCGCCCATGAGCCGGCCGCCTCCCATGTACCCGGACTCCGACGACGACAGGATGAGGGAGCTCGACAAGGCCGCCGTGGACCGCCTCGAGCCTCGCAGCCGCAACTCGCCCAACCCCGAGATGCCTCCCCGGACGGCCGGCCTGAAGCCCATATCCGAGTTCGCCTCGGCCTCGCCCCTGTCCCACGCCCACCAGCGCCCGGCTCTCTCGGCTCCCCTCCTCCCGCTGCCCGGCTACCGCCGACCGACCATTGCCGAAGAGACGAGGAGCATGCTGCTGCACGATGCCGGGCCGGACAGGCTCGCTCCCCCCCCTCCCCACGCCCTCGGACGCAGAGGCTCCGCTCCCCCCGGCGTCCTCCGGGCGCGCAACATGCAGCTCCAGCGGCAGCGAGAGCACCTCCGGCGACGGGGCCTCGCCGGCCCGTACAGGAGTCGCGAGCCCGACCTCCTCGTCGTCCCCGTCGAGCTCAAGCGCCTGTCCACCATTGCCACGCACACGGCCGACGGCGACATGCCCTCGCCGCACCCGGTGGACGGCCGCCTCACCACCCGCGTCGTCATCCACTCCCGCAACCGCAAGCCCCTGGTGCTGACGAGAACGTTTGACCTCAACGAGCTGCGCGCCACCATCCCCGAACACGTCCAGTCGCCCGCGCTGCTGCTGCCCTGCAGCCGCCGGGCCTCGATGACGACGCTCCAGGTTCCCACGCCCGTGACGGGCACCAGGCCCAGGTCCCCCCTCTCGTCGGCCCTCGCGAGGGAGCGGCGCCATTCGACCGCCGGGACCCCCGTCTCCGACTTGCACCCATCTCCCAGGTCCGAAAGCAGACGTCACCGTCCCCGGTTCGCGGCCGTCCCCATGCGTAAGATACCCTATAGCTACCTACCCTCCCGCGTGATTGTCCCTCTCCTCGTTCTGCTTCAGGCCTGACAGCGAATAGATCTCGAATACGCGCGCAAGTATCTCCCCGTGCTCGCGGCCATTATTCTCTCCGAGCTCGTCCGGCCCGGAGATACGCTCGAACTGCCGCTCCCGCATCCTCGATATTGGGAGGAGACGGTCGCCTACATCTACACGGGACGAGTCGAAATCACCGAACCGATTCGCCAGAACATCATCTACCTGGGAGGCAGGGCATGAGGACGAGGCAGAGGCGTTTAGGTTTCTTTTCTTTCTTTTGTATAATCACAGACCGGCACCCATCATGGGTTCGCATGATGAAATTGGGACAGGAATGGAACTTTCGGATGAGACTGCTACCACGTATATGAAGATTTACTGGAGATAATATCATAGGCTTGGGTTCGACGATAATGCGGAGGGGTTTGTTTTTCTGGGACGAGGCAATGAAGGAGTTGGTTGAATTCATCGTTTCTCTTCTAATATCACGAACATCCGCTTTCCCTCCAACCTTGAACAGTGCCGGGTGCCGACGGCCTCTCCAGACTTGAACGGCCCCTTCGCCTTGGCATGTGCCAGCCTCCTCTTCCATCCGTGTTACTGAGCATCTGTGTCGTGCTTCTACACCGAGAGGCATACACACACACACACACACACACACACACACACACACACAGAGACACAAGCACACAAACAACAAAACCTTGTGTCCATGATGCCAAAGTCTTAGGTGAAGCTCGCCTCACACGCGAAAACAAACTAGCCACAAACTCGCTCGTCGTGTGCTTCGTCGTCTACCCCACACAGCTCGTCTTGTCTCGGCTTGCTCGAGACGAACGCCCCCAGTCTATTTGCAACGTGCGTGTGTCCAGCGTCCCGTATTTCGTCGTACCCGTTGTGGGTGGTGGTGGGGGGGGAGGGGGCACACTTGCTCGACGACGACAACAAGCTGGGAAGAAAAAGGAAAAAAACGAAGAAAAAAAAAAAAAAGAAACCGGGTGTTGATGCAGATCATGGCTGCACACTGAGACCCGCTCGTGGTGGTGTCGAGAATGGACGAGTCTTTTCCTGATGTATTCTCTAGAGAGACTCCCTCGGCAACCTGCACACGCCGGCGTCTCCTTCGACGGTGGCTCAAATTCGCAATGGCTGCTTTTTTTCTCACGGCCAAGACAGCCCAGGCCAAGAGTTCACACACACACCCCGGCTCGCACTCTCTCCGACTTGCCGGCCCGGTCAGACGACGAAGAGGGCGAAGAGGGCCCACGCGGTCCAGGTTGGCGTTTGGCCCGCGGCCAGTCATCAACCAGGCCTGGCCAAAAAGAAAAAATGGTGGCGGCAGAGTCGTGGCTGTCGAAACGAGAAGCAAAAAAGGTCCTTTTGTTGTTGTTGTTGTTGTTGTTGTTATTGTCGTCGTTGCCTGCATCAGCCAATTGCCAATGCCGGAGGCTTGCAGCAATCTTGAGGCCTCAACCTCAACACGGCATGCTCGGAGGAGTGTGGTCCGGCCCGGCGGCTGCTGCGCTTCGAATCGCGAACTGCGGAGGATGAGGAGTGGCGGCCGCAATCTTTCGGCCCCGACGGGCGCATGTACGTATTTGCTCTGAGAGCTCTCCCAACTCTTTTGCCATCTTGTTGGTTCTTACACAATCCGCCAGCAACCAACACCAACCAGGCCACGCTACGGGTCTCTACGGACGCCATAGGTTGCGACGAAATTTTCTCAAGAGCCTGCTCCGGTTTTCGTGCACACCTTTGTCGATTTCGGGAATTTTCAGGAACCTTGCACGTGCAGAGCGGCAACGCACCCATGGGCCGTGGTGAGCCTTTTGCATGAAGACGCCTGAAGGCTGGGCGCCTCAAGGTGAGCGCCGTCTCCGATAGCGAACCTGCAGCTAGGCACGTCTGGGCAACAGCCGGAACATCGCCCTGCATCTCGCTGGCCAATTGGTCCCAGCACGGCACTGAGTCTGCTGTCTCCGGCCGTCCATCGCCGCATCCCGACTAGAGAGCGGCCGAACAACGCATAATCCCCAACGGTCCGTGGCAGATATCGCCAGGCACCTCTGCTTCCGAGTCAAACCCTTGCCTGCTGGACCGCACGTGTATTGCCACGGGAGTCTCGCCCTAGTTGGCTGAGGAGCCACTCGATTGTTTCTCCGGAGCTCTTGTTGCGTGCTCGAGACGGTTGGTCTTGTCTTGCAAATCCATGACATATCAGGCAAAGTCAAGGCTTCAAACGAAACGGCACTGCACCAGGCTTTGACCACCGCGTCGACAGGGACCCTTGAAGGTGACATGAGACGTTGTGTATCAATGCGTTCCGTGAGCGAGCCGAGCCCGCCCGTTTCAAGTGGCACGGCTAATTCGTCCTCGCGCCCGGTCTAATCCCGGTTTCTGCTGTGCCGCGTCTCATCCAGAGTGCTGCACTTGGTAAACAACACCCATCGTCCATAGATGACGGCTCAAACCGAGCTGGTCAAGCCAGGACAACCTCTTGTCTGGCTTGCGGCTGCCCGACCGACGAGACAGGCCCCGACAATCTCCATAATATCTCATGTATCTCATCGGAGGGTCTCAGAGAGGGGCCAGCAGGGGTTCGAATGGCAGAGCCGCCCGCCAACGGCCACCGAGAGGGACACGGAGAGACGGAGAGGCACACCCCTCGACCACCTCGCCCCAGACCAAGCCTAGCCAGGCCCTGATAACCTCAAGCAACATTGCGCTGGAGCCCAGTGACTGAACCTTCATGTGGCTAGCAAGCTGGTGGCCATGGTTGTCGCGGCCGTGGGGCAGCCCCTCAGGGAGACGGGGATCGACATGGTGAGAGTCGTAGCTGGCTGTACGCGAGAATGCCTATCAGACACCACCCAGGTGAGTGTCAGGGTACCTAGACTGCGAGACCAGACAGTGCCTTCGGTACGCACCTCGAAAACGTCTGAGGTTCGCTGTTGAACGGATGCCGATCCTGGCGGCAGTGGTTCGATCGTGTCTCAACGAATCCAGTTGGGACGGATTGAACGCGGGGTTTGTCTGTTGGCCCGCACACTCGACAGTATGCACCCTGCAGGGAGCCCCTTCAACCTCGGTTCCGTCCTCAACCTGACCAACAGGGGAGCTGGAGGATTTGCACCTATGTAGGACCTGCATCGCGAGAGCTGCAAGGGTCCCAATATGGAACAGAACATGGGGCAACTGACATCGCTTCGTGCTTTCGACTCAGGGCCTGAGGCTCAGCCCTGATCTTCGCTCTTTTGCGTCCGTGTTGGCGATCGTAAGCACCTCCCCACTTCAAACCCCCTCCCCTCCTGGCCCCATGTCGATAACACGGTGCCATTGATGGATTCATTCGAGCTGGAGCTTGATGACCATGCATGCTGCTAGTGACAGCTCACTTTTCAGAGTCGAGACCAGCCCCTCTAGAGCCATTCTCGGAGATTCAGGTATGATGCTTGAACGCCATAGGATCTAAGGGGTTTGAGAAGCCAGAGGTGCTGGTGAGGTCTCCTGGTCTGGAACGGAAGAGTCCTATTCCTCGCATCACCCTAGGCGGGAATATGCAACGCCCAAATGCTTTCCCTCATTTGTTCCTTGCTGCATCCGACACGGCAGCCGAGGCCTCCCAACGGCCATGTCATGACTCTGCTCGATGCAACGCCTATGCCGTCGCTGACGATTGTGATCGTGTCTGCATGTTCCCCTTTCATGTGCTCAGGCGGCCCAATAGTGGGCAATCGGAGCCTGTAAAGTGCGTCCCACACAATCGCACAAGGACTTAGCCTGGTCTGCGGCAGCGATGTTGGAAGCGATATTGGCCATGTTTGACCGGCAAAGGCTATTCCATAGAGCTCGCTGGATCGTTTCAACGAGCTGTGAGCCTTATCTTGGCGAAGTAATAGCTCAGAAACCCCGCGTCAAACGGACAGGGGAGGAGGAGGCGAAGCCTGTGAGACCATCTGGGCTCGGTCTGGTGCTAGAGAGTTATCGAGATAGCTTCACCAGCTAACGAGCACCCTGCACTTGGACCCTCTGGGGGGCGCGAAGCTACCCTTGTTTCGTGCCAAAGGTCGCATCGAACATCGGCCGAGCAGGAAATAGCCTCATTACGTACCTGGAATCCGCCCCCGCTTTCAAGTTACGGGCTAGGTTCGCTTTGTGGTCCCTCGGTGGCCTTTGACGTGCGGCCGCGAACTAATTGCAGGTTGGCTATGGTAATCAACGCCGCCTTGGTTTGGTCGGCGAGAGGAGGGGCGCGCGCCGCAGTGACGCCATCGAGGAGACGTCGGCCGATGGATGGAGGCAGGCAGCCTGACGGCGCGAGATTTTATGTCCTCTGGACGCATTTTGCGGGGTTTCCCTTGAGCGTGCTAGTCGACGAGCTTGCCCATGTCCCTGCCCTCGGCCCTTGTCCCTTGTCCATGGCGTCGCCTGCTCGTCCGACCTTGGGGAGCCAGGCCCTCAGCAATGTCTTGCTTCTGTATCCGTATGACTAGTTGCAACGCCGGACTCGGGGGGCTTGACGATGCAGCTCATCAACCTTTGACGAGATGCCTGCCGTCTTGGTCGCGACTTGGCTCCGCAACGGCTCGCGAATAGTCTAGCCAAAATGTTAGAAGCGTGTCGCAGCGGAGATGGGAACGACATAGAATGCCATAGGGAGTGGGATGGATAAGAGATAGGACTGGATATGGGATAGTTGTGCGCGCTGTGACCTTCGTACATTGAGTGGCAGTGAATAATACATCGCTACACGAGACAACGCACACAAGCATAGAGCTAGGTGCAGCACCCATCTGGAGTGGTAGTTGGTACTGTAGTTGTGGCTGGCACATGGAGGTGTGAGGTCGAGATAGGTGGGTGGGTGGTTGGAGACATGTCATCATCGCTCCTAGTCATGCTCCCAAGTAGGCAAGACCCTGATTCCCCCAGTCGAACCTTCCTTCTCTGGCAGTATTTACAGTTGTGTTGACAGCACCTCGTGCCTTCCTGCCTCCAGTTGATATTATATATGGCTCGTTCCTGCCTGAGTCAACAACTAAGGTGCCTGGATTAGGGTAGGTACCTACTACATGCCAGGTCCTACTACCTGAGGTTCCGATCTCTTCCACTCACTCTTGAGGCTGCAGCTCTCAATCAGGTTCGCTCGAACTCTTCCCGGGCAAAAAGCCCCAGAAGCCCGATAATCTCGATGTGGGTGATTCCTAAGCAGTTAGACAGCAGAACTGCCGCAGTAGCTCCTCAACCTCGACTCAACACCCACGTATCATCGCGCAACCATGCTACTGCAGCTTTCCATTCGCAACATTCAACCGAAATCACCCTTGACCCGGAGACGACACCCAAAACCACACAGAAATTCACTCGAATCTGCAATGGCTAATAAGCGGGAATCACAACCTAAAGCACGACGAAAAGCTGGGAAAATGGAGCATACCCTCCCACAGCATGTGCGGGGGGACCGGGGGGTTGCTGAGGCTAGAGATGCATGCGCCATCAAAGGCGGGGGGGGACGCATTGACACGTACGAAGCACCTCTGGACGGGAGAGATAGAGCGCAGACGGTCCTATGTGTGAAGAGACGAAAAGAGAGAAGTGCAGAGAGACACAAGAGCACTCACGTCTTTGACCGGCCTCGGGCAGAGCCCACCGCATATCACCACCTCCAGCCACACCTCCTCCACCCCAGTGACCACGCACCCTGTCGGCGACACCCTCACCACCATCACCAACCATCACCAACCATCACCACCCCCTCTCTGGAAACCGGAGGCCGTCCTCTCGCTGAGATCCAATCCCCCGCCTGGCGGGCGCTACTAGTCCACTCCACCAGAGCAGCAACGCCCGGCACCCATGTCGAGAGATGGATCACCATCCGTCTCACTCTCTCCACGCATCCTTGTCCTCTCAGCGTCGCACCAACGCCCGTTCCGTCTGCCGTGTAACGCATGTCGCAGCATCGAGATCCGCATCTGCAACCGTCCGAGTCATTGGGCAATATCAGCTGTGTTTGGGTCGTCCATATTCACTCTCGTTGCTTCAATACGGATACATCGGATTGCGAGGAAATTAGAGTCTCTTTGGTCTTTGTGGGTAATGCCAGTTTCCCAGTCTCGTTTTTCGCATGTCCTGAATCCCATCCCTGAGTCTGTCTGGTCTGGGATATTGGCCCTGTTCGCCTCCATGCCGACATTAAAAATAAAACGTATTCTCCCAGATTTTCGTTGTTGAACTTCTGAGGAGCCCGTTGTTCCGAAATTGTCCATGAGAGCTCGCCCGGTCTGCGTAAAAGTTGTCGCTGCCTTGCCTGTCTCAAAACGAACAAGATACCTCTTCGTCACTTGGTAATGAAACCCAAAACTTTTGTCACATCCAAACACCATGCCCATCCCCTAATCCTAGATCCCGTTTCCACACCCTCCGGTCCGCATATCCCTTGCCTTGCCTTGGTGTGTGAATTTTTTTGGTGTAATGCGAGTTGTCCAGAAAAGAAAAGAAAAGGGAAAATAGGTGTGGGTTTGTTTTCACACCATGATGTTGCATCGGTTCCCAAGGACCATCGGCAAAAATAACAAATGCAAGAAAAAACGTTTCTCATAACTCATCAAGTCGTTTCGTGACCGCATTACATCAACCGACACTCTTCGCTCGTCGAATTTTCATCTGTCCGTAGCTTGATGTCGTCTGGTCTCAGTTTCAGCGGCATGGGCACCCGTATAGGCGTATACGAGGTACTCGAGTCGTACGCGGCGTAGCCGCTCTCCTCCCAATCTGCTTCGGGAACCTTCCGGCCCGATGCTTGTCGTCCCTTCTGACGAGCATTATAGCGGATGAGTGAGCCCTTTCCAGGGGGGGTCTTGAGGACAATAGATGGCTGCGGTGCTGGAGCCAGTCGCTGCTCATCGTTGGTGTCACCATCAGCTCGGCTGCCCCACGATGTCTGGTAAAAGGCGTTAGTCTTGTAACCTGGTCTCGGGAGGGAGGGCTGTACCATATTAAGGGTGACGAGGGCGTAGAGCTTGATCAGTCCGTGGAAATACCCGAACAGGATGGACACGGGGAGGAAGATGATGTCGCTGGGGTTTCGAAGAAACAGCCCCATAAGCTTGACCACCTTAGTAAAGGCAAACATGAAGACGAACTGGGACCAGAAGGCGTAGCGACGACTCTGCATGTCCCAATCCGCCGTAGCCCGCCAGCAAGAGACGAGGAGCAGCGGATCGACGACGAAGGCCAACGAGGTGAAGGTGGCGATATGAAGGGCGTAGGTGCACCACCATTGCTGCCTATGCAACATGTTAGAGGGATATTGCGGCTTGGTTTCCCGTGGGGGATATACGTACTTCCAAATGTAGCGCTCCGTAACTAAGCTGGTCCAGTTGCTTCTCCAGTTGCTTCGCGCCCAACGAGAGCACTGATAGAGAAACTTGACGCTATTTTCCAGAGTGGTCTCGACCTCGCATTCTCGCTCATACTGGATCCAGGTCTTCCACTGCTTGCTGACGAGCCATCGAGTGACGAAGTTGTCGTCGTCGGCATTGAGGATCCACTTTCTCCACTTCTCATTTTTGAAGCCGGAGAGGAACTCGTGGCTCATCAGAATTTCGGATCGATAAGCGCCAGTGCGTCCGGACATGCAAGAAGTACCACCGTCAATATTGTGCGTGGCCGAGATCTCGAAGTTGCGGCGTTCGATGTAGGCTGCCCCGAGCCAATTCCAGGCTCGGGTAGTCCAGGGTCCCTTGAACTCGCGCTTGACTCTCTGGCAAGTTCCAACACCACCAATCAGGTCGTCCTCGAAGGGGGCCAGGATCCAGGGAATGAGAGTCGATGGCCAAGTCACATCGTCATCCGCCATGATGGTGATTTTGGTCGTCACTTTGGGGAGAGCTTTGCAAACCTGAATACGCTTGTTGGCAATGGAGGTATCCAGGACACGAATATTGGGGTGGCCCAGCGAGTCGGCTAACCGTTGCAGACCCTTCAGCTTGTCGTGAGTGGTGACCAGCATGAGCTCGGCGGGCTCGCAAGCCAAGATACTCTGTAGAGATGGCCGAAGCTCCTCGAAAGCATTGTGGATCGTTGGGATGATCACGGTAACATCCTGGTTGGTGAATTTTGGCTTGCTCGGAATAGGTTTCGATTTATATGTCCAATGGCTAACGCAGTGCACGAGGAGACGGAAGTATCGGTGAATCCTGAGGTTGTGTTAGGTTATGTCTTTGAGGGGATGAAATTGTGTTTTTTTTCTTCTCCACCCGGATGCTGTCTCAGTGGAGGCGGAAGGGGATGGGTAGGTAGGCTTACCAAAGACCCCAGAAGAGGTAGATCCAGAATCTGGTCGAGTAGAAGAAGTCGAGAGATGGGATTGAGAAGGTGATGAGCCCAGGGAACAGGAGAGCTCCGCGTGGGCCGATGGTTTCTGAGCCGGAGTCGATCATGTTGAGATGGAAGCAGTTGAGCGGTTGATAGGCAGGACAGAGAGGCCGGGTGGGAAGAAAATGGACAAGCAAACGATGACTCGACTGGGCTCGTGTCTTGTAGATGCTCGTTTGAATACAATTCCCAGCCAAGAAACTGAGAGACAGTGGTAGGTGGAGTGAAGATTCCGCTGAGAGAATGGTATAGGAGTCTCGAACAAACAACACGAAGGCGTAAGCCTCTAGAGGTATATGTCGTGTTGGAGAAGATTCACAATTAGGGCTGAGGGGCGGGGAGGAAGTGAAGTGAATCCGACGCTGAAGAAATCGAGGCAAACAAGATGCACCACGGACACACCAGCAAGGGAGTAAGAGGGGGAAACCGGAGGGGGAAGAACAGTAATGTACACGGTGGTTGAAAGGGGGACTATGAAGACACGGCCATTGCAGTCAAGAATGTCCGATGAAGGGGGAGAGAGGGAAGAGAGGAGGTCGTGGCGATGATAGTAGCCGTGGTTCAAGCTGGGGGAATGGGTCAAGGATATATACTCACCTTGGGCCCGACCCCGTCACCCCAAAATGGCCATGCATGAACATGGAGACCGAAGAGGGTCTCTGGGGCCAGCCAGAAGAGTGTGTTATGGCATGTAGGTAAGTCGACCGGGACATAGAGACAAGCGTGCATCTTTTCTTGTCAAGATTGATCTGGTCTGGACAACGGACAAGACGGCAGGGGTGCATTGCATTAGGACCGGTGGAGAGCGAGGGGTTGGAGGGTTGGAGCAGGAGGGTAGGGACCCATGCCTGGCGGCGGCGGCTCGACTTGGGGCAAAGAGGGCATCCCTAATTAGTGAGGATTCGTAGCGCACACAGGGCGAGGGAGGGAGGGGGTGTGCGGCCGGACTGGGTAGGGTGTCGACAGCCTGGAGGCGTTGAGACGAGCCGAGTCCGTTCATGCTCCGACCACGGCCAGCCGGACGCCGGGGTCTTGGTTGTTTTTCTGGTGCTGCCGAAGCCGTTTCTCGGCTGCTGGGGCCAAGGTGCGAGCAGTTCTCGGGGGGTTTGGGGAGGGCGAGGGTGAGAGCGAGTCCCTGCCATCTGCCCCATCGTGTTCTGCGGACCCTTGAAAGGGATTGAACCTCCTCCAGGGTCTCTCCAGCATCGCGTTCGCTTCAGCTAGGTACATGCTCCGTACAGTAGCTGCCCGGGTGGTTCCCAGAATTGCTCTGTACCCCAAGGGTGAGCTGCGCGCGCCCGCCGTGGCGTGGATACTGGACTGGCGCATGAGAGCCGTGTCTCGTGCCCGACGATGATGGGCCAGGATTTGCTTGGCCCGCGAGGGACATTGTGGTCATGGTGGTTTGTCGCCTCCGGCTTCAGACTGGCTCATGGAGCTGACGCCGGGCGGGAGGGCATGGACTGGCTCGTGTTTAGCGAGTGGACCCGTCTTGGTGCAGCGTGTGCGTGTGCATCGGTGCCAGTGAGGGAACGCGAGAGTGCGGCCACTGAGGGCGTCGACAGAGGCAAATCAGCGCCCATGGGCGAAGCAACGACTAGACCAGATAGTGGGGAGTGGAGGAGGGGAACTGGCAGCGAAGAGGAGAAAACAGCGGGCGGACGACGGCGACAGTCACTAAGCCCCAAACCACGCCGACCTTGGTTCAAGACGAAGGAGACTCAAACGCCCAGCCTTCTTGCTCACTCGCGCCGCCGAACTTGGCACGCCCATGAGGGTCGTCGTAGAGGAGGAGCCGTGGACGTGGTTGTAATAATGTGGGTGACGAGCATGCATCTTCCTCCGATTGTCTCTGCAGCGCTGCGTCGTTGTGCACCGTACATATGTGACTGAACTCTGTGGAATCCCGCAGACAAGACGAGACAAGTAGCCTCAATCGTGCCCATGCCGGGTTGCTGGAGAAAGCTGTCGAGGGAAGAGGGGACTGGGCTGGAATTGTCCAACCAGAGGCGAGGGACTCTGGAAAAAGCAATTGCTGCATGTCGCATACGACGTAGTACTTTATTTCGCATGGATGCAGGAACTAGGTCCCCAGCGCCCGCTGGAACGAGCTGGAGGACGTCTGCGACTCAACATGAGGTATCCGTAGGTACGGAGCAGGTATGCTTGCTTACCTGCCTCCAAATGCACACGGACGGCAACACAGAGGACGGGGTAATGCCCTTTCCCACGTCAGCGTACGTGCTTGCCTATCTCCGGACATACCTCGATCATGCCTTGAAGCGACTGTGGTGGTTGGTGGTGGTGGTCCTTGAATCAACCCCTCCTCTCCGGCCTGAGGACTTTCGTACATATTCGGCCCTTCACATGTGTTTGTATCCGAATCTGTACGCGGCAACTTGGAAGCCGTGGCGTTCCTAGGCAAGGAAGCACGCGCCATGACGAACTGGGCCCGAAACGGATGGGAGTGGCCTTTTGCGAAGAGGGACGGGACAGGCGAAAGAGACAACTTCTCTCCGGATGCAAAGGTACGTACTTCCATCGCCATGGCACTGCAGTTCTGAGTTGACTGCCAGAGGCAAGACCGATTCATCTCAACATCGTAAGGCGGCAGGCGCCTCTGGTTTCGCTCTTCCTGGACAGAGTTAGTTGCTAGCCCACCTCCTCAGACTCACAGAACTAGTCCCCCTACCTTACCTGCCTTGGCTTGGGGAGATGCGGACGGTAGTCGCAGTGGACGTCGCAAACAGGGCTAGTGGAGGGGACGTTTTGTGGCCCTTGGCAGTCCCAGCGCTGACGGTTTGCGAGCAGTGGGCAGTGGCTCCTTCCTAAGGTATGGATGCATCTTGGGTGGGAAGGCTCGGCCCAACCGCTCAACCGTGCTTTCCGTCTCTCGGTTTGCCCCCGAGCTCCAGGGTCTTAGGGTCCTGCCTTGTGTGATTGTCAGACTGCCTTTCCACCATCTCAGATCCATTCCCGTTCCCGTTGCGGCGTTGGCTTGAGGCCTGACTTTTGACTTTCAACCGGGTTCCAAGTTGTTTCTTGAAGTGACGACAATCCATCGGCCACGCACCAGCAACATCCCAGCAAGACGACGAGTCAGCAGCTATCTCAATCAATTCCCCTTTCCGGGTTTCGTCAGGCGCTCACGACGGGAGACGAGTGGGTGGTGCGGCAAAAGAAGAGCCCACGTAAGAGCTTCCTCCCTCGCTGGCAAGCCAGCAACAGCAGCGAGCAACGAGATGCATCATCACATCACATCGCATCGCTCATCTTCTGCTTCGTCGAGATTGGATCGGCTCCAGGCCCGCTTTGATACCTCCAGGGCCTAAGGTACGACCACCTGTCCATTGATAGGGCCAGTTGCTGATTCGACGCTGCCAGCCCGGCCGGCCTGGCATTTTGCTTTGTGAACCATGTTGCCCTGGCTCTTGGTAGAGTGCGCCGGCCAGTGAGCGGCCGAGCACGGGGCAAACTGCAGATCGTCTCCTCCGCAGCCCGCGCAGAGTTGCAATCGATGCGGGTCATGCCCTGATGAGGCGTCGTTGTCGACCTGGCAGCAATTACTTCGTCCACCTAATTAAGCACGTATCCATTCAGCAAGAGCAGGAGGATTGGAGGACGAGTCGAAATCTGCTCGTCTCTCCCGGCCTGATCACACTCTCCGAATATCTATCCTCTTCCCGCATCCATCTGCATCATTGACGGCATGACGCAGCCCATTCATGTCAATGGCCATGCACAGGGGAGATGAAGGGGAATGGGTCACTCCCGTGCATCATGACGCCTTGAGGTTTGGCAGAGCTTGAGCGCAAAGCGAGCTGCTCGCACCTGGTCCCTGTTCAACTCAGGTTCTGTCTGGGCATTTGAGATTGGATCCTCTCCACAACCTCACCATGCCCGTGCGGTTGGTTAGGCACACTTGTTTCAATTGTCTAACCAGCGATAGGAATAGAACCGCCCGCGTCTTCATTGCAGATGGACCAAGCCGCAAATGACACCATCCCGTAAGTTCCATCGCCTCCTGAACCTCGAGCCCACATGGCCGACGTCCCTACTGCTCGGTGGCGTCTCAAGCTCAGCAACAGGACCGTTGTGCGGCGGTGCCACCAGCCATGGCCTGGGGCGAGAAGGCCATGGTTGGCCCCATCTTGTGAGACTTTGGCACCACACTCACCTGAAGCGCTCCTCAAAAGACACGCTTGCCATGGCAATTTGGCAGAAATGTCTCAGCAACCAACCATCAAGGCTGCGGACGAAATCGACGGTTACGGGTCTCTCTAGCTCCATGTCAGTCATCACCTGCTCCAGTGGGTTGCCGGCAGGCGACCCTGCCCCCATGGCAGCCGCAAACCCTCCTCCCTCTTCCCTGATCGCCAGCGAAACGGGCCTCTTGCTCCTCATGCTGTGCTGCGAAAGCTGTCCCCACTGGACAATTACTGCCAATTGCTCCCAATTGTTGCTCCGTCGACGTCGTCACCAAACCTCGCCAGATCCCGAGCCCTTGCCGAATCCGATCTAGAGTAGCTGACGCTGGCGCCTGCGCTACAAGCTGGTGGTTCAATTACGCACATCCAGGCCCTGTCAGGATCCCGCGATCATTATCAGCCAGCACCTGTTGGTCCGGAGCGAGAGGAGGGCCGGCGCGGTGCGACGCAGGTCGACTGTTTGGGCAATGGCTATCGACTCCAGCTTCAAGAGGATCGCTTATGCGGTCCTGGCCAACAAGTGCCATGCTCCATCGAAACTTGAGGTCGGCAGATCCTCTCCTCTCTCGACAATGTCGTGAAGCTCGATGAAAGCGCCGAGACCAGTCACAGGTCTCCTCGAGGTCAGAAATGCTATCCACGCATCGCCATGTCGCGACAAGATCTGAGGAGACTGGAGTTGGCAACCAAGCCAATTTATTGAGCTGTGGGCCAGGGCTTTGTCTGTTTCATGCTGGATAGCAGCAAGTGGTCTGCGTCCCGCAAAACTGGCCACCAGCCTGAGTCCGATCCCCACAGCACCCTGGCCCGCTCGTCTTCTCACCTTGGTGTTGACTTGTGACTGAGGCGGCAGGAATACTAGGTATCCTAGAAGGACAATGATGTATTGTTCATACACCCCAGGTCCCTACTGGCGACGGGAACGAGACTCGGGCCTGGTTCCGGAAAACAACGACGTCCTGGTTACTTGCACCTTTCAGCATCGACCCGGAAGTGCCTGGTCGAATGCGTGGCAACGAAAGCAATGGCGTCGGACGGCGATAGCTAGCGGGCCAAGACACAAGTTGCGAGGAAAGATCGGAAGGGATCTTGTTGGCCACAAGCTCCGAGCCCATGAGGAGGCACTGAAGACTGTGGAGGAGCCAGGATAGCCCTAGCACTGCTCTGTGGCCAGGCTGATCGCTCCGCAGGGGTGCACACGGACGGGGGCGAGCACGGGGCATCTATTAAAACGACGTCGATGCAGGCTTGTTTTCGCTCACAAGCAATGGACAATGGTTGATATGTACAAGACGTCTGTGGACTCGACGTTTTGCTTTCCTCGATCGATCTTTGATCCACCAGCACAGGGATGAGGCACGACTTGTGACGGCAAAAGGAGTGCTCGACGAAGCATAACGATCAGGGTCTATCGCAGGCGGAAGCAGCAGAGGTTGGGTGACAATCTCCTCCGCACACTTAATCGCGTGTTCGCTGCCTTGTTCTTATAAGCAAGCATCCTTGCTAACCAGCGACAATCACCTCATTCGATTGCCAGTTCAACGACATTTTCAACGGGTGATGATTCGTACGCTGCGATTAATCACACCAGTCACATGCATCCGGCAAATTATTACAGTCCCAACGTACGAACACATACATGTCTCTGCTGCCCAAATACCCATGTTTGGGCATTACCACATCAAAGGTGCCCGGTTCGCATTCTGGTAACCCTCGGAGCGCCAGTATGCTTGGATACACTGTTGAGATCCGGAGCTTCTCATTCTTTGGTCCAGTAGTGTGGCAAAGCACCTCCTTCGACCTGAGGTGCGAATCGACTTACTGAGTGCGGTTCTACCAGTTCCTACATTGGTTATCGTCCTGCGGGGAGTGCATTCCTGTACGCTGCAAGTGTTGGCTGAAGAAACAGAGTTGCTTTCCGTGAAGCCGGAGTTGCCCTGACCGTCTTGGGACGTTGTGTTCCTCGTTCTCAGAGAGCAAAGTCCTCCAAGCCCAGCCCACGACGTCGAGTTGGCATCCTGGTCCTCGACTTGGGGCACACCTACAAGATCAATCACCCATATCAGGGCCGCTCTCAATCCCCTACCCCTGCCCGAGCTCGCATTGAGCTAGTTGCCGCATTGCGCCGGAGCCAGTTGCTTCCAGGCCTCGGCTCCAAGTCCTTGGTAACGGAAATGTGGCTCACTGAAATATGTATGTACAAACGGATGGGGCCAGCTTTCCACCCGCCCCTTCCTCCTTCTTTCGTCATATTGACAGGGTGCCAGAGCATCATATTGTTAGCTCGAGGGGCAGTGTGGAGAGGCAAACTGGATGAAGACCCGGGGATGCACGAGATGCTGCCGGCACAATGGCCCAACATCTTTGGCAGTTCGAAGCAGCCTTCACGGGCAAATGCTCTCCTGGGCTTGCCCAGATGGCCTGAATTTGGTGTGCCTGGCGCTAGGCACCAACCTGCATCGAATACCTTGCCCTTTTCGAGGGAACTTGTATGCAGCCTGACGGCAAAGCGGGATAGTTGGCGAAAATCCAGTACCGATCCAGGGATTCGTCATGGCTCGCTCCAGCAGAAATTCACGTCGAGCCCCTCCTCTCCTATCAACCGGACACCCTTCTCTGGTCCTAATCTCTGGGAGGAAAACAGCGCAGCTCGAGGAGATGACCCACCCGGTCGCCAGCCATAGATGCGAGGATACGAGGTCGTGGGCCTATCCTGCATCAGTTGCCACTGCATCCCAGCGATTTGGAGTGGATGAGGGCTGGTATCAAACCGTCGAGTGCTCAAATCCAATATTGCCACAATGCAACCACGTAATATTGTGCCACCAGGTTGTGCGGTTTCCAGCGGGTAACCTCTTCGGCGAGACTCTTCGACGATGATGGTTTCAGACATCGGGATTGGCGAGCTCGCTGCTGCGGCCGTCCCGCAAACACCACGGCCAATGTGGAAATACGTCACCACCGAGGTCCTACGACGTGGCAAACTCGTCGGTCCGAGGGAAGAGAGAAGCCAGTTGCAGAGTTCAACGTCACAAGCTTGAAACCGATGCTCACCCACTTAGGTCGAGAAAGGTGGTGAAGAGCGACTGCCAGTATCAGAACAAAACATGTAGGGTAGGTAGGGTACCGAACTGGGGGGGTGAGATCTCGAAAGCGACAACAACTCACATTTGTCGGCGGACCTCTCGCAATGCAGTATTTCCAAGCTCCGACCCGAGACGGAGGAACTTACGCTGGCAAGAGCGACAGTGACATGGCGGCCTCGGGGTCGAGCTTGACGCGACTGCCGGCAAGCTGGTTCTTCTGGACAGATATGCCGACTCTTCAAGCTCTCCTCGCCGATTCTGCCGGCCAAACGCATGCAGAGGTGACGGTGAATCGACCATTAGCACCTGCAATCAGCGATGAGGCGGCCACTCAGGTCGAGACGACAGCGATTATCGTCTCGGGGAGGTCGGAATCACTCTCACCCGTCTCCCCGTGTTGGTCCCGGACAGTTGCAGGCTGCTGATCGCCAGACGCGCATAGCCCAATTTGGACACGGCCATGTATCACAAACTTGCTCTGGATGGAGAGGAAACGAGTTGAGGACGGGACGGGATGGCGGTGAGCGGGAGGTGCAGAGCGGCTTGGGCTGGGGAACGGGCCTTGCCGTCGCTAGCTCGGGGACGGAGGAGACTTGTCGAATGCCTGCCGCAACCCTTCTCCTGGGCATGGCGAGGCATGTTGCCCTGCGGAGTTTGAGACAAGGAATCAGCCAGCTGAGAACTAAGTGGAACATGCATTCATGGGGTCGGGCTGGGAATCTCACCGGGAATCTTGGACACAATGCCATCCAGGGTGTGGCGTGGGGCGTACGAGTCTTGTTGAGAGAACAACGGAGGTTCCTGCACCTGGGCATTGATCAAGATACGCCTCTCATTTTCAACTCCGTGGTGGGGAAGGAAACGCCTCCGACGGCTGGCAGTGGAAAGGGGAACTAGGCGTTTGAAAGGTGACCTGGAGTCGGTTGTTTGATGTCAACGGCCGAGGGCTCATTCTCCGGAGTATGATGATGGAGGTTGGATATGGGCAAACCAACGGCTTGGCCACGCAGAGGTTCTCAACGGCCGGTAGACGACCCGCCAACCCAACTTTTCATCCTTCGTTCCCAAGCCGGCACGGAGTCTACGGTGGTGCCGGGTGGAGAAGAAGCCGGCCAACCGGCGTCGTGGAAGGCTTCTCTCAACTTCTCGGGAGCGGTGGATGCAGGGGGCCATTTCAACGATTCAGGCACGAGAGCCGAAGAGGTGCTGGCGGCGCTGATCAAGACGAAGAGCGCTTATTAGCGTCCGGCCGTGAGTCTCGATTCTTTGATCGACGACCGGTCGCGAGAGGAGGTGCAGTCGAAGGGGAGCTGGTGTAACACACACCATTCCGCACTGAAGCCACCAGTGCGAAGTACCTCGCCTTTCTTCGGCCAAGGACTCGCGTCTCGAATCATGGAGAAAGCCACCAAAAAGCAAAAAATGAGAGGAAAAAGAAAGGAAAAAAAGACAAGTCAGACGAGGCGCTTTGCACAGCTCGGACGCCAGCCATCACGACCAACTTCCAAGAAGAGGATGGCGGGGGAGTCGGAGACGCCTCTGAAGACCGACTTGTGCCTGTGGCTGATGGTTGAATGCCCGTGGTTGGTTCTGCTAAGTTATGGGATGCTGTTGCAGGGTTTGGGCGAGGACTGAGGAATGAGGAATGGGAGAGGAATCCTGGCTGGCAGTCCTGGCTTTTTGCTCGTCTTGGATTGATTGAAGGTCACAGGAGCACAGGACCTGGCTGTGGCAGAGCTGGCCGCGTGGAAATCCTTCTAGACTGACTGACTGGCGGACGGGCAGTGAGCTTAGACTGAGGGTAATATGGATGCCTGGAAGAACGAATGCCTCGTCTATCCGTGCCGAGGTGAGGTGTTGACCGTGTTGTCGCAAAGGCTGGCTGAATGTGGTGGGGTGCATTCACCCTCATCCTTGCTTCTTCATTGAAGGAGAAAACAAGACCAACGGAGAAGAGGTAAGACAGGCCTCCTGCAAGTCTGCAGCACGCGGGCGAAGCGGCATCCATTTGCTCCGGTTGGCAGTCATGGATGGCATTGCCCTGTCCTTAGCTCCCTTTGAGATGGGCAAGGGCCGGATAGGTAAACATCTCACAGCTACCACGGGCCTCACAGGCCTCTGAGTCAAGAGACTTTGCAGTCCTAAAGTTGTGGAGGTGTCGAGATTGATTGATTCTCGACACGGATGATCGGCGACTAATGCCAAGGGCCAGCGGTCGAGGAGACGACAGCAGAAGCAGTTGATGAGGGGAGAGAGCCGAGGCGGAGGGCCCTTGTCAGAGGGTGGAGAGACGGTGACGACTCCACGGACCTGCTGCAATGTCCCATGTTCATACCCATGACGGGCCCTTGGCCCCCGGCCGGACGAGCGAGATGGGATTCAGCAACATGAGGCCTGTTTCATGGGGTTGCCGTGGGTAATGAGGGTGTCAACACTCGTCAAGAGATTTGGCCATGCAGGAATGGCGCCACCACCAAGGACACGCTTATCCAGGTGCCTGGGACGGCATCATGGTCGACGAGTCTCTGCACTCGACACACCAGAGCACAAAACGGGCCGAAGATGGGTGGGAGCCGGCTGGAGCGGCCAAACGAAGCATCTCGGCATGGCGAGTGATTTGGGGGTCATGTTCGTGAATCCCGTGGGCGAGTGGAGTGTCCACTGTCGCTTCAAGCAATCGCCACCACTCTCGCCGATGGATGATTTCCCGTCTGGCATTCACAGAGATTCCCTCTGCGAGTCCTAGGGCTCCGTCGGGGTGCGCTGGCTGGGATGCGGTCGAGTCTTGGGCCTCGCAACTAGCCCGAACTGCAACCGAGAGTGCTTTGTTTGATTGCAATCAGTTGTCAAGGAAATCAAGTCCAGGAGGTACTGTCGGTACTACATCGTACGTACCTTTCAATTCCTGACATGCATCTCGAGGTCTTCGTCTCCCTCAATACTCGGTCCGAAACACACACGAAGCAATGGTACAGGGCACTCGCACACGCACACGCACTCGCACAGGAAGAAAAAAAAAACAGAACAGAATTTTTCTGCTGCAGCCCGTACGGCGACCCGACGGGGTGTACGAGATTGATGAGCTCGAGCTACCTGCGAGCGCCCGCGTGCTGCGGCGGTGGTGGCCTGTACCTCGGCGTCGTTGACGGGGTCACTCGCTGACAGGGGACGGGACAAGGAGACGGGATGCTTGTCGGGAACTTCCCTCTTGCTTTTGTGTCTGTTCTTTGCGAGTGGGTTTTTGTTTGAGACAAAAGCCCGCACAGCTTCATTGGTGTCTTGTTGTTGTTATCTCGAGTATCCGTACTGATATTTCCCTCATCCGGAGGAAGGTACGAAGTACTTCAATTTGCACAGTAGCAGCCTGGAGGTACGTCCATGCCCCTACAGCAAGCAGTTGGGTACCTCGTAGGTTACCTGCCATCATCCTCCACCGCCAATTCGTTATCGGCTGCAGCCCGCTGGAAGCGTTATCGTTCGCCCGTCACCGTCAGATATTGTCGCTTCTTCACCGTCACCGACTCGCCCCCCCGTCCCCGTCTCCCTTCTCCTCGTCCCCTCGTCCCCTCGTCCCCCTCGGCCACGGTCCAATCCCCCGCGGCATCCTCGACTCTTCTTTTCATCCGCTCCATCTCGACCACTGGCGACCGCCACCTCCTCCACCAAACCCCACGTGCCCATGCACACAATGAGGCTGAATCTGGCCTAGGACGACTCGACATTGGCTGCTCCGACCCTTTCGGATCCATCCTTGACCGCTGACAGGCCAACTCCTGGTCTCGCTGTCGCTGGTCGCCGTCGCCGTCGCCGTCGCCATCGCTTTGGCCTTGGCCTTGGCCATTGCGAGCAATCCCCCCCCCCCCCCCCCCCCCCCCCCCCCCCCCCCCCCCCCCCCCTCGTCTCTCCCGTGTGTGCGTCTGTGTTGCCCGTCCATCCAGAAGTCCAGAACAGCCTAGCCGCACACAGCCCAGCCCAAGGGGTACCGAGTAACTCCCTCCCGAGTCGGCATCGCCCTCTTGTTTGGAATCGGTCCCGTTCTGCATCGCCGCCACCAAAGCCCAACGCCAACACCGCTCCGCCGCAGAGGCCGTCGTAATCGCCGCCTCGTCCGGATCTTATCCCCTCGTCTTCCCTTCCACTCTCCCGCCTCCCTCTCTCTCCTCTGCTTCCATCGTATCTCCAGATCCCACTCGCCCTGCTGCAGCTGCAGATATTTCCCTCGCCGGCTTATCCGACCGCTCCCGTCCGGTGCTGCAACCCGCCGCCTGTTCTTTGTATTGCGCGGCGGCCTACCTGGTCCTCCTTCCGCCTCGCCCGCTCCCGCAACCCCTAAAGTCGCCAATGTATCCCGTGCAACCCGCCAGCAACCTGTTGCTCTAAAAGGGCGGAGGTCCGTGGCATCTTCAATTGCTGGTTTCCGTGCGACGGCGACGTCAAGGTCAAGACCAGGACCTGACAAACCCCGCGCTTCTCGGCCTCCTCCGCTTCGTTACCGCCTCCCCCGCGCGTCCTAGGCTGCGCGGCTTCTTCCACCTGGAAACCCTCTCCTCTCTCCCCTCTCCCTTCCCCTCTCCCCTCTCGTCCCATCTCTCGACACAGACCCCGTCGCCCTGTCATGGTGATGGCCTCCCTCTCCTCGCACTCCAACAGCCACCACCATGGCAACCTCCACGCTCACGCCAAGATCACAAAGGCCCGCAGCCGGCAGGCCGTGAAGCCCATCCTCAAGAAGCTGCAGCCTCACTCGCACTCGGAAAAGAACTCGCTCGACCTCAACCGCGGCTGGGACGAGCAAGGCCAATATTCCTCCTACAGCCCGGGCGGGGACGAAGAGCGGCGTCATGGACCCTCGTATACGCCAACGATAATTCCTGGACATGCGTCCCGACCTGCCCGCGATGTGAGCTTCTCCCTCTCAGCCACTGATATAAGCTCTGGTGGCGCGCGCACCAACAAATACTCGCATACCCGCTCGACCAGTGGCACTTCCCACGCTTCTGTGGCCACATCAGCCAGCGGCGGCCGAAACGGCTCGTTTGTGCATCCTTTTCAGCAGACGCCGCGAACCTCGACTCCTCCCCTCTCCTACGCCAACTCGCTCGCCTCGCTCGACAACCCCTCGGCGAACCGCGACTACTCGCCCACAATCACCGAGGACGACGACGACATTGACGCCCCGACGTACCAGACGTCGCGCTCATTTCCGCTGCCGCACTCCAACAACTCGGGACCTCGAAGGCCCTCACTGGCCAGCCAACGCACCAGCTCCTTGTCCGACGTGACTCAATCGCTGCGTGCGACGTCAAATCCGCGGTCCACCTCGGCTGCCGCGGGCCGGAAAGCTCACAGCATCGTCACGAGGAGCCGCTCCGATCTTCACCTGAACACGGCTTCCTCCATAGCCCTCGAGTCCGCCTCCAGCGCCAGCCCTCCCACCTCCTTCATCTCCCCGCAGATGCTGGGCGGCTCGTCGTCGGCATCCGCCATGTCTCCTCTGCGATCATCGCTCGATATGAATGGCCTCCGCCTCAGGTCCCGAAGCGAGGTGGACACGGCAACCCGCCAGGACCATGTCCGCGAGGCCCGCCGCAAATTCGAGGAGAAGGAGAGGGCCAAGGAAGAGAAGTACGCCCGGGAGCAGACTCGCAAGCAAGAGCGTGCAGAAAACAAAGAGGCCCACCGCCTCGCCAAGGCTCATTCTCACGGCCGAAAGGCCAGTTTCGGCGCTTCACGCATCTCGTGCGATCGCATCTCTAGTAAAAGCGACATCCGCCCCTCCATCTCGCGCCCCTCGCTTTCGAGAAAGAACACGGGCAACGGCATCGTCGAGAACGAAAAGTCCGCCTTTTCAAGCCGGGGCTACGACACCATAACACCGCAATCTCCTGGTTTTCGTGCCGACCAGGTGCAGTTTGAGTCGACCCGCAACAACGCCACCACGACGAAGCGAAGAACTACGGGAACTTGGACCGCTTTTGTTCTGTGGTTGAGAACGCGGTTGCTGAGGTTGGGAAGACGATAGAATCGATGAATGGGCCGCGCTCAATCGTTCCCAACTGGTGCCTCGTGTGCATCTTGCGACACATTCCAAACCACAACAAACCACACAACAAACCTCGACGACAAAACCCCGACACCAAACTTACGACAGAAAATCTACGAGAAAAACCCAAAACACACACACGCCGGAACTACCCTACCTTTTTATGATATACCCCACGGTGGCGCAAACGGGATGCTTGCGGTACCGGATCGGTACTGGAACGCGAACATTCGTTGCATCCTTCCACTCTAGTTGGATTACGGCCTGACAGCGTTGTCTACGGCGAGAGAGACTTGGAGTCCCACGGCCGGACCGGACGATGGTTTTATGTTATTTTTGCATGGCGTTGAGGGATGCTTCGGCTTACGACTTGAGAAGCCGCGGACTGCATCAGGGAATGGACATTGTTTGATTTTTGGCATTTGCGAGCATTCCTGTTTTTTTTAAGGCTTCTTTTCTCCCGATGCTCTGGCATCTATTCGAACGGCATTTGCAATGGATGTTAGATTGGGGCAGATTAGACCTGGCCAATACACGTTCTAAGCTCAATGAGCTCTTTTTTTCACGCACTATTTCCGTCCGGCCGCGCGCGTTTGTGTTTTCTGTGTTACCCCTCACCTCTGGCGTTTGAACAACAAGGCGCGGCATCGAAAAAGACGCCTGTTTCGTCTCACCCTTTCACATGACAGTCGCACATGACGAACGGGGGTTACGTAGGTCATGACGATGACGGCTGGTGGGGATTGTCCGGGGGGGGGGCTTCGGGCAGCTCGGCGCCGTCCGAACCTGGGGTTTTGTGGAGGAGAGTGGACTTGGACGAGGTGGACTTGGGTGGATGAGACCTGGGATGTCAGGCGATGCCGGAGGCACCGAAGGTATCGCCACCCCTTGGTCTCTCTGCAACACGTTTCTGTAGGGCTGTGCAGGGCGGGATTTGGGGCTGAGGGGGAGTCACGGGGTCGGTTTCATCAGGCAGCCGTTGCACGATTTGTTGTGTATTGAGTCTTGATCTGTTTCATCATGACGGTTATATCTTGGACTTTGGCGACCGAATGTCGACAGGGGTCCACCACGGATACGCGGCCGGAGCGTCCTCGGCCATGGTGGCTCTGAAGTTGGGCAGTCTCTTTTGTAGAAAACTCTCGACGCCCTCCTTGGCGTCGGGCCCCTTGAACAAGTCGTAGAAGATGCTGCTTTCGAGGAGATGGGCCTCCTCTGGCGACGCTGGTCCGCGATAGATCATGTCCTTCATGACCCTCGAGGCCACGCCGCTGACGTTGGCAGCAGCCTCCTCGGCGATGCGGAGGGCCGTGGGCAGGACCTCGTCGGGCGCGACGACGTCGCTGAAGAGGTCGGCCAAGAGCTTGTGCGCGGCCGGGTACACGGCGCCCGTGGTGGTCAGGTGCAGGGCCCTGCCGGTGCCGACCAGGCGCGGCAGGAAGTAGCTGCTGCAGGCCTCCATGTTGAAGCCGCGGCGGCCGAAGACGAAGCCGACCTTTGCGTCGCGGCTGGCGACGCGCACGTTGGCGGGCAGCGTCATGGTGATGCCGACGCCGACGGCCGACCCGTTGACGGCGGCGACGACGGGCTTGGCGCACCGGTACACGGCCAGCGCGACCTGCCCGCCCGCGTCCCGGTGGTCGGCCCGGGTGGGGCCGAGGCCGTGGGACGCGTTGAAGTCCATGCCGGCGCAGAAGAAGCGGTTGGCCGGGTCCGACGACGCGAGCACCACCGCCTTGACGCGGGGGTCGGCCGAGAGCGTGTCAAACGCCCGCACCAGGGACGCCGCGAGCGCGTCGGTGAAGGCGTTGCGGGCTTCCGGCCGGTGCAGCTTGACCACCACGACGGGGGTGACGGAGGGGGACGAGATCGGGTGGTGGCAGAATTGGAGGCCCGGGAGGGAGAAGGCGGTGTATGATTCGGGGAGGGACGGTGACGATGCCATGATGGGATGAAGTTGCGGCCTTGTTGACGGGGTGGTTGCTGTGAGGAGGTGAAGTAGATGGAGTGTTTGAGATGGGGAGACTTCACCAGTGATTCTATGAAAACCACAGTCTTTAATGGAACACGTCTAGGCGACAGTGTAGCTACGAACAAGTCGGATCAAGGGTTCCATTAGAGTTGAGGGGAGGGCGAAGGTGCCCACATCTAGCCGGAGCCGAGGTTGTCTTTGGTTGAGATGGATGTCATGATGAGCGTACGGATAGGTAGTAGGTACTTGGGTAGCTTGGTTTGCTGGAAGCAAGGGTAGCTGGAAACATGCGATAGGATGCACGTGGGTTTTGCTTTGGCAACGGCCTCGAATGTACGCGTCTTGTATGAATGAGACGATGAAACGGTTGATTTTGTGACAGAGGATGGATGTCGCTGCGTACTCATGAGGATTGATGAATAATAGCACCAGTGAGTGGCATGGGCAGCACAGTATTTCCACACAGTGCAAATATTGTCCTAGCACTCCTCAAACCCCAGGATGACTAATCTCTCAACACCCTCACGTCTCGAACAAAACTCGGGCCCGTCGGAATCGACCACCAACGCAGCTCCACATCGCGCGCAATTCAGACCAAAGACGCAACTTCGCAGCGGCATCGCCCAGAGAAGCCCGAGTTTATTACCCAGCCGGCAGCGCAGAGCCATGAGCGCCGCTCCCATCACGTCCCGAACATGGTCTATGACTGGGACGTCCACCAGAATACATGCTACCGCCTCTACATCGGCGAGGGCCGCTCCCTCGAGGACATCATGGACCATCTGAGGTCCGTCTATAAATTTACGCCCAGGTGAGTTTTTGGGGGGGGGGGGGGGGGGGGTNNGGGGGGGGGGGGGGGGGGGGGGGGGGGGGGGGGGAGTCACCCGCGGTGCATGGCCTCACTTGTCGCGTGTGCCCGCACTTCATCTATCCAATAGATCACAGTACGCGACTACTGCACGTACCGTCTCCGAGGCCGTCCTTTCTGTTGTGTGCACACGTTCGGGATACACTAGCACCGCACTGTTTCTCCCCAAAAGTCGCCCCTCGACTTACATGTGGCCGTTGCAGTAAACGAGCATTCCAGACCCAGTTCCGTCGATGGAACTTCCCCTCCAAGCAGAAGCCGGCTTACAAGAACGAGCACCTCGTCAACCGCATCCACGAGCTGTGGGAGAAGAACCTGCCGCAGCGCGAGATCCTGCGCGTGCTCAACGACGAGGATGGCTTCAACATCAAGCCCCGAGAGCTGATGCGGGTGCGCTCCCGCAACCGCTGGCTGCTGCGCATGCCACCCGGGGACAGCGCGAGGCCGTTGGCGCCGAGTTCTCCCGTGCAGGAGAGTTTGGAAGAGACGTCTCCGAATGTGGATGGCGATTCGACTCTCTCGTTGTCAGAAGAGCAGGCGTCGCTGCAGCAGATGTCTGGCGACCCTGCTACGCAAGATCTGGGGCCACGAGGGGACGAGAACGTCGGAATCCCAAGTGACAAGAATGAAAAAAAGAGTCGAAAGCGAAGCCGCCCTTCCGTGAACGCCCCTGGAGCGTCAACCCGGTTCCCTTCGGAAATGACCATTGACCAGGCGAGGGTTATCCTAAGCCTCGAATTCGGCGTCTATCGAGAGACTCGATCAACTTTTCGACGCATCTGTAGCGAGGAAGATGTTAGCAAAAAGACGCTCGCCGGGCCGGAGAGGTGGGATGCGGTCAAGGAGCGCCTCATCGAGGCATCTCCGCCACTGCAGCAAGCCATGTGGACGTCCAAGGACGACACAGAGGCCAAGCAGCACGCGCTGGACATCATCTGCATCGACGTCACCAAGAGGATGCGCAACATGGAAACCCGCATGTCGCTCGCCGACGCCAAGAACGTGCTGGGGCTCAACCCCGCGCAGTCGCGAGAGATCCGGCTCGCCTTCTACGGCGTGCTGCGGGAGGCTCGCTTGACGTGCAAGTCGGACACGACGCCGAGCGAATGGGAGGAGCTGAAGCGCAAGTGGATAGCGAGGGTAGACCCCCTGAAGAACTTGGCCACCTCGGGGACGGACTTTACGTCGGAGGAGAACGCTCGCGCCGTCGAGGTTCTCGCGAGCGACGTGATGAAGAGGCGGCGCGATGAGAAAAGTCGCAGGGCTTCTCGACGGAAGGAACTTCCACCGCCTCAGTTGCCGCAGTTGCCGCTGCGACTGCAGGCTGAAGCACAGAAGCAGCAGCAAGAGCAGCAGCAAGAGCAGCGGCAACAAGAGCAGCGGCAACAAGAGCAGCAGCAGCAGCAGCAGGCGCAACAGCAACAGCAACGAGAACCACACCAGTCACATCATCACCAGCCGCAACAGCAGCAATTCAATGACGAAGGCGCCCTGGAAGAAGTAGAAGACGCCCAGACCAGCCCGTCGCCATCTGAGCCTACCTTTGCCATGCCCGCAAGACGAAGTTCTGGGTCATTGGAGATGGACAATTCGACGGCGACAGATCAAGTCGACTTGGGCGATGGACTCGACGACGGCAGCTTCGATGCCATGGCAGGGGTGTCGCAAGCGTCTCGGATGCGGTTTTCACCCACAGAAGCAAACATTGCGGCTCATCTCCCCATGTCACTCCATTCGCAGTCGTCTACTTTGTCTGACTCGCCCAACGACCTTCCCCAGCCGCACCGGGTGCTGGGGTCGACCATGGCAACACCTGTGCCCCTGGATGCCCAGATGGGGTCTTCTCTGTTCTTGCCGGCAGAGACGCAGGCGGCGTTTATGGACCAACAGTACGTGCAACAAACCTTCGCGCCTACGGCGACGCCGCCCAGCTCGGTGTTCCATACGGTGCAGCCGCTGCCCACAGCAATGGCAGTCTTCTTGCGATTGCACCCGTCGTCGACGTACGTGACCAGCTCGAGCCTGTGGATCGGGACCACGGCGTCTCAATCGCTCCAGGCGCTGCGACACACGGCGGTGGAGAAGTTCCCCGGGGTGATGTGCGCGAGGGTTGAGGGAATTGTCAAGGACGGCAAGGGAGGGGAGCTCCCGCTGCACATTCAAGACGACGAGGAGCTGGGGGCGTATCTGGCCCATCTCCAAGGCGGCACACCGACGTTTGCGGTCCAGCTGGTCTGGAAGACTTGACGGGGCAGCTCGCCCGACGAACCGAAATAGACTGGCAACGAGATGAATTGGACAAGACGGGCGTAGGGAGTTTTCGGTTGACGCCGTCGGGTTTGATTGGGCCGAGAGAATATGGGATATGTAGAATGCATAGAGGGCGGACTTGGTCTCCGTCTCTGATTTGGATCATTACCGGCCTACACGGGGGGGAGAAGACTACGAATACGTGGAGACGACGGACAGGCGCGCGCTGCAGGCTGCTCTGGGGACTTGGGACCTAGCAATGACGAGCTAATGCAGACAAGTCAAGACGCATTATCGATCAAATGGCCAACAAGAGGGGCCGACGGCCGGAGGCGGAGCGGCGACGGAGGTGACGTCCCGTCCAGATTCCAGGCCGCGCAAGAATGCCGAGGAAGTTTGTCATTCATGTTTTTATTTTCGGGTGCCAAGTGGGATACAGGAGAGGATTTGTGTCGCGGTGGAGGATGGCAGTAGGTTCTTATAGATTGGGGGTTGGGATGATCAGTGACGCCCATCACCCCCGTTCTTGCGTGCTGTGGGATAAGAGGGAGACGCGACGGGATGAAGCGGTTTGAAATCCCACATACCTAGTATGGAGGAGCACGAGGGAAGCGCGAAAAGTAGAAGAACACAGACCCCGGTAGATTGATGAGCAATACCCGGGGATGACCGGGTCATGGGATGCGAGATGCAGGTGCATGGGAAAAAAACATTACCGAGCGTATCATGAGCTTCAATCTCTTGACAGGAGGAACATGGGATCTCGGAGCGGTGATGTCAAGCTGAGGTGCGGGTGTCGAGTGTGGGGAACCTCCCACTGAAGCTGTAGGTACAACGGGCTCCCTCTCCAGGCGCTTCAGTGGGGTCGGGTTCCATGGGTTCGGGCTTTCGGGCGGGAGCGCTTGCTGTTGCTTTGTTTCGCGGCGCTTCAACTCCGTCGAGTCCGTCCCGAGAAATTTCCTGGCGCCCTCGTCCCAAAACCCTTTGCCCGCTCGATCCAAGACTTAAGCCTCGAGGCCTGCTGCCCCCTTCTCGGTCCTGCAGCATCCGCACTGCGCCTCCCAAGTCGTCAATCTCCTTCCTCGCCCTCCCACGAACCCGCCCGTCCTCTCCTTCCGGCCAATTGACCCCTCCAACCGCACCCAATGGCCCCCTCACAGCTGCGCGCCGCCGCCCTCCGGAGCGGCTTGCGGGCCTCGAGGGCTCCCGCCCGGCTGCCCGCCGCCTTTGCCGCCCGCTCCTACGCCACAGAGGTCGAGCCTGAGCGCCCGAAGAAGGCCGCCGTGCACCAGAGCAACGAGGCAAAGGTCGGCAGGACCTTCCAGGGCCAGGTCATGGGCAGCATCGGAGCTCGGTTGCGGCGGGAGCGCGAGCAGCGCGAGCAGTACGAGGAGTGGCGTAACATGACGGATCCCTCGCGGAATTGGATCATGACCTTTGGTGAGCAGACGCAAAGAGCCATTGGGCACCTGCGAGAGCCGCAACGCTAACCCCTCGTCGTTGTGCAGTCTTCCTCTCGGGCGTGGGCATCTCATATTATCTGGGCACCTACTGGCCCAGAGAGCCCGAACCCAGCTCGACCCTGCCGCTCGCGAAGACGTCGGAACCGAAGCACAACACCAAGATGGAGAATATGCAGGCCGCCTGGACCGACTTTGTCAAGATCGTCGGCAAGGAGAACGTCAGCACGGCCGAGGGCGACATCGACCACCACGCCTCCTCGGCCTGGTCCTCCCACTCGGCCAAGCCCGAGGAGCGCTCCTTCTGCGTCGTGTACCCCTCGACGACGGACGAGGTGTCGGCCATTATGAAGATCTGCCACCAGCGCCGCATCCCCGTCGTCGGCTACAGCGGCGGCACCAGCCTGGAGGGCCACTTCACGCCGACCCGGCAGGGCATCTCGATTGACTTTGGCCGCATGAACAGGATCGTGAAGCTGCACAAGGAGGACCTCGACGTAGTGGTGCAGCCCGCCATGGGCTGGGAGGCGCTCAACGACCACCTCGGGCAGGAAGGGCTCTTCTTCCCGCCCGACCCCGGCCCCGGCGCCATGATTGGCGGCATGATCGGCACCGGGTGCAGCGGCACCAACGCCTACCGGTACGGCACCATGCGCGAGTGGGTTCTCAGCTTGACCGTGGTCATGGCCGACGGCACCGTCATCAAGACGCGGCAGCGGCCCCGCAAGAGCTCGGCCGGCTACGACCTCACCAAGCTCTTCATCGGCTCCGAGGGCACCCTCGGCCTCGTCACCGAGGCCACGCTCAAGGTCACGGTCAAGCCCGAGTCCACCAGCGTCGCCGTCGCCACCTTCCCGTCCATCCGCGACGCCGCCAACTGCGTGGCCAAGGTGGTGGGCAAGGGCATCCCCGTGGCCGCCGTCGAGATTCTCGACGACAACCAGATGAAGTGCATCAACCAGGCCGGCATGACGTCGCGCGCCTGGTCCGAGGCCGCCACCATCTTCTTCAAGTTCGCCGGCACCCCCGCGGGAGTCAAGGAGCAGGTCTCGCAGGTGCAGGCGCTCGCCAAGGCCGCCGCGAGCAAGTCGTTTGAGTTTGCCAAGAGCCAGGACGAGCAGGACGAGCTCTGGAGCGCCCGCAAGGAGGCCCTGTGGAGCACCATGGCCGTCAAGAAGCCCGGCGACCGCGTCTGGACCGGCGACGTGGCCGTGCCCATGAGCAGGTTGCCCGATCTGATCGAGGCCACCAAGGAGGACATGGCCAAGAGCGGCCTGTTTGCCTCCATTGTCGGCCACGTTGGCGACGGCAACTTCCACAGTAAGTTTTATTACGCGCACGCTTCGCTCTTCTGGCCCTCGTATACTGACGCCCGACCTAGCTATCCTCCTCTACAACGAGGCCCAGCGACACAAGGCCGAGACGGTGGTGCACCGCATGGTGAAGAAGGCCGTGGAGATGGAGGGTACCGTAACCGTAAGTCACCCCCCCGTCAAGATGCAAATGCTTGGAAGCCCCGCGACTGACGTGTTTCCTCCCAGGGCGAGCACGGCGTTGGCCTCGTCAAGCGAGACTACCTCCCCCACGAGCTGGGCGAGACGACGGTCGATGCCATGCGGCAGATCAAGAAGGCCTTTGACCCCTTGTGCCTGCTCAACTGCGACAAGGTGGTGCGCATGCAGAAGCCTAAGAAGGGCGAGGTCGAGGAGTGGTAGGACGACGTCTTTTTTTCGGTATCGAACGGAGGGGGTAAATGGGAACGGGATTGGGCATCCGACGAGAAACAGGGAGTTTAACGGCGCATATATGAGTGTACGATGCGTGGGATAGAGGGCGGAGAGGGTCACACACAAAAAGGATACCTGCCTCTTTTACTGAAGCTATTTTGGGCATAGCCTCCATGGTGGTTATTTCAAGGCATCACATGGAAAGTCTCATAATCAGGATACTGTTTCATTCGCAACGTCTTCATGACCAGAGGATACTATCTAAGCTCGACTCGACACCAAAAATCCCAATTACGCCTACCAATCAGTAAAAGTCCCCGGGACACCCAAAAAAAAAACGCCGACAACCTCTCTGCACAAGACGAAGCCTTCCGGAGCACACACGCCCGGCGTCTAAAACACAGTCACGGTATTGACGAAGCCGTTCTTGAGGACCTCAAACACCATGCCGGGAAACCCGTACAGCGTCGTCGTCGAGTCCCCGTTGGCCTCGGCCCTCCGCGCGCCGCTCTCCTCCCACCCGCCGAGGAACTCGCAGCTGCTGCCAGGGCTGTCTCCCCAGCCACGGTTGATAACCATGCCGCGTTGACGGGGCTGGTCGCTGCCGCTGCCGCTGTCGCCGCCGCCGCCGCGGGGCGCGACGGACGTCCAGGCGGCGTTCATGCGGTCCTCGATGCGGGGAAAGGCCGTCTCCGAGTCGACGGCGTCGTCCTCGTCGTCGTCATCATCATCATCATCATCATCGGGGGACTCGAGGTAGGCGATTTCCCAGCGGCAGCGGCGATGGCGGTTGAACTCGTACGAGCCGGGAATGTTGCCGTGGAGGACGAGCTTGGTCGCGACGAGGCGGTCGGGCGAGGTCGACTTGATGCCGCTCTGGGGAATGACGTTGCGGTTCTTGGAGCCGGGTGGCGCTTGCGAAGGAGGGACCTGGTTGGAGACCAGCACGTCGAAGCCTAGATAAAAGTAGTTGTAGAAGCACTCGCCGGTGGTGTTGGTGCCAATCTGGTCGTCAATGGCTTCCTCGTCGTCGGATGCCTCCGAGGCTGTGTTCATCGAGGACTGGTCGGTGTCGTTGAAGTCGTCGGCCCTCCCGAGATCGGCGGCGTTCGGGCGCGACCGGGCATTGCTCGCAGTGCGCATCTTGTGGATGACCATCTTTTGGTCATTCTTGCGATAGATGGCATTGGGGGGCCCCAGTTCCATGACGAGCTCCTGCGGCGTCGTCTCGCCCAAGCTGATCCAGAAGGAATTGTTGGTCCACTTGCGGAACAGCTGGAGCTTCCCGCCGCCGTGCAGGCGAACGAGGGAGATCTCGTCGGGGTACACGTCCTTCCCCCGGGGCAGGACCGCGGTGGACTTGATGCTGGGCAGGACTTCGGTCCACAGCGTCGGTCGCGCCTCTGCCCACGAGTCGCCGCTGAAGACGGCCATGGACGTGGCGACTTGGCTCGTTGCCGACGAGAAGATGGAGACTACGTCCTTGTCGGGGGCGTACGCCGAGGCCGGGAGGGAGAAGTTGAAGGCGACGCCGGGGTACGACAGCACGTATATGCCATTTTCGTGCGTCGAGGCGGGAGGGATGAACTCTCCCGCGTACGTCGGGCCGAGCAGTCGGTGGTAGATGTGTCGAAAGGTCGGCCCGGCGGCGGAGCCTCCCGGGACGGGCGATGCGGGAGCGGACGCGGTGTTGGCGGGCTTGAGGAGGTCGCGATCCTTGAAGGTGATGTGGTTCTTGGTGAAGTCGGTCACCTCGATCAGCCGCAAGCGCTGCTCGGGCCCGTCGAAGCGCAGACGGACGCCGTTGGCGGGGAGGTTGACGGATACGGGCTCCGAGATGGGTCGGTCGGGCGAGTAGAGCAGCTCGAGCTTGGGGAAGCGCTGGGGTTCGGCCTTGAGGCGGGTCAGGACGTCGTGGAGGGAGGCGCCGAGGACTGGACAGGCACAATGTTAGACGGGGTTCCTTTGACTGAGGGGGGACGTGGTCGAGGGAGACGTCACCGAGAAAGCCCAGGGATCTGCCGGGGTAGAGTTGGGCGCTGAAGAGCGACATGGCGAGTCGGTATGAGGCTGTCGCAAAGCTGCTACTCACGGAGGGGACCTGGGGTCGCGATGGCGGGGTCGAGCTCACAGCCCGATGGAGTGATTGTTGAGCTGTCCAAGGGAGAGATGGGCTAGTGAAAATGAATTACATTGGGGAATCGATGTTGCGATGGATGACAATACCGAGATCAAACACATGGACAAGGTCACGAAGGAGTAAGAGCCATGTGATTTCCTATCGCGGGGGGGCGGGAAGGTACCTCGGTGAGGGTGGTGCCTGATGACGTAAGGGTTTCTCACCGATATGCCCACCGAGAACCCCCGCCGCAGCCACCGAGAGTCACCGTCGCAATGGGACAGCGGGCAGGCAGCTCTGGAATCTGCTCCAACCCGTTCCCATGGACCCTCCCGCAAGGTTCGCACGCATTCCATTGCCGAAAGTGAAGGCCCCATGCTTTCAAGCCACCACACACGCGTCTTCATCGCCTTCGTCCCTGCCCCTGCGAGCTTCATTCAACAGTTCCATTCACGGCGTAGCGCTCTTCCAGACTCCGCCTCGGCCTCGGCTAGAAGCCAGCACAGGCTGAAGCAAAAAGGCACCACCGTCAAAGAGCCGTCGATTTCAAGCAGCGAGGCCCCCGGCAGCACCGAGCATCCAGCCTCACCCCACTCAAAAGCGTCGCCCCGGACAAGAACAAGCTTCTTTGGGGGGGGTGGGAGCCTAGAAGCCGGAGGATCTAGAAGCCGTCAGGCCTAGTCCCAAATACCCTCCTGTCAAGGACCCCTGAAAGCTGCCCGTTCCCCTCATCCCCGTCAGAGCTCCCTTCTCTCCTTCTCCACCATATCATCGAGCTCTCTGTTCCATCCCGTCGTCTTGTCCAGAACATCAAGCGTCACCTCGACCCCCCCGTGACATGAATGCAAATCTGGGTAGCTCCCGCTTCTCAACCCTCCCCATACACAGACTCCAGCCTTTGGAGACGCCTCGAGATACGTCCCCCCAGCTTCCCCGTCGCCATGGGACCTCCCGCTGCCTTTGCGGACTATCCGGAGCCCAAGGAGGGCCCCGACGTCAAGTACAACCCCAAGGTTGAGAAGAATCCCGTTTTCCGGGGCATCCCGCTCGTCGTCGGCGCCAGCATGTGCGTGTCCAAGTCGATGTGATGTTTGGCTCATCTCTTACACCCTCCCCCTTCTAGCATCTCCAAGCTGGGCTTTCTGCAGCAGCACTTCTGGGACAATGCCGGGTTTGGCACGTTGAAGGACCTCCCCGACCTCGACCAGGTTCCTTACCGGTTCCATGTATGACCCTTGTTCCTTGAACATGTTCGTGGAAACTAACTTGCCCCCGAGCCCACGGTGACGCCCCTCGGCCCGACCGAGCCCATGCTCCCGCTCGAGAAGGAACTGCTCGAGGCGAACCACGTGCAGCAGGACGCCAAGTATCACACCGCCCACGACTACCATGAGATGTACAGGTCGGGCCAGGTGACGCCGCTCCAGGTCGTCGAGGCCCTGCTGCCCCTGATCACGCGCGGCCAGGCCTCGGGTCCGTACCAGAACGCCTGGGTCGACTCCCACGGCAAAGACCACCTCGTGCTCGAGGCGGCGAGGGCGTCGACGGAGCGGTGGGCGGCCGGGAAGCCGCTCGGCATCCTCGACGGAGTGCCCGTGGGCGTCAAGGACGACACGTCGGTCAAGGGCTACGCCAACCACAACGGCATGAGGTACAACCCGTCGGTCCCCTTCTTCAAGGAGCAGGAGGAGTCGGCCTGGCCGGTCCGGAAGCTCCAGGAGGCCGGGGCCATTGTCGTGGGCAAGAACGCAATGCACGAGCTCGGGTCCGACACCAGCGGCTGCAACGTATGCGCCGCCCTCGTCCGTCTCTCCACGCGCAACAGCGGCTGACACTTCCCAGGCTGCCCAGGGCACACCCACAAACTTCCACAACAAGGCCTACTACCCCGGCGGCTCGTCGTCCGGAGCGGCGTCGGCCCTCTCGGTCGGCATCGTGCCCATCTGCGTCGGCAGCGACGCCGGCGGCAGCGCCCGCATCCCGGCGGCCTTCAACAGCGTCTACGGGCTCAAGGTGACGCACCACCGCACCATGTACATGAACAACACCATGTGCGTGACGACGCCGCTCGCCGCGTCCGTCTCGGACCTGACGGTTGCCTACCGCGTCATGTCGCAGCCGAACCCCGCGTGTCCGGTGCAGGGCCGCTTCGCGCTGTCGGTGCCGCCGGCGCCGTCGGCCAAGAAGGTCATGGGCATCTACCGCGCGTGGTGGAACGAGGCCGACGCGCGCGTGGCCGAGGTGTGCGAGAAGGCCGTCGACTACTTCGCCAACAAGTGCGGCTACGACATTGTCGACATCTCCATCCCCTACGTGCCCGAGGCGCAGCTCGCCCACAGCGCCGTGTGCATCACCGAGATGGCCGAGGACGCCCGCCGCCGCGCGCCCGACTGGCTGTCGCTCGTCGGCGCCGCCAACCGCGTCGTGCTCTCCGTCGGCGCCCAGACGCCCGCCGCCGACTACCTCCGGTACAACGGGCTCCGCGAGCTCGTCATGCGCCACCTGGCCTTCCTCTTCCGCGAGCACCCGGGCCTGCTCGTCATGACGCCCACGACGCCCATGGCCGGCTGGCCCGTGGTGCCCGGCGACGAAAAGTACGGCATGAGCGACACCAACAAGACGATCCGCAACATGCGCTACGTCTTCCTGGCCAACATGACGGGCGCCCCCGCCCTGTCCGCCCCCGTGGGCTACGTCGACCCGGACCAGGGCCACGGGAGGCTGCCCGTCGGCCTCATGGCCACGGCCGAATGGGGCGCCGAGGAGCAGCTCCTGGCCTGGGCCCGCGAGGCCGAGGACTACCTGCACAACGGCGTCGAGGGCGGCCGCCGACGCCCGGGCGAGTGGCTGGACGTCGTGGCCGTGGTCAAGGAGAAGACGGAGATTGAAAACGGCGAATAGGAGGGGTACGAGTTGATTAGCATCTTTGTTTAGTTCTTGTATACGATTCTTCTTCACCACAATACACATGCAAAGTTCGCCTTCTCCTTGATCATTCAGCTTTCGTCATCCCCCTCCACCTCTACTTGATAAACTTGGACGCCAAGCCAGCCAGCCCTCCCTGCTGCTCGCCCTGGCTCTTAAAGTACATCTTCATGGCGGCCTCGGCAGCCTTTTGCACCACGGCGTCCTTGCTGGTTTCCGACGAGACCTTGTCGCTGCCGGCCTTGGCGTCGAAGAGCTTGCTGGCCTCGGACATGGCGAGGCCCAGAAAGGCGCCCTGGCTGCTGCTCTCGGTGCCGCCCGAGTTGAACTTCTTCAGGGCCTGCATGGCGGCCGCGACGCCGAGGCTGTTGGTGTCGCCGTGGTCGTCGGCGTCGTCGTCGTCGTCATCCTCGTACCTCTTCTTGTGCTGCTTGACGTAGTCTTATTTGTTTAGTCGAGTCAGTTCAGCTTCTTCCCTTATACATCAAAGCAGTGCAACGTACACTCCTCGTCGACGTCCTCGCCGTGGAGGCTGCTCTGCTTCTGGCTCAGGGAGCCGAGGACGTGGCCGAACAGGTCGCGGTCGCCCGAGTCGCCGGCGTGCTGGTTGGCCGTCTGCTTGGCGTCGTCAAAGTCTAGGCCGCCGAGGAAGCTGGCGAGGCCGCCGGCGGGTTCTGCGCGGGAAAGTGTCAGGATGGGGGGGTGCGCGATGGGGGGAAGACGGACTGTTGGCGCCGGGAGGGGGGTAATTGTCCTCCTGACGGTCTAGATGAGATATGTTAGCTACCTGTAGCAAACAAGGGCCGTGAGACGACATGAGAGCCATCAGAGCCATCATGGCGGGGTAAAGAGGGTAGAGGATAGTTACCATTATCGTCGGAGCGACCAGAACCAAAGAACTTGTCCATTGTTGACTTTACTGAATCACGAGTACTAACGTAAGAGAAGATGTGCAGATTGTCGTGGTGTCGATGACGAGGGAGATGGTTCAAGGCGGGGAACGAGGGGCAGAGAGGAGAAGCGTCGGGCTTCTAATAAGGGTCCAAAGTCTCCCAGTCCAGCCACTGCATGTACCGGTAACATGTACCCAGTACCTGCTCAGCAAAGTCCAGGCATGAGACATCAAATGCGCCGTGACGTGGATCTACAGAGAGCATGGCTTAGCTCCCGAGGAGGTCCCCTCTCTCCAGCTCCGTCCCGCGAATCAATCGTTTCATGTCCTCAGCCGTCTCGCACCCCATCTCCACCTCGCAATGGCCTGGCCAGCTGAAACGGAGTCGCCATGAGCTGAGTTTGTCTGATGCCTTCATGCCCTCGGCCCTGCGATCCGGCCTTCAAGAGAAAGAAACAACCATTGCGTCTATTCGTGTGCGTGGCCCATCTAAACGGAACCTGCCCTTTACACATCTTCACGTGCTCCCATTATCTTCAGCCATCACTTACAGTCGTCGCCGACACGACATTCCGCCAATGCATGCCTAAATCACCCGCAAAACAACACCATCACCTGGCCATCCATATTTCGTGTTTCCTTCACCCCCCCCTGGAATATGTCCCAAACTCCGTCATAAGACACAAAGACAAACGTGTACCGTTATCCGAGTCGGTTGACTAAACACCCTCTCCGTTCCTCGCGATACTCCTACCAAAAGGCATTTCCCTTCACATGGCATTGACACCGACAATCACGCTGTTCCTTTTCTTCTCCTTCTTGGCCCATCGGAGACCGCAGGCGTTGCAAAGCGTCTTCGGGCCGCTGGGTCCTTTTCTCCATTCTGGCGAGTCGAGTGTACCTATTCATCGTGAGCACCTTGATTGGTTTCCAAAAGACGGACACTTACCACAGTCTGTACACACGTACTCTTCTGACGTTTTGAGCTTCTTCTTCTTCTCTCCGGTCCGTGGATCGCGGTCCATGGGGATGGCGATACCGACGTCTCCTTTGATGAGTGTCGGGCTGGCGTTGCCAGTTGTGATGCCCCGGCTTCGCTCCCCTTCAACGTACCGCAAACCAGTAAGCAGTTCGATCGTGTCGGCGTGCGATGAAGTCTCGAAGCGCGCCATCTTGTCCCGCAGCGAGTCTTGGTGGGCTGCTGCCGCCGCACCCTCAAGATTTTCCCGCGTGAGGAGGGCATTTCGATCAGTAAACATTTGCGTGTTGCCGCCTGGACGGTTGAACGTTCCAGTTGATGGTCCCGCGCTCTCGGACGGAATCACATCGGACCGGCCCTCTTGGGTTTGTATCCACCGTCTCTGGACTTCGTCCTCTGCCTCCTCCTCTTGCCGAAGCTCGGCAATGCGTCGTTTTAGCCGTTCATTCTCAACCTTGTGCTCGAGGAAGGAATCGAGGAGAGCCGCGTTCTTGGTCGGGTACGGGCGCGACATCATGAAGACGGCTTGGCAGAAGGGAGACTGGTTGTTCGGGTTGGGTGCGAATCTAGCTCCCGCGATGTGGGCATGGCCGACCGTCTCGAAAATGGCGTACTCGTTGTCCTTCTTCTTGAAGCGGTAAAACATGCGTAGTGGGAGGCCCGAGGCGATGGATTCGTTGAGTTCGCCAACGAAGACGCCCTGGTCGTCGGGGTGGATCAGATCCTTGAGAAAACGATCCTGAAGCTCCTCCGTCGCGTAGCCGGTGACGGCGAGAATGCTCGAAGAAGCGTACTTGATGCGCCCGTTGGCGTCGAGAATTTGCAAAAAATCCTTCAGCTCCTCAACCACCTTTGCTGGCCAGTTCCTCCGCTTTGTAAATTCGGTCAGGGTGCTGTTCGCGGCGAGGCTGACCTGACCAAAGGAGCCCGGTGGCAGGGGACCGGCGCCAGGGACATTGTTGTCGGCCGTGTTGAACTGATTCTCGGCCCTCGCAATTGATTCTTCGGTGGCGGTGGCATCGGCATCGTTGAGTGGGGGGTTGAGGACGGGGTCGTCGGCGTGGTCGAGCGTCATGGGCACGTCCATGTCGGCCATTGAGCTCAGGGCGTTGTCGGCGAAGGCCATGAAGTCTTGATTGTGCTGCGCACCGGCGCCCAACTGTCTCAAGTTAGCCGCGATGATGGCGGAAGCTGGCGGGGAGGCATGGCGACCCAATATGGAAAGGGGAGGACGACCTGGCCTGGGGATAATTCATGAAGAGACGAAAGCGGGAAGTTGGCGAAGTCGAACAGGCTGGCTTCATGAGGGGGAGGGGGAGGGGGAGGTGCAGGTGGAGGTGGAAGTGGCCTGTGGGACATGATGGAGGCGCCTTCTTCATGTGGAAGCAGAAGTAGCAGGAGCTGCCCAGTGTAGCCGCTAAAAGGCAGGCACAGCCAACCAACCAACAATCCAACCCTGAGAATGCGATATCTCAGCTCAAACACCAGCAACAGACAACGACGACGACGGTGACGACGACGCACAGCGTTACAAGAGTGATGTCGCCTGTCGCATACTCGGATAGAGAAAGCCCAGCGAATGGAGGGCGGCTCGTTGTCACAGTCGCTCAGCTTTCACAGAGCTCAAGACAGGACAGCGAGAGAAAGGGAGGGGTTGGCAAAACGCAAAAAAGGAGAGACGGTCAGAAGAGAGAAGAGGAATAAGAAAATCAACCACTCAGACGCGGGTTGAACAAGGGCAAAGAGGGGGACGACGGGAGGAGGAAGTATGGGAATGCACCCGGGGGATTGAGTCTTCAAGGGCAGTAAAGGAACCACGGAACAATGCAGATGACACAACACCGACGCTGTCACCGACACAAGACAGATGCGGTCGGATGAGAGACGTATAGAATGAGAGGTAGACGTTGCACGACTTGATCTAGGCCCTGGCTCGCAACGAAACCTGCCGTGGTGTGTCGTTTACTTTATGAGGCCCGGCTCGGAAAGCCACTAGCGACGGAGGTACCAAGAAGCGATAATCGTTTCGACTGGAAGCAATCTAAGCACCTTGCAGTTGTAAGAAGTTGGCCCAGCCATTGGGTGCTCCGAAGGTGCCGTCGAGCCTTACAGTGCAGGCAAGGCTCACAGTCAGAAAATCGCGATAGCGGCTTACATCCGTCGCACCCAACAGCATGGACAGTAACAAGCGCGCCGCCCGCGACTTCCCAGAGCCCGGAGGAAACCTCCCGGTAAAAGCGGGCTTCACGTAGTAGGTACAAGGGGGACGTGGGCATGACCACCAATCGCTCCCTCAACTTGTCGTGGAGGTCGCGTACCGAGTTGAATGGAGAGGGGAAGTTTTCAGGGTCCAGTGCCTCAAGTCCGGGTCGTTGTCCTTGGAACCTGCAGCCCCCAGCACCCAGTACCGGATGGAGGTACCTGTTTAGTGTCGCCGATTGTGGGCGAATCCCACCAGGAAGTCTCCAGGGACTGGGTTAGCGGGTGGTGGGAAGCTAATCAAGCGGGAGGGAGGCAGGCCGCTGGCTGATGTTCCCGGCTCGGCATGTCTGGCTTTCACAAGACACAGTCAAGACTCAAGTTCACATGGAAATTACCGTCTGTCTGCGCATGAAGGAGCCGACGTCATCTCAATAAGATCAGCGGTGGGAAGGATTATTGTGGCGGTGGCGGTGAACTGACCTGAGTGAACCAGCTTCTGCTTGGTTAAATGTTGCGCAGATCTTTTTTCAAAGTGCCGCCGTGTTAAGCGGTTGCGACAGTGAGGGGCAGTGGTGGTCTGGAGGTACCCTGTACTTGTGCTCATCCCGCCCAGGTGGCTGACGTCTGTGCCTAATTGGCGCCCTACAGTACTGCGCGACGCTTTTGTCTTAAAACTTACATGTAGCAAGCTTCCTGAACCTCTATGCAGCAATGAGTCATGACTGACTTTATGTAGAATGAAATTAAACGAGCTATAAATTTAATCCCCGGGCTCGTACCTTGAGGAAGAATCTCTTCCATTCTGCTATTCTAAAATACATCATCTCTAGTCCGTGGCTGCGGAAACATTCGCTCTGTACCATGTCTCCCGTCGCGATAGATGTGGCGACCGACCCCGTGCAGGTCGAGTCGCCATCATCAATCACCAATACCACTTCGTGGGCCTCGCTGCCAGTTGAAGTACGCCAAATGATACTGAGCCTGGTGGGCTTGCCCATCTCTGGGAGGCGATACAACGGCCTGGGCTCCCCAAAGGTGGCTCGGTTCGCTACAGTGTGCTGGGAATGGCAGGTCTTCTTTGAGACTTGTACATTTCGGCGTCTTGTTCTTGATCCCGACTCTCTCGGCGAGTTTGACGCAATCGTCAGACGACATGACACTCGTTTGGGGTATATCCGAAAACTCTGGCTTCGGGTTCAGCTCTCAAAGTACGAGTGTCCCGATTGTGATGAACCGGAGGATGAGGCAACACAGCATTGGTATGTTGGGCATCCATATCTCCTACTCTGATACTGGTGTATTTCGGTGCTAATCAACCCTCCCAGCAACAACATGATATTCACAACGTGTATTCAGTCCCTACTGGGGACTCTCAAACTCTGGGATCCCGCGAGGCATGGGGCAGAGGGACTGGCACTGATGTTGTCTGCTTCCTCGCCCAGCGATACAGAGCATCGGTTAAACCGATGGGAAATCAAGGACGGTTATCCATTTCACTACGCCGAAGACCTAGATCTTGCACCTGGCATGGTTGATTTCCACCGGACGAACATTGCTGATCCGTTCAGCCGTCATTTTCATCGAGGCTGCCCTCCGCCGTTGCACAGTGAGCATGTCAAAAGGGTGCAGGGAACTCCGCTCCGTTTAGAACTACAAAGGGGTGAGCGAGGCCGCTTTATCAGTCAATACAAGAGTCTTCCTGCCGTGCCCATGATCAAAGGACTGGTCATGCGCAGACAGTTTCGCAGGGACATTCACGTAGGGACAATGTCTTGGCTACTTGGTCGAAGCTTTGTGGCATTGGAGTGGTTCCGCTTCGAGAGGACTGTTTCCCCGGAGCCTCATAAGCAAATTTCCTTTGATCAAGGTATGAAACGCGGACCAGTCTTTACGGCGAGTATCTGATGAAGCTAACGCCCCTTTCTCAGGCTTCCAGTTGCACCTACTGCCCTCCCTGCCGAAAACATTGCGCCAACTCTCCTTCACGCAGTGGGAAATCCCCAAAATTGAGCGCGGTGATGGTCTCGAGGAAGTAGGATCTGAAATTTCTCCACGTGCTCAAGCCTACCTGCCTCGGGAGATGGCGGGACTTTCTCAAAGACTAGAGCGGTTCTGCCCGCCATGGCAGATGGACACAGCTGCCTTTCTTCAGTTTATTATTGAACTGAGGGAATCACCTAAGATGCTTGAAAGCTCCCTAAAACGCATAATCCTGCGTTGTTTGCTCTCAAGCTCAGACAGAAGCAGACAAGATTTCGAATCGCTGGTAATCCTCGCAGCCAAAGCGGCTCTGTCGCTTCCCCAACTGGAAGTCATCGAGCTTTGGGGTACCTGTCTTGACGGACAGGAAAGCCGCGCATACATCTTCCGGTACAGTTATGAAGACGGTCGAGCCAGTATCGTCTGGAGGAGCTCTGAGGAGACCATGGTGGCTCAGGCGCGGATTATCGCCAAGTGGAGCGAGGTGGCCCAGAAACACTTGCATTCGACTCTTGCGTACAACGTTGTCCCCTTTGCGGAGACGAAGGCAGAAATTTCCAAGTCTGATGGAACCTGCATATATCGACATCTGCTGCTCAAAGATTTGGTGTTTGATCCAATTACGCAGATAATCCTGGAGAACGAGCCCTATGAATGGAGCTTGGATGAGAAGAGCGATTCATTGCAGCAAGGTGATCCTCTGAATTCAAATCTCGCAAATCCAAATTCATTGGGTGGCGATCCATTGATGGATAGCCTTGGACCGGATACCGACCTCGCGTCACTGCAAGCGGATCTCATGGCTTTGGATGCTGAAATCAACGTCTTTGTCCAGCAGCATCATGGGTAGTACAGCGTGACAATATATTCCGGAGAAACCTGTGGAGGAGCAGTGACTCTGGGAAACCTCCCAACAGGTCAGGATAGAGATTATCCTTGGACATAAAATAACAAGGTAGCACTGGTCCTCGTTTCTGGTGGCGCATATCTGTCGCCTTACTTTAAGCGTTGATACTTTAGATGATATGGGATCCAGAGAGTTCTTTGGACCGGGAGACGGGGGCAGGCAGGACCAACTGATTCACTTGAGTCATCTAGATCAGGGATGCAAACTTGTTGCAGCATACGGTGGAGTTTTAAGGGAGTAGAGTAGGCAGCTAGGTTAGAAGACGACATGATTTGAATAGGACGTTTACTACTACTATAGTGCGGTAGGCTTCAATACTAGTAGTATTGTCAGGGATATAAACAAAAGCCTTCCTGATATGGTCTTTTTCCGTCGTGGCGTCCGGGGAAAGTCGAGGCAGAGCCGCCTACCCTCCTCAATGTGGTTTCCTTAGGTTCCAAGGTTCCTTCGTAAGTCTCTTTCAGGGGGGAGCAACCACAACGCACCCCAGTCTATTAACTACTAATGGCTGCTGTACATTATTTGTAGCGCAGTGCCGCAAACATTTCGCGCTGAGGTCTGCGAGCGCAATAGCACGGGAATATCAAACGCTGAGGATAAGATTGTTCTTGTCGTTAGTAAAGTGGCATCTATCCATTTGCTTAGGGTCAGTCCCACCACAACAGCTCCAATTCCACCAAAGACGCCAGGCTCAAGTCCCATATAGATCCATCCTTAATTTCCAAGGGCAGGTTATGCTGCGACTCATGCCGGGTAGTCTATTGCACTTGCCAGTACTGGTGCAGTTTGCCCTTTCCCATGCCATTCCTTGGATAGGTGCTGCGAGGGTCAAGACTACTCAAGTTTGTGACCATCCGCTTTATCGGTATCTACCTACCCGTAATAATACAGAAGGATATTTGCGTAACAAGAAGTCGAGCGGAAGGAGGATCCTTCAAGTCATGGCATAAAAATAGCACCCTCTCCCAAAGTCAGAACTCTGACCTTTCACACTAATACTAGCAATAACAACGATAATAATCCCCCTTTTAAGTATAACAAAGTAAAATAAATAAATAAATTTATATATTTTATGATATTATATGTATTTAATTTAAAAGTTTATTTATATATATATATATTATTTAATAATTTAATAATTATATATTATTTATTACATAATTAAATTATAAGCCTTTCAATTATATAACCTTCTATTTATAAAGTACTATATATAACCTAATTTAATACTATTAGTATGTCTATTTTATCTATTATCTTAGCTTAACTATTAACAACTAATAGCTAAACATTAAAAGCCTGGTTGAGGCAACAATCCGGCCAGACTTAGATGCCACTCCAAGGTGTCATACTGACCCACGCCGATAGCTTTCGGGGCCAAATGATGGAAAGTTCAACCGATCTTTGAGAATTTCAAATCATGTCTAGTAGATCGCTTCTTGAAGGCATTCTTCTCCCCCTCAATTCTGCCAGGCCTGGAAATCTCCGTTGGCCATCTCCAAGTCTGATGGCAGCATCGAACAGCCCCGCCTCCCCGCTAAAACCACGGATGAGACGTCACGTGGGCACGCATCCTCATCCCCACAAACGAACCTCCAAACGCGTAACCCTGTCTTCAGTCGCGTCTCTTAGCCTGTTCGCTGCCTGCTTCCGTCTGCGGCTACACAACCACGCAAATCGTGCTCCGGATCGAATCCTTGCTCTCATTCGTCTGGGTGAAACATTCGCACAACGAGAAGCCTGATGCTGTAAACCTCCATCATGTCGAGAATCGACAAACTCTCCATCTCGGGCGTTCGGTCGTTCAACCCTTCCGTCCGAGAAGCTATCCAGTTCAACACCCCACTGACTCTTATTGTGGGCTACAATGGCTCTGGCAAGACGACCATCATCGAGTGTCTCAAGTATGCCACCACAGGCGAGCTGCCGCCTAACAGCAAGGGTGGCGCTTTCATCCACGACCCCAAGGTACGAATGCCTGCTCAACGCCATCCAACTTCCCCCTGACAATCCATAGCTATGCGGCGAGAAGGAGGTCATGGCCCAAGTCAAGCTGCAGTTCAGATCCATCAATGACCGTCAACATGTCGCCACCCGAAGTTTGCAGCTCACCGTGAAGAAAACGACCCGATCGCAGAAGACGCTCGATTGCTCCCTTGTCGTGGTCAACAACGGCGAGCGCACGACTACCTCGACAAGACAAGCCCAACTTGACGAGATGATCCCCGAACGGCTCGGCGTTTCCCCTGCGATCCTCGACGCCGTGATATTCTGTCACCAGGACGAATCCCTCTGGCCCCTCAGCGAGCCTGCCGCTCTCAAGAAGCGCTTTGACGAAATCTTCGAAGCCATGAAGTATACCAAAGCCATTGACAACCTCAAGGTCCTACGAAAGAAGCAAGTGGAGCAGCTCGGCAAGCTCCAGAACGACGAGGCGCACAACAAGGTGAATAAGGATAGGGGTGAGCGGGCTGAGAAGAACATGAAGGCTCTCCAATCCGAAATCGAGGGATCCCGCGATACCTGCGAGTCCATCACCAAAGAGATGGGGGAAACCCAGGACATAATCAAAACCATCCGCGAAACCGCGAACACCCACCTCGAAATTGTTCACAACCTCAACAATAAGCGAGAGCAGCTGGACTATCGGCAAGACGCCGTGAAAGAGCTCAAATCGACCATCGACGAGCTTCACGGTGACGATGCATCCCTCGAAAACGACCTCGCCCACTATGAGGACCGTATGAGCCATCTCCAAGAAGAAGCAGACGGCAACAAGTCGCAGTACAATGAGCTCCAAAAGGGACTGTCGCAGTCGCGACGAGAGCTCTCAGGGAAGCTCGCTGAGCAGGGGAAGCATCAATCCGACAAGGACAAGTACGAGCGCCAGCTCAAGATGCGGATGAATGTCATCCAGGAAACCGCTCAGACATACAGCTTCTCGGGATTCGATGGCGATTTGGACGACCATCACGTGAAATCGTTCAACGATAGGCTACAGAAGCTTTTTAATGAAAAGAAGCGTGATCTTGAACGGTTGCAGAAAGAAAATTCTGTCGAGCTGGACAGCGCTACCAGCGTCATCACGGAACTTGAAGGTCGAAAAGCTGGCCGAACACAGGATCGGGTTTCGGCGAAGCAGCGTCTCAATGCCATTGAGAAACGCACAAATGTTCTTCAGAACGAATCCAGCAGGATTGACGTGGATGAAGGTGCAAAAGCAATTCTTGATGGCCAGCTGGAAGACCTGGAGAGCAGGTTCCAAACAATTCAGAAGGGCTTCGAGGCATCAGACTGGGACCGCCAAATCTCAGAGGAAAATGAGAGACTGCATCAGCAGGAGACTGAGAATGAAAAACTTGGTCGAGAACTGGTGGAGTGCACCCGACTCGCCTCCGATCGAGCTCAACTAGATTTGAGGAAGAAGGAGCTGGCCGATCGCAAGCGCAAGCTTGACACACTAGCAACTACGTGGAAGCAAAAGCTCGACGGTGCCGTTGGGACTAGCTGGGAGGCAGAAACGCTCGATGCCAGGTTTCAGTCGGTTCTCAAAGACCAGAACAAGGTTGTCGTCGAAGCCCAGAAACGGCGGGACCAAACGAGGCAGAAACAGCAAAAGGTCGAGTTCCGAATGCGGAATGCCAAGGAAACACTGGACAAAAACACGAAGGAGTCGGCAAACTCCCAAGCGAAGGTCGTTGATGCACTTCGGACAGTACGAGACCACGCTGTGGTCGAAGACTATCCCGAAGAGGTTGCTGCGGTGGAGCAACAGGTCGAGGATCTCCGGAACGAGCTGAGTCTCTTTGACGCTTTGGTGGATTACTACACCAAATGCAAGCGCATGTTGGAGACGAAAAAGAAGTGCCTACTCTGTGACCGGCACTTTGACGACGCCCAGGCCGCAAGCCTTGACCGGCTGACCAAGAAGATCGACAAGAGCCTGGACCCCAAAGGCAAAGTCGATACGGAGCAGGACCTGAAAGAGGCGACGGGGAGCCTCGAGAAGCTGCGCTCTGTCCGTTCTGCTTACGACACGTATGAGCGATTGTCCGCCAAGCTACCCTCGCTGCGAGAGGAGTGCAAGGCTGTTGAGAGCGAGTATGACACGCTCGAGAGACAGCTTGAAGAGCAAAACTCGATCGTTTCGTCGGAGGAGGAGAGGCAAAAAGACTTGGAGGACATGTCCAAGACAGTCATGAGCATCAGTCAGACGGTCAAAGACATTGGCGACTCGGAGAGCCAGGTCGATCGCATCATGTCCCAGCAGATGTCTGGCGGTCCAACTCGAAGCCCCGACGAGATCCACGAGCTTCAGGCGAGCCTCTCTGAACAGATGCGAAGCCTCAAGATTCGCATCTCCAAATTAACCAACGACAGGCAGCGCATGAAGGACCAGCTGAACTCTCTGGAACTTGAGAAGAGCGAGTTGAGGAATGAGATCAGTCGCGCCTCCGGACAGCTCGACAGAAAGAAGGACATTCAGAACCAGATTGCAAACCTCAAGGAAGAACAAACCCACCAGCGGGTTGTAATACAACGGGCAGACGAAGACTTGGAGAGCATCGAGCCCAGCATGAATGAGGCAAGGTCCGCCCGAGACGAAGTCCTGCGCCGGGGTCGATCCAAGGAGCAAGTCATCGTTGAAGCACGCGATGCTGTGTCGAGCTCCGTCAATGAGATGAGGATGATGGATGGCGATATCCAAGACTACATCGACCGCGGTGGCCCTGCGAATCTTGCATCGAACCAGCGGGCCATTGCCACTCTCGAAAAGGCGATTGGGGCTACCGAGAAGGAGATTACGGATCTCACGGTGCGCACCAACAAGCTCAAGCAAGACATTGACAATGGAGATCGGAGGAAGAAGAACATCAACGACAATCTGAACTATCGCAAACACGTGCGCATGCTGGAGGTGATTCGGCAGGAAATCGCTGAACTCGAAGAGCGCAATGCCGACGAAGATTACGAGCGTCTCCAGTCCGAAGCTCGGCAACAAGAGAACCACTACAACCGGCTCCTGGCCGAGCGCGGCTCGGTCATGGGAGCCATGAAGACGAAGGACGAGGAGCTGGGACGTTTGTGCAAGGAGTGGGAGATGGACTACAAGGATGCCAAGAAGAAGTACCGCGAATCGCACATTCGCGTCGAGACGACAAAGGCTGCCATTGAGGATCTAGCCCAGTGCGGCTCCGCGGTCGACAAGGCTGTCATGCAGTTCCATTCTCTCAAGATGGCCGAGATCAACGGCATTGCTGGCGAGCTTTGGCAGAGCACATACCAGGGCACAGATATCGACACCATCCTCATTCGGTCCGACAACGAGTCGAATACTGGAAAGCGAAACTACAACTACCGACTTTGCATGGTGAAGCAGGACACGGAGATGGACATGCGCGGTCGTTGCTCTGCGGGCCAAAAGGTGCTTGCTTCCATCATCATCCGCCTGGCACTCGCCGAGTCCTTTGGCGTAAACTGCGGTCTGATTGCTCTCGACGAGCCGACGACCAATCTTGATCGGGACAACATCAAGAGTCTGGCCGAGAGTTTGCACATGATTATCAAGACACGGCAGGCTCAGAGCAACTTCCAGCTGATTGTCATCACGCACGACGAGGACTTCCTCCGGCACATGCGTTGCAGTGACTTTTGCGACAGCTTCTTCCGCGTCAAGCGTGATGAGCGACAGAACAGTGTCATTTCGAGGGAGAGCATCACTAAGCTCTTCTAAGAGGTTGGGAGCTGGTCAATCGGCTACGGAGGGGCGTTTGAGGACCATTGCGAAGGCGTTGTTGAGCTGGTAGAATAGGCACAGCTAGGCGTGTTGTTTCTTTGATGCCATCTGGATGGTCCTGTACATGATGTAACCATTGCATCAGGTCATGGTTGAGTTCCACTGTTGTGAGTTGCTGTCGGACTGTCTTGGTGTTAAGCTCTCTCTTGGTGTGCTCGGGTCAATCTACCCGATGCTTCTTATGTTACCCTGACAATGTATGTTTATCTCGGCGTCATCGAGTCGGTCTCGGAGTTGGCGTGGAAGTGGAATGTGACGACTGGGGGCGCCTGCGTCTCAACACCCGTCGGCGGCCTGGAGCCAAATATCGTTCAAGACTGATGGCGGCCGTCGTATCGATCGTATTTGAAGGGAATTTCGGGACGCAACGGAAAGGGCGACCTGCGTCGTTCAAAGTCTAGATGCTATGCTTCTCTTCCTCCTCCGCCACCCCCCAGTCACAGAGCGCGAAACTAACAGGTTGCAGGATTGAATCCATCATTCCCGCGAGACCATCATCGTGAGCTTCATACGCAGAAACACCAGCGACCCACGTCGAAACGGGGGATCACGGGGCGGTGAAGCGTCTCGGCTGGAGGTCCCAAGGAGACGGAGCAGGTGACGAATGTGTCAGGCCAGCTGAAGGCGGCGTCCCCGCCTCGATGACTCCGTGAAGGAAGATGAAGCTCGGTTTCGGAATTACGAGCCGGCAATAATTGCCCCCTTGCCAGTTGACGACATTGCGTCTCCACACACATCCTCCACACGACGAGGTGAAGTGCCGTGTGGTTTACCTAAGGCTCGCCCGAATCGGCTTTAGGTCGAGGAAAAGACATTACGATGGTGTTTGTGCCGCGTAGCCGGTGCTCGGGTTCGCCTCGCGTCTTGCAAAGTCCGAGCTGCAGGCTGATGAAGGAGTCAGAGGAGAAAAAAATCTGTTGGCGACCATCAACAACATAACAGGACCGACGACGGACGCCTTGGGAGCATCATGTCCATCTCATAACAAGAGCAATTGGCCTCAATTGCCTCGGTTCTCCTCATTGACGATCCTGCTGAGAAATCAACTTGACCGGCCCGCGGCGCCGTCCGACCAGACTACTTGTACCCATCATCGACCCCTTCCCGCAACTGTGACAACTCGCTCAGACACCATGGAAAGGAGAACCAGCACCGACAGCACGCTGGACGTGGAGAGAGACGGGGCATCGTCCATGACCACGCCGGAGCCCATCTCGGCCGGCGCCCCCGATGCCGAGTCCTCGCCTCCGGGCCCGGCTCCGAGTCCTCCAGGCGCACCTCCCGACCCCGAAGCCGGACGCACGACGCTCCAGACGTTCCTCATCATGGCGGCGCTGTGCACGGCGCTGTTCCTCGCGGCGCTGGACATGACCATCATCACCACGGCCATCCCGACCATCGCGGCCGAGTTCGACTCGAGCAGCGGCTACGTCTGGATCGGCACCGCCTACCTCCTGGGCAACGCGGCCTTTGTGCCGACGTGGGGCAAGATCTCGGACATCTTTGGGCGCAAGCCCGTCATCCTCGTGGCGGCCGTCATCTTCTGGATCGGCAGCCTCATCTGCGCGCTCAGCAAGAGCATGCCCATGCTCATCGCGGCGCGGGCGGTGCAGGGCGTGGGCGGCGGCGGGCTCATCGTGCTGCCCAACATCACCGTCAGCGACCTCTTCTCGATGCGCAACCGCGGCATGTACTTTGGCATCCTGGGCATGGTGTGGGCGCTCGCGTCGGCCGTCGGGCCCGTCCTAGGCGGCGTCTTCACGAGCAAGGTGACGTGGCGCTGGTGCTTCTACATCAACCTGCCCATCTCGGGCGTGGCCTTTGCCGTGCTCGTCTTCGTGCTGAAGCTGCACAACCCCAAGACGCCCATGAAGGAGGGCCTGCTCGCCATCGACTGGGTGGGTAGTCTCCTCATCATCGGCGGCACCCTCATGTGGCTGCTGGGCCTCGAGTTCGGCGGCGTCACCTTTCCGTGGACGTCGGCCACGACCATCTGCCTCGTCGTGTTTGGCGTCGTCGTGGTCGGCGTGTTCCTCGTCTACGAGTGGAAGGTGGCCAAGTACCCCATCATGCCCATGCGCCTCTTCCGCGACCGCAACAGCGTGGCCGCCTTTGGGCTCGCCTTTACCCACGCCTTCACCTTCATGTCGGGCAGCTACTGGCTGCCCCTCTACTTCCAGGGCGTGCTGGGCGCCTCGTCGCTGCTCTCGGGCGTGTACCTGCTGCCGTACGTGCTGGCCCTGTCCTTCATCTCGGCGGCCACGGGCGTCTTCATCAAGAAGACGGGCATGTACAAGCTCGTCATCGTGTCGGGCTTCGTCGTGGCCGTCATCGGCTTCGGCCTGCTCATCGACCTCGAGGCGCGGGCCAACTGGCCCAAGATCATCATCTTCCAGATCATCGCCGGCCTGGGCATCGGGCCCAACTTCCAGGCGCCGCTGCTGGCGCTGCAGACGAATGTCGAGCCGCGCGACATCGGGTCGGCCACGTCGAGCTTCTCCTTCATCCGGCAGCTGGGCACGTCCATCTCCGTCGTCGTCGGCGGCGTCATCTTCAACAACGAAATGGACAAGCAGCACGACACGCTGGAGCGGGAGCTGGGGCCGCACCTGGCCGACCTGCTGTCGGGCTCCAACGCGGCCAGCAGCACGCAGATTGTCGGCCAGCTGACGGGCCACGACGGGCGTGTGGCCAAGGCAGCCTACTGGAAGAGCCTGCAGACCATGTACATTGTCTACACGTGCTTCGCGGCCCTGGGCCTGGTCATTAGCATGTTCATCCGCCAGGTGAATCTGAGCAAGGATCACAAGGACCATCAGACGGGGCTGAAGTCGCTGAGGGCGAACCGGAAAGAGCCGACGGCCGAGGAGAAGGAGACGTCGGGGTAGCCGTTGGCTGTTCAGGGGTTGGTATTTATTTTTTTGGATGCGGGTTTCGTAATGGCTAACGGCATTGGCCTTGTATATTGTGTAGGATGAACCAAAAGCTTCCCTCTTCTCCATGTCGCTATTCTAGTATGCTCAAGTGATGTAATGCAGCCATAACGTCTATCCTTTCACACCCATCGCTCTCTGGCTACACGCTCGGCCAAGCAACGCCTCTCACTGCTCGCCATCCCCAGCCGTCTTCTTCCACTCGGCATAGTCAAAGCCCAAGTCCTTGAGGGTCCTCAGCTCGTGCCTCCGCTCGCCCACGGCGCGGCTGGCCAGCTTGATGTCGGGCACGCGCTCGCGCACCCACCTCGTCTCGAGGTCCCAGTACGGGGGGGTCTTGCCGGCGCCGGCCTTGTCCAGCCCGCGCTCCGGGGCCGGGCGGGCGGCGGCGCAGAGGGCGGAGAGGCGGTTGACGTAGTCGACGTCCTCGGGGAAGCCCATGACGTGGACGGCCTTGCCGGAGCCCTTTTCCGCGTGCCGAGCCTCGACCCAGGCGTCCATGGCCTCGCGAGCCGGCGGCTCCAGCCGGCCCGACCACAGGCGCGCCACCACGGCGCTCTGGGCCTCGGACACGGGCAGCGGCACGATGCGCTGCGGCACGCTGAGGAAGGCCAGCGTCGGGTCGGCCGCGTACACGACGTGCTCCCACAGGTGCGCCGCGTGGCTGCCCGACGGCACCACCACGGCGGGCTCCAGCGTCGACAGGAACGGGTACGAGTAGTGGAAGCCGGTGCAGAAGATGACGGCGTCGACGCCCGACTCGACGCGCCCGTCGGCGAAGCGCGCGGCCCGCGTCGCCGGGAGGAACTCGACGATTTCGGGCACCAGCGACGCCCACGGCGTCGAGGACGAGGCCGGCTGTGCCCCTCCCGCGGATGGCTTCTCCCGCTCCGAGACGAGCACGGGGAGTTGCGCGACGGTCGAGAGCTGCGCGCTCACGTCGACGCCCGAGGCCGAGTTGCCCACGACGATGACTTTCTGAGGGATGGGTTAGCGAAACCGGTCAAGGGGGACATGGTCAAGGGGGAACGGCGCACCTTGTCCTTGTAGTCGTCCGGCCGCCGGTAAAACTTGGAATGCGAGACGGCCCCCGGGTGCGCCCTGTCAAACTCGACGAGGCCGGCAATGTCGGGGACGAAGGGGTCGTTGTAGTGGCCGCTCGCCACGACGACGGCGTCAAAGTCGGCCGTTGTGGTCTCGCCCGTGTCGAGGTTCAGCACGCGGACGCGCCACGGGGACGACGACGATGACGACGGGGACGGCTTCTTCTCGACGGCAATCACCTGCGTCCGGTACGAAATGTACGACTCCAGATCCCGGGCGTAGTCGGCCAGGTAGCGCAGCACGTCGGCGTGGCGCGGGAACAGCGACGAGCCGGGCGGGAAGGGCGTGTCCGAGTAGCACATGAGGGCGTGCGGGATGTTTGTCTCGAGCAGGTCGTAGATGGGCGACATGAACTCGACTCCCCCCCGTGCTTCTCCTCCTTCTCCTCCCGCGGCATCATCCGCATCCGCCCGGAGCACCCGGTCCGGGAGGGAGCTGGGCCGGGTGCGAGGCACGGCAAAGTCCTCCTCGCGGGCGCGGGCCGTGTAGTTCCACACGCCGCCGGGCGTGGCGCGCTGCTCAAACAGCCGCAGCTGCGAAAAGTGCTTCTCGGCCAGGAGGTACTTTGCCGCCGCGAGGCCGCTGGGGCCGGCGCCGATGATGGCCACGCGGGAGACGTTGAGGGGCATTGGTGGTGTGGATGGTAAGTACTGTAGTTGAGCAGTCACGATATTTCCACCAACTTGGCAAATCAGACTACCGGCAGCCATCAACTTATATCCTGCCCATCTTCAACTCCCCGACGGATTCCGCAAAACAGTCCCATGGTCTCTCCATCATGTGTGGCCTGATTGTTGATTGGACCGGAGCGGGTGAGCGTCCCAATTGAGGCAATTCTTAGTCGCCGGGGCCCGGTTTTTCCCTTCCGAGAGTGCGGTCGGGCTTTGGCCGACGACAGGAGGAATTGCCCTTTTGGGACGGATTTGATTCTATTCACACTTTCTCCATCATCGACAGCAGGTCGAACATATGAAGATATCAAACACCACACGATAAAAAAAAAGAAGAAAAAAAACCCCCATCAAACCCATCACATTCATCACATCCATCGCAACTAAAATGGCCCCAAGCTCCAACGTCGAATCACGCCTCGTCGACTAATCAGCTTCCAGCTTCGATCCCGTTGCAAACGGGCGCGAGCACGCAATCCGATCCACTTAGATGGACATCGCGGAGCCGCGTGCAGACGAGACTCACTCGTCTCAATCGCCGACTGGTCCAATCGCCCGTCGTCTTTTGCTTGCTTTTCCCTCCTCTTCCGTCGCCGATTCCCTTATCTCCCCTCTGCTTGCTTGCGCCGCAGTGGGCCGCAATGGCCTCGGACATGAAGGCCTCGATCCACCGCTTCCGGCTTCGAAGGGCGTCTCCATCTCCGAGGGACGCCGGTCGGGCCCGCTCCGCTTCGCCTGCTGCAGCTGCAGCCGCCCGGTCTCCTGATGGCCTGAGACGCCGATCGCCCATCCCGCAGCCCTCCTCCTCCTCCTCCTCCTCCCCTCGTGTCACCACCGCTGCCAGACCAACCCCCCCTGCCAGACCATCCCCCCCGGCCTGCGACCGCTGCCGCAGCTTCAAGAAAAAGTGCAGCCGGACCTATCCCGTCTGTTCCCTCTGCGCCAACGCCGGCCAACGCTGCTCCTATTCTAACCCCGTCGCCAGCGCCGAGGCTCAGGCTCACCAGCTGAGGGCCCGCGTCCAATGGCTCACTCGATATCTCGACGACAACCTCCTCCCCCCCGGACGCCCAGGGGGGGTCGACGCCGTCGAGACGGGGACTGATCTGACGTCCGTCTTGGGCCCCGGCCTCGCCCCGTCCGCCGCCGAGTCTTCCCCCGTCTCCCGCGTCGTCGTCGTCGACCAACACGGAATCGACGTCCGCATCGAAGTCAAGGATCCCGGGAGCGTCGGCGCAACCTACCAAGGCTCTGCCGACGGATCCAGCAAGCAGCTGTTGGTTGCCCACCCGGGTCTGCCCCCCGACGTCCCCGCCAGTCGCTTCGTCGACGCCTACTTCCGCCACGTCAACCGCGCGTACCCCTTCGTGGACCAGGCCAAGATACGCCGGCAGTTTGAGTCGCTGGGGGACGTCTCGCAGGTGAGTCGGGATCCCTCGGCGACCCTGCTCTACCTCGTCATGGCCATAGGCTGCACCACTCTGGAACGCGCCGGCCAGGTTCCCCGCGGCACCGGGGAGCGCTTCGACGTGGCCTATGCCGACATCATCCAGGAGTGCCTGGGCCACGAAAAGGTCGAGTCGGTCCAGGTGCTCGTCCTGCTGGGCCTCTACTCCCTCTTCGACTCGGCGTCCATCTCGGCCTACTCCATCGTCGGCATCGCCGCCCGACAGGCCATCGTCATGGGCCTGACGCGCCCGTCCCCGGAGGAGCACATGCCGCCCGTCGACAAGGAGCTGCGGCACCGGCTCTACTGGAGCATCTTCGTGCTGGACCGCATGATGGCCGCCTCGCAGGGCCTCCCCGTCGCCCTCACCGACGAGCACGCCAGCGTGCCGCTCCCCGGCCTGACCGTCGAGGAGTTTGCGAGCCCGGACCGCGCCGTCTACGCCCGCAACCTGCAGACCAGCCGCCACGTCATCCAGCTCCGGCAGCTCGAGGACCGCATCCTGCACAGCGTCCACCTGCGCCGCCACGTCGACGCCGTCGCCCTGACCCCCGAGGACCGCCGCGCCGTGCTCGCCGGCCTCCGCGCCGACATCGAGGACTGGTACAGCAGCGGCTGCCTCATGTCGCCCATGGAGGCCGACAACGTGCCCATCCACAGCAGCGTCACCTGGCTGAGCGCCCAGTACTACCACCTGCTCGTCGTCACCTACTTCCCCAACCACTTCAACAGCGCCGCCGCCGCCGTCGCCAAGCCCGACCTGCTCGAGTTCGCCAAGAAGCAGCTCCAGGCCAACTCGGTGCTGCTGCAGCAGCGCCAGCTGCCCCTCAACCGCGTGACCCTGTGCCGCCTGCTCCCCGTGTGCCTGGTCCTGATGCACGACTTTGCCGCCGCGAGCCGGGCCGGAGAGTGGGAGGCGCAGCCGACGCCGCCCTTTGCCGCCCGGGACGAGGTGGCCATTCTGATATCCATATTCGAAGCCTTCCCGCCGCCGTGGACCGCCGCCCGCGAAGCCGCCCGCCTCCTCCACCAGTTCACGAGCATCGCCGCCGACGGTCTGCCACCCTACTACGGCACCCAAGCCGTCTTCCCTCTGTCCGGCGGCAGCGCGACCGCGGGGCCGTCGTCCAAAAGGGAGAGCATCGAGGCGTTGCTGAGGCCGTGCATCGCCCAGTTCGCTGCCCTCGTGCAGCAGGTCCTCGGCAAGGCCACGTGCTTCCAGTTCGTCTTCTACCCGCTGGAGCCGCGCGAGGTCGAGGGCGCGGGCGGGCAGTACAAGGTGTCGACGCAGCAGACGGCCACGAACCCCCCGTTCTTTGGCGCTGAGCTCGGGGGGGTTGAGGGCGTGGGCGACGAGCCAGTGCTGGAGTATGGTTGGGGATCTTGGGATTTGGACTTTTTGTAGACCGTGGTGTTTAGGGCACTTCAGTGAGGAGTTCTTGGTCGTGGTATTCTCTACTGGCGTCGGAGCAGAAATCCTGCTTGGTTTGTATGCGAATTAGACATCTACACGCACATGGTTGTATATACTTGTGCACCTACCGACCATTATATCCTGCATCTGCTTCCATGAGCGGACTTGTTACACGGACTTAGTGATTGATGGTGACTCGTACTCTTGCATCATTCGCCATCCTTGTTCCGGTTAGACGAATCTCTCCACTCAGAGAGTGGCAGTTGATAAATAGCACGACACCCACGCTTCCGAACATTTCGTCGAGGATCCGTCCAGCTCCGCCGGTCAAAATGACATCGCCTCAGGCTCCCCTCGACGAGGAAAAACGACTCCCGCCCGAGCCCATCGACGCAGGCCAAATGCGCCTTTGGGTCGACGCGCAGACTCGGCCAAGCGACGGCTGGGATGCAGTTCAGAAATTCAACCCCGGAGCCGGCTCACCAGCAGAACTCGCTCCAGGACAGCTGCGCATAGGAGATGCGAGGACGAGGAGGCTGGTCATCGTCGGCGACGTCCACGGCCACTTGCCCGAGCTGAAGCGCCTCCTGGAAAAGATCGGTTTCGACAAGAAGGCGGGCGACCATCTCATCTTGGTAGGCGACCTGCTCAACAAAGGCCCCGACAGTCCCGGCGCCGTGCAGTTCGCCATGGACATGGGCGCCCACGCCGTCAAGGGCAACAACGAGGATCGTGTCCTCTTGGCCGTCGAGGCCCTGAGGAGCAACAAGGTCCTGCGGAAGGAGGATGCTGCGCCTGCGGTCAAGGAGACGGCGAACGAGTCCGGTGAGAAGCAATCGCCGCCCTCGGACAGGAACGAGGTGCTGCCGAACCTCCTCAAAACGGACTTTGACACGGCCGCTTCCCTTACCGAGACGCAAATCGCCTGGCTGTCGTCATTGCCGGTGATATTGGAGCTGGGACAATTCGCAAACGCCGCCGAACCCCCCTGGAACGCCGGCTCCATCGTGGTTGCGCACGCCGGCCTGGTCCCCGACGTCCCGCTCGACGAGCAGGATCCCTGGGCCGTGGCCAACATGCGCAGCCTCGTCTACTCGCCGGACGACTTGGGGAGGCAACACCTCCGCGAGGCCGTCGTCAAGGCGGCGCGGAAACGGGTCCGGGGGCAGCCGCCGAACTGGCCCGTCACGGACGAGCAGATGGACGAGGAGCTGCGACGGCTCGCTGCCCAAGGGCGCTCCCCGACGGACTCGGAGGCGCCCGCGGGGTCTCAACGGCGCAGGACGGTTCCCATCGAGAGCAGCGAAGGCGACCTGTGGAGGGACGCGTGGAACCGCAGGCAAAACCAGCTGCAACTGCCTTCGGAACGCATCGTGGTCGTGTACGGCCACGACGCAAAGGCCGGACTCCAAGTCGAGCCGGTCGTCGAGATCCGAGAGCGAGGCGGAAAAGACGGCGATGACGACGTGGTTCGCGGGGTTCGATATGCGTTTGGCCTGGACTCCGGTTGCGTGTACGGGAAGCATTTGACGGCGTTGGTGATTGAGGCCGCGGCTGCGGGTGGGAGCGTCGTGCATCGGATTGAGCAGGTTGAGCAACTCAAGGAGGGGGCGAGGTGAATAAGGTCTGTCGGATTAGATAGATGCCACCATTGGCTCCAAAAGTGCTGTCCTTGTCATAGCGGCATTCATGCATGGCGATCCGGTCCGTCGTCTCAGTCGCGGTGAGGCGTCTCGTGATGGCGACAAGAGCAAGGTACGTATAAGCTCATGGACATGTCCCGTGTTTGAAGGTCCATGTACAAGGAGAAGAGTCCCTCGATATTGCATGGGATCCAGATCGACCAACAGCTCGGGCGGCTATTCAGCCTTGTGAGCAGCGTCCAAGGGGGCTGTGCAAGCCCAACCCGCATCAAGGTCGCCGGAAGGGTCACAAACTCTCGCCATATCTAGTTAACCGGTTCGCTATCGACGGCTGAAGCTGAAAGAAGCAAGGTCGACTTGGACCTTCAACAACGCACCGTTTCCAGCGGTTAAGTCAGAACTTTGCGGTCCACGATAAGACGGCCTGTGACGTGGCTCCAGACCGGGCGAGGCAAGACGACACAAGACAAGGCAAGGGACCATGCCGAAACCCGAGCTCTATTTCAGCCTTCAGATGGTCTCCGGGGAGGAGTCAAAAAGAGCCTCCAAGATGCGGTGAACCAGCCACAGTCCCGAGACATGTCGTCCCTGTGCAGTTTGGGGGCCGCGCTTACGGGACAAGGGCCAGCCCATGATCCTCTCACACGACACAACTCATGGCGAGCAGCCGGCCCGTCGAGGGTACCGACGGGACGATGGCGCATCGAACCGTTTCTGTTCTTCCGCCGACTTGGGCTATATCCCGCATATGCTTGCATTCATCAAGGAGATGGCTGCTACCGAAAAGGCCGCAGAGCAAACCGCAAACGGAACCAATTCAAGCCAAGAGTCGGCATCCTGCAGGGAGTGGCCTGATTGCCTGACACTGAGGACTTCGGCAGGCTAAATTTAATAACAAACATGGCTGCTGGTATCCCGCCGTGTCGGTCGTGAGCTGCTGACGTGCATGCTGCCGGGCCCCCCGTTCCCAACGTTGGCATTCCGAGGCTCCAAGGCAGGCACTGAGAGAGCGGCATATTCTTCTGTATGCATCCGTCCAGATGACGGTGCGACGCGGAATGCTGTATTGCTTTTTCAACCTTCGGGGGGTCCGTGATCCAATGGGCCACTGATCATGGTGATCATCGTGGATACGAGGGAGGGGAACCACATCTTCTGCTGCAGTCGTCAGAAAAACAGTGGACAGCAAGTCAGCGAGACTGTGCCAACTGGCCAAGCCATCTGGACGAAAACGATGGACCGCGGCTTTTTCTTGGGGGCTGCGTTTTTGGCTGCACCGTGTAATTAATTGTGCTGACGGACCGGCGAGGACAATAACAAAGCTTGCTGGGTGTTGCGTGTGTGCATTCGTATCGTCAGCCCATGGCCATGGCCGGAATTGCAACAATGCGAAATGAGCATCCGTCACTCGGGCCGGTGGCGACGGCGGCCTCCCTCTGTTCGTGTTGGAGACAGGAGGATGATGAATGCACAGACGGGCGATGATCGATGGTGATGCTGGAGGTGGTGCCGTGGTGAGCAGGAGCCAAACCCAGACAAAGAACCAACGCCAACACCATCGGCAATGCGACAAGCGTCGAGCAAAAGCAGACGGCCTGGCGCTCTCCTTCATTTTAGCGTCACCGGCGTGGTGGTGGGTGCCGTCATGAGATGGATGGGAAAAAGAGGAAATGTGGCTGTACAGTGCCTGGGCGGCCTGCTGAGCCATGTCGAGCCGGGGCTGGGCACACACGGGCAATGCACCTGTCTTGAAATTCCCCAGCCCCCCACTCATAGGGATGTGGGTGGTTTCTGTTAACGCAGCGGTGAGAACAGCACTGCTTCACTATCACGGGCTACTGGCAGAGCCGCCCAGCACTGCCGCACGCACAGAGCCCCTTTGGCTTGGCGGTGGTGCTAAAAACAACACATGCGTCCGTCGGCGGGCAACGAAGACGGCCAAGGGAGGATGGGCAATCGAAATCGAGCATCACGGCTGTTGCCAATAGAGTAACTTACGAACCGACGACGCTCAGTCTTGCTATTGAATGCGTCCTGTAGGCAATTACTGTAATGCAAATGCATGTTCTCTCTCCTCGCCTGCGCATTCGATGATACCATCCGTCCTTCCAGGTCCCCGCTTTGGCTGCTCCCAAGGCTGAATCCAAAGACGCCAACTTCCCTGTGGCTTGGTCCAGACAGAGGCTTGTCTCCTAGACTTGTGGAGGCGCGTTGCGGGAGCTGAGGTCCTGTCCACCTAAGCATAATCCAAATACGCATGTACATAATCGTGATGACGATGATGATGATTCCCATTTAACTACCTCACTCTTCCATCCTCTCCTCTTCCTCTGCAAAGCCGCCTCGTCCCAAGCTTCAGTCTGAGACAAATGACGACCGACAGCCAAGGTCCTCCTCCGATGCAACGCTCTGCGACGGGACTCACGGGAGACTCCAACCTCCGCTAGCAATCCAACCCAGGCGCCAGGCTCCGTTTCTCCAGGGCAGCTCCAGTGTCCTGCGTCCTGGGCTCCGTCCTCCAAGGCTTACAGGCTTTCCAGGTTCTGGCTCCAGGTCCTGGCCCCACTCCTTGGTCCGCCCCAAATTCAAAAAGCCCAGTGCCCGCCCCCTGTCTGAAGCTCAGAGGCAAGCGTCCCCTGTCGCGCTCCTGCCATTTTTTTTCCCAAACCGATCCTCTCGTCCAATCTGTTTCAGCGTCACTCATCAACCAAAAACCCAAGACATCTTCTTCCAGCCAACTTTCTCTCTCCCTCTCCCTCTCCTTCTCCCTCCTTCTCCGCCTCACCAAAACATCCACCGATCCGAATCTCTCCACCCCGTCTCCGCTCGAAATTTACGTCGCCGTCTCTCGTTTTCTCCCCCAGCACACCCGTCTCGCTCGCGACTTTCAACCGCCTTTCGATTGTTGTCTTCTCGCTCAGCTGTCGACCCGACCTAATTTCTCGCCGCGACAACCCCTTGCGCTCACCCCCAACACAGCGCCCGTAGCCGACACACGCGCGTCCTCGTATCCCACTCCACCTCGTGAATTCCAACTGTCTTCACCCATCTCTCAACCATTTCTCCAAGGGCTTTCGCCGTCGGCCCCTCGATAATTCATCCATCCTCAACCTTCACACAAATATCTCCCGCGACTCCCGGTCGGAGTCACCACATGTCCAGCGTGGCTACCCGACTCGAGTCCCGCAAGTCGCTGCTCGGCACCGACACAGGTTACGGTTATGGCGGTCATAGCTACAACCAGTCCTATGGCGACGGCGACTTTTCTCCCACCTACGATCAGCCTCCCGTGCACCAGCCTGCCTATCCCGACAATTCTCATGCCGTAGACCCGGCCTACAACCAGGGCTACGCCTATCGAGAAGGCCTCACGCCGTCTGCTCCCGCTCCCAGCACCCACCACGACAGCATGGGATTTCTCACGAGCAGGTGGCCTGCTGCTTTCATGGCCATTTCGCTCCTTCAGGCCGTGCTCTGTATCTGCTTCGAGGCGTACGTCGACCATGCATGTTTTGTGAAGTATGGCCGCTGACGTTGTTTTAGCTACGTATTCGCCAAGTTCCAAACAAATCTCACAGAAGATCAGGACAAGCTCGACCTGGTTTCGTCCCAGGCCAAGACCATTCCCACCTTCTTGACTCTGTTCATCTTTGGCTTCTTATATACCTTGGTGGTTGTCTGGGATGCTCTCCGTCAGAAGAACACCATTCAAGTCATTGGAGTGTGCTTCTCCAACCTTGCTCTCATGGTCTACACCGCGATCCAGGTTGACCAGATTCGGGAGGCGATTGACATTCTCGGGGCCAAGAGCGCCCTCGAGATGGACGCCCATGAGCTATGGGGTGACATGAAGGCCTTCCTTGTCGCCATTCCCCCCATCATCGCCGTGGCCACTGTCAGCATGGGCTTCGTCTCTTGGAAGATCTATCAGGAGTATGCCTGGGACATTCTAAAGAACATCGGCGCCGATTATCGCATGAAGAAGCGATTCCTCCACTACCAGGTTTGTGCTCGTTCTACCACCATATCTCCAAACTTGGTCTAATGCCTATTAGATCTACATCGCTCTGCTGAAGTTTGATTTCTTCTTCTTCTTGGGCTTCATCATCCAGTTCGTCGTCGTCGTCGCCAAGAAGACCGATCCCGAATTCGCTCTGACCATCGCGACCATCCCCATCACCATTTTCATCTTGCTCGGTGCTGCCTATTTCACCCGCAAAGAGAACAGGGTCGGCATGGTCGCCGTCATCATCCTCTACCTGGGTGGTCTCTCATACTTCATTTTCAAGCTCGTTCGAATTTACACGCCAAAATTCCAAGACTCTTACGAGGCGGTGCGCAAGTCGCTCACGGCCTTTGCTGTCATCACCATCCTTCTCATCATCCTCACCATCGTCAATGCCGTCATCTGCATGAGCAACTTCGGGGCCGGCCTGAAGCCTCATCTGAACGCCAAGCGGAAGATTGATGAAAAGCCAGACCTCAACTCGATTAACCTACAAGACGTCAAGCCCCAAATCCCCAGCCGAATGACCATCGATTAAGCTGCCTACTGGGTGTCCTTGGGACAGACCATATTGTACAAAGAGACGAATTTATGAAAGACCAAAATTTTCTTCGTTAAGGCACCGGTCAGACAGGGCAGGCTCGGAATTGGACGGTGACCAGGTGGAAGAGGCGCGGGCAGAAGGTGAACCAACGATATCCCTCACCATGGAATGCATGGTGGGACTCTTTATTTATTTTCCTTACTTTTCCTATGTTTTGTGATGTCAGTCACATACACGGCGTTTCGAAGAGAAACCACCTCTTTTTTTTTCTTTTTCTTGGACGAATCGAGATGCGGGAGTTCTTGGGCTTTTATTTTCCCGGGATGGGTAGTTGGTTAATGAGCGTTCCTTTTCTGAAGAAGGAATCTACTCGGCATGGAAACCCGGGAGCGATACACTCTGCATGGCTCTGATAGAAGCCCCGAGCCTGACTGTTTACTACCTAGTTGCGGATAGTGCAATGACGAATATGTGAAAAGATGGAAGGACAAAGTTCCCGAATTCTTGTGACCACGTGCTACGACCATTGCTTTATCGTCTCGGGATGTCAAGCTCCCTCAATTGAACTCTGAGACTCGAGTTATTTTCTTTCTCCTCGAACTGGCTACTCATATCCACGTGTAGGCACCAAGATGTTGGTATCCCAATAAAGTGACTGGAACTCCCGCTATCCATACTCCATCACAAGTCACTGAAAACAGAACGCAGACCAACGCAAAAGTCCATAAACCAAACGCCAATTCCCAATGAAATGGATTCGATGCAAATAGCCCCCCTCCCGTGAATAATAAATCAGATACTACGTGAAAGGGGGGTATGGCTCACGGAGCCCGCAGAAAGGGACGACGTCCGATAAGGCCTAGAACCGGATCTTGATGGCATCCTTAATGTGACCCTCGGTGGGGCAGTATGGGCACTTGTACCGGGCTGCCTTTGTGATGTTGTGGAGGGATTCGCGGCAAATGACGTGGCCGCACGGCAGCATCATGGCGGGATTGTCCTGCGTCGTCTGCTCCTTGCTCACGGGGCAGACGAAGATGGGATGGTAGATCATGGTCTCGGGGAGCGGCGTCTCAAAGGCGAGCTCGTTGGCCGTCGTCCACTCCGTTTTCTTCTCGCGCATGTAGGTGGTGTACTTGATGAGGCGGGGGAGGGCGATGGAGCCGGCGGTGACGGCCATGTAGAGGGGCGACTCGGCGGAGAGGCCGAGCAGGGAGCAGAACTCGCGGGTGAAGGACAGGGCGACGTCCTCAAAGGCCGAGTCGATCTCGAAGATGTGGCTGTAGGGCGAGGCGCCGAGGTTGGGCGAGTAGACCATGGCGGCGCAGAGCTGCTGGATCTCGCGCAGGTGGCGGACCTGGAAGCGGGCAAAGTGCGCGCGGGCGTAGGCGAGGGCGCCGAGGTGGCCGTTGCGGGCGTCGTCGGGGAGGCCGTTGAAGCTGGGGCCCTTGAAGAGCCAGACGAACTGGAGCTTGCTGAGCTCGAACTCGAGGGTGCTGCCCTTGGCGTCGAGCTGGGCGCTGTTGACGCGGGCCCATTCGATGGCCGACACGAGGTTGTGGTCCTTGAGGTGGGAGAGGATGGTGTACATTTCCGAAAACTTGCTCTGGAGGTCTTCGGAGTGGATGTTGTCCATCTCTTCGTCTTCATCCGTGTCTTCGTCGTCGTCGTCCATGTCGTCGTCGCCGTCTTCGTCGGTTCGGGAGCGAGTCCGGGTGGTGGTTTGGGGAGGATGGTCGTGGGTTTCTCGGAGGAACGTCGTGGCAACGGAGAACTGGCCCTCTCGGAGCAAGTGCATGGCAATGGCACGATTGATGAGGACCGGGTGGTTTGCCATGGCATCCGTCTCCATGGGAAGGTCTCGATGGGGCAGGGCCTTTGAACCGGGTCAGTACGGGCAAGTCGAGCGATGGGGAGAAGTCTGGGATGCACACCTTGTCAAGGGCTTTTCCGAAACTCTTTTGGGCCTTTGTGACTTCTTTGAGATCTTGCGTAATGGCCTCGAAGCGGGCTTTGACTGGGTTCTGCAAAGTGGTCATGGCCATGCCGATTCTGTGAGCATCCGGTTCTGCAGCAAGTCAGCCACAATCCGACGTGCAGGCTCATGAAGGGCGGGCTAGAACCCACCAGCGGCAACCTGATTTCGGGCCATGGCGAGCAGGTCAACGATTCGGTCGACGTCTTCGATGGCAGAGTTCAGGTTGGACTTTCTCATACGGGCGAGTTCGGCCATTAGAGGCCCAAAAGGCGAGACATGGTCGTCGGATCCAGGCATGGTTCCGGTGCAAGCGAGGAGCCTTGTTGGAGAAGCGTTCTAGGGGTCGAGGGGGTTCGAGCGGCTTTCGAAGCGGCGCAGACGGTGTTCAGTTGGCGGCGGGCATTTATCGCAGCTGGAGGAGTCGGGGCGAGTGATGCAGGTCGTCTGAGGTGCCGGTGGTCGGCCGAGCTGGGGTTAGGTTTGCAGGTCATGATAGCGTTGCGCTGGTTGGTGGCTGTAGGTACTACCTACTAGGTACCTAATTATCGATAAGCTGCATGCTTGTAAGCGAGAGCTTTCCCCTCGTTGGACGCAATCGACGCAAACGAAGCCGAGCATGTCTGCATCATTACCTAAGAATCTGCCCGTCACTTGCCATGCTCAATGGTATCTCTCAAACAAGACGGAAATCTACCAGCAGTCCAGCTCGTTGAAGCTTCTTCCAGACTGCGACACGGCATCTCAGTGGGGAAATGGAGAGAGGCAATTAGTGCCCCGCAACCAGCCAGCGAGATGCCTCCACTGCTGCGCCTTGAGAAAAACAAGCTATTGCATCACATGCGAGAAATCGTACCTGTACCCATTCAATGTGCAACTGACTTCTCTCTCTCCGGAGCTTCGCCCTCGACACCTCCCGAAGCTCCATGGTTGAGGATGTAGCTCGACCTCTTCCTTGACAAGCTTCCGGGTCGTTGACGACGCCATGGCTTTTCTATTCCCCCCGCCCGATGCGCGAGTCCACCGCCTCGACGACGATTATCTCGCTTCCAACATCAGGGGCCCAGCCCAGCGAGGCCCGCGAGCCACTCCTCACGATGGTTCTCTAACTCCCGGCCAGCTTGAGCTTCAGACGCCCGCTCAGTTCCACGATGGGAACACCGACGCGGTGCGCCCTGCCCTCCAGCAGCTGCCTCCGGTGCAGCGGAAGCATCTCGTCCTCGCGGACCCTTTTGCGTTTAGGTAAATCCCATGCCCACAGTCGCCGGGGCGCACCTGGGGTCTAACTGAAGCCGTTTCCAGATATCTAGAAGACGACATTTGCGTCACAGTGGTCGAACGTCGCACCGTCCTTCGCGGTTACGAATCCTACCTCGTCGAGCAGTGGGCCTGTTCGCGACAGTCCCCGACCGTCGTCATCACAACCTACACCGGCGACCAACGACACTCGATCCTCGTTGGCATTCTCTCTGTCCCGGCAGACGAAAACCTGTGGCCCGCTAAACTGCGCCTCTACTTCAAAGCCATTCACAAATTCCACGCGAGGCCAAAAGAGACGGTGTTGGGAGAGCTCATGGTGACGAACCTCAGCAGCTTCCCTTCAGCTCTGACGGTGATTTTGGTGCCCGGCGGCGACATTAAGAAGTACCGCCAAACCTTCATCATCAACGAAGATCTCAAGCGGCTCGGTTGCTCTGGCCGATCGGGTCTCACCCTCAACGATCCCGCCGAAGCTACCCAGGCCAAGTTCCAGCAGCTTTACAAGACGAGCCATCGGGTTCCGGTGTCGCAGGCTGTCATGGAGCTCATCAAGTTGTGTCAAGTGGCCCTGTTCATGTTTGAGAAGCTTGAGCACGAGTACATCGATGGGCTTCTCTGCGACATGACTGAGACGGCCATCAACAATTGGTGGATCGAGGTCGGCGCCGAACACTACAACTTTGAACCCACGGATGGAATCCTGGGCCCCTCGACCGTTGCGGCTCTTCTCGGCATGTTCATGGGGGCCAGGAATCGACTTCATTGGTATGGTGCACCAGTTACCAAGGACGTCTTCGACATTGACAGCACGAAACGTGGCATTGGTCACTTTCAGAAATCGCAAAAGCTCGAAAAGACACGGCGGCTGGATCGCCAAACACTTTTACGACTGTACAGCGCTTCAGCCAAGGCCGCTGCCAGCGAAGGCTGGGGCGTTCAGAGGGCCGTGAAGTCGACCGTCACCGAGATAGGTGGCAAGAGAGGCGAGCTTGTCATGGGCATGGTCTCCGGGAAAGACAAGGCCGGCATCGCCGACATTGAGACGGTTGACATTGACAAGTTTGTCGGCTTAGCATACGGCGAACGGCCGAAATGGCTCTGGCATGGTAAGCCGCGAAGAACACAGGCCGACATACCAAATCGCACGCCAGAGCTGAGCTCGGCCATGGTCTGGAAAGACGAGGCTCAGGCTGTCAACCCCAAACGGCTCATGACGGCACCCGTGGAGGAAGAGTCGGAGACGAAGCCCGTCGACGACTCTCCCGGAATCTATTCAGCATATCCCCCTGGCTCTGCACTTAGCATTGGCAGAGCCACAGGTGATAGGGATGCGTTGCCTAAAACCATGTTCAAGAGCGTGGCAGGCAAAGTGAACGATGCGCGCTCCGGTTTCGGCCGCATCAAAGACGTTGTGGGAGGTGGCTTACGCGGGCACAACGCCCGCCCTTCCATCTCTACGAGAGATGATTACGGAGAGATTGTTGGGCCCAGCACCGCCGCAGCCAACCCTTCCTATTTCGCGACCGCGCCCCCTATGGGAGGGATGAATAGGGCATTTACGTGGAAGAACAAGCCGGAGGAATACCTCGCTGCTATGAGGAGAGGGGAAGTGGACGTCATACCCGGCTTGCCGCAAACCAGCCATTTTGCATCGACTTCTACCGTTGATATCAGGACAGCCAGCGCACCCGATTCGGAAAGACGGCCGGAACAAGAAGGGACATTTGCCGACATGGGCGTCGAGGTGCGCAGGGATGTTCTGTCAAAGGCACCATCGGCGGTCGGGTCTCTGGCCGAAGAAGCTGACTTTCAGGGGCAATTGCTGGAGGCCGAAGTGAAGGAGAGAAGCGGGCAACTGGGGCTTGCCCGGAGACACAGCATCGAGTTCCCCGGTGCGCCAAGCAATCATGTTCCGAACGAGAACAGGTGGCCTCGACGAATGTCTTTTAGCGACGCCGAGGAGGCCGTCTTGCCATGGGAGCCAATAATCGATATCGAGGACGGTGCTGGTGATGTCGCGAGTTTGGAGGCCTACGCGGAAATGGCCCGGCACTTCAACGACGGCATCGGCAGCATCAAGAAGGGCATTGAGCCATGGGTGTCGGAAAAGCTCAAGGATATTGAGCAGCTGAATGAGCGTTACGATGGGGACAGGGAAGAACTCCAGGCCCTCTACGAGCAGCTCAACGAGGCGTGTCAGCGTCTCCGAGTCAGCGCAGACGAGGTGCTCGCAGAAGAGCGAAGTCATCTCACTGAAGGCCTCAGGGAGGTCGAAGTTCTCGTTGCCAGGCTCGATTACGGAATCAATTCCCTGCTGTCCAAGGTGGAGGATGTGGAAGACGGCATCGTGCTGTTTGAGCGCCAGGTCGAGGACATGGAAGAGCGCGCCGACGCCCTCAAGCTGCAGCTCGAGACGGAGGGGTGGCTGCATTGGGCCTTTAGAACCCTCACTGGCATTGGAACCGGGCCCGACATCACGCGCTCGACGTGATGAATGTTTGTTCATGAATCGAACTTGTACATTTCTTGCTCTTATGGTCTTGTGTCGAGGCTTGGTGTCATTTGGTTGGAAGCGAGCATATGGTGTTTACTCCCTAGTGGGAAGGGCTTTATTTTACTACGCATTTTGGGACAGTGGATTCTAGCAGAGGAGGTGTCTTTTTAACGTGTCGGTCATGCTCATGATCCGTATACTTCAACTAGTTTACAACCCGTCTTCATCCCATCCGTTTGTCTCCTGGCCCCGTCGTGCAGGTGCGTTATATTCCAAACACAAGCGTTCCGTCCCATATTCGTACAATGTTTCTTCCACGGCATGCTATTTCGCCCCCCTCCCCCCCCCCCCCTTCCCCCCCTTTGTTTACGCCCTATGTATGACACTGGACGGTCGTAGACAACGTCCGATTCGGGGGGGGGGGACGGGGGGTTTCGAGGTGCACCCGCGGTTTCTCTAGAAAAGGCCGCCGCCGGACTTTGCGCCGGCGCCCATGGCTTGGCCCTGCTGCTGCATGATCTCGCTGACCTTCATGGACGTGTCGAGGAACTTTGCGGTGCAGCGGTCGAGGCAGACGGACTCGCCCTTGTTGAGCTCGCCCTCGCGGTAGTCGGTGGGGATGCACTTCTTCTGGCACGAGTTCTGGAGGCTGTTCGACGAAGGAGGGAGGAGGGGGGTTGGTCAGCGAGACGGGTTTTCTTCCTGTTTTTCCATGCGCGGAGGCATCGACCGGGGGGGGGGACGCTCGACGGGTTTGGTCGGGAGCTTACCGGTTGTACGTGTCGGCCATCATGCGCATCTCGCCCTCGACGGCAGCAATCTTCTGCTCCGAGGTAGGCTGAGGGCGACCCATTCCGAGGAAAGACATATTGGCGGTTGTTTTGAGGGATGGTTGGTTATGTGTGTAGAGTGTGTAGAGAGTGAAAAAAGAAAAGAAAAAGACGGGTTTTGGGGAAAGATCTTTGACGACGGAGGATTAACACGAACTTGAAGCTGGCGGAACTAGAAACTGGGCGTCGAAGACTTGCGAATGGCGATGCCGGCTGGGTAAAATTTCCCTTATCGCCGGGTTGATTATGTAAGGCGGTCTTATCGGCGCTGGCCACTTCATTGGAGGGGGATCTACCCTACACTACGGATACTACTCGGTAGATATCGGTCATTCCGCGAAATTTGTTCATTCATTTTCTCTGCGATTATTTTGAGATTGCTTTTCGGAATTCTAGTCTACTTGACGTATGATTTTTGGCTGTTAATGTCTCCTTTTGCCAGTTTAGAATTAGCGATAATACCGCAAAAGTTTCGCCGCTTATACAGCCTTACTAACTCGGCACATAACCACAACTTGTTGGCCTAGACATAGCAAGAGACCGTCACCGGGTACGCCCGACCCCTGTATAAGATACAATTTATTCGCATGGGTAGTCATCAATTGTGCCCTACTACAAAAACATGGGCGTCGTTTAAGCCGTACCTAATTCCTAAACGTAATGTTCTTAGACCGCACCCATTCGCTCAACCCAGCGGACGCATTGAATCGACCAAAGCCGCTGCTCTTGGCGCCTCCATGGGGAAGAGCGCTCTCGTCGTGGACAGACATGTTGTTGATGTGGACAGCTCCCGTCTCGATCTCGCGAGCGATCCGGAGTCCCCTTCGAAGATCCGAAGTGAAGACGGCCGACGACAGGCCGTATTCGGTGTCGTTGGCAAGCCGGATAGCCTCGTCCTCGGTATCGATTTCCACGACGGAGACGGTAGTGCCAAATGACTCGGTCTTGTACAAATCCATCTCCGGCGTCACCTTGTGCACCACAACCGGTCTCAGCCGGGTTTGGGACGTCTCTTGAAGGTCTACATCCCCATGAAGCACGGATGCACCCCTCGAAACGGCCTCCTTGACCAGTTTCTTGTTCCTCTCCACAGCGGCCGCGTTGATGAGCACTGGCGCGCCCTTCTCGGCAGGGAAGAGCTTGGCGACGGATGCTGCCAACTTCTTCTCAAACTCAGCCCTGACGGCCCTGTGCACCAGGATCTTCTCCGTGGCCATGCACACCTGGCCCGAGTTGATAAAGGCCCCGAGTGCGCACTGTTCGGCAGCTAGTTCGAGGTCGGCATCTTCCCACACGATTGCCGGGGCCTTGCCGCCCAGCTCGAGCACAATGGGCTTCAGGTTTTCTCCCGCAAGCCTTCCGACGACGCGACCGACCGCCGTGCTGCCGGTAAAGTTGATCTTTCTGACATGAGGATTCTGGATCAAAGCTGTGGTGACGGCGGCAGCTGACGATCGGTCGTTAAAGATGACGTTCAAGACGCCACTGGGAAGCCCGGCCTCGTGGAATACCGATGCGATTGCCATCATTGTGCGGGGTGACACCTCGCTGGCCTTGAAAACCACAGTATTGCCAACCGCAATGGGGAATATCACGGCTCTGGTACCAAGGATATAGGGGGCATTCCTGATAGGCAATTAGCAACCCCTCGCCTCTCCGGCGACATTCGACTTACCACGGTGCAATGGCCAAGACGACGCCATACGGCTCTTGCAAGACAATTGCGCTCGTATCTGCACTCATCGTGGGTGGGAACGAACCCTCCAAGGTGATGATACGTCCGGCAACGTCCTTGATATGATTGATGGTGACATTCAGGTTGAACTGGGCCCAGCCTGGGTCGCTGCCCGTCTCATCTGTCATGTACTGGACAAGCTCGGAGCGCCGTCCCTCCATTACCTCGGCTGCCTTCAAAAAGATATCGCGGCGCTGTTCCGGCAGCGTCTTCCGCCACGTCTTGAGGGCCTCGGCGGCGGCGTCAACGGCAAGACCTGCATCTTCTACAGAGACTGAACAATATCGATGGACAACCTTGCCCGTGGCCGGAGAAACAACATCGAATTCCGGACCGGAGTGATGGTTGGCGCCCTTTATAAAGGAAGGAACGGTATGAAGGGTGCCGTTGCTTGCGGTGGTTCCGTTTGACATTGTGGCGATGAGAAGGATGGGTATTGTCTTCGGCAAATGACCGCCACTTTCTCCGAGACGCGCTCCCAGGACAGGACTGGCCTCTTTATACTTCCAGCGATTCCAATTACATCAACCACTCCTCTCTCCGGGACAAGTTGTCCTAGGTTATACCCCGCATAATCGTTCTGTGGGTATATACCGGGTTGTGGAGGGCATAACTCCGACCTCGACTGGTCGGGAAAGCAGGACGGCATTTGCCCACACTCGGTACGGGTAACGTTTCCGGTGGGGTACGGGGCCCCGGCCGGCGGAAGAGATGCACACTGGGCCTCACGTTTGTAGCATCGTCGGGCCTGAGACGAGCAGTATGATGATCTGGATGAAACAGAAGCCGTCTTGAAGCCGATATGCACCCGTCTCTCGGTAACCGATCCAGCCATGTGCTTGTTGAAATCTGAGCGTTTGAAGCTGGAACGAAGGATTCGCTCGAGGCCATCCTGCTCAGCCACCAGCCAACAGGAGGTAGAGAACGATCGGATAGCGGTTTGATCCGACGGATGAACGGGTCAAGCCGTGTTTGAGCCGGTGCCACGCATGCACATAAGAGTACAGACCAGACGAGGATAGGTGTGTGCAGGATTGGCGGCATTGGCCAACGACACTGTTTCAACGAGCCACTACTTCTCGTCGCATACGGAAGAACCGTAACCAGAAAGCATTAAACCATCGAGGACCGTGGACGCGATCTTGAAGACATCGTGGTGCTGGCAGATTCGCGAGAAACATCATCCGACAAAGCAATGCCCTGTATCACGCTGGGCGCAAGACGTCTGGTTCCAGAAATGGCATAGGTGTTGCCATGGTTCGGACCTCGACAGAGTCTGAAAGAGTTAGTGGACTCGATATCAGACATGCATATCCAATTGAAAGAGGATCAACGTTTGAAAATGTTGCATACCTGGAGCGCGGACGGAGCCCGGGAGTGCAAACCGGACCTCCGACCGGAGCGCCGGAGCTTGCACATGGCTCCGAGAAGCGGGGGCAGGTTTGAGGAATCTCTTGGCCGGAGGGCGAGGAGGGTCTGAGTCTGCCATGTCGAAATGCGAGCCGAGAGTGCGCGTAACTGGATGCTTGGTGATAGCACAAGACAGGTGGTGCGATGTGTGAGTGAGTTCTGGTGCAAATGACGGCCGGTATCTTGTGTGCCTGGAGAATTTCCCTTACCAGACGGCGCCACTTTTTTGCTGGGTCCTGCTGGAGTTGCAAGGGCGCAAGAAAAGGCAAGAAAAGAGCGGAAGGAACTGACAAATTGTGATGCTTCGTACTACATGCACGGGGTAGCAAGTACCGAGCAAGTAGCACATCTCAAGTGTACATGTTACCCAGAGTGAGATGAGGTCGAGATCTCGAGGTGGAGATACCGTCAGCGAAACCGGCACCGTTGATCAACATGTCTCAACTAACAACTTAATCAGGGCCCGTGTCAATCATGTCTCAGCTCAGCCTGGCTTTCCGTCACGTAAGTTGTGGGGAAGTCGGACTCTTCAAGAGAAACACGGCGAATGGCGGTCGGTGATGGAGGATGGAGCGGGTTCTGAACGAACCGTTCTGTGCCTTATTACAGCCCTTACTTGAACGATGCCTAGGGTCTTGGGTCCACTCGCGAAGGGATGCATTGTGCATGAAGATAGTGGATAGATCTCGATCATGGGAGTGAGTTCTTCTTCTCTGAGCATCCATCTTCCATTCTCTCGAGTTGATTCCATCGAGTTTCTTTGCTGCACCACGTACAGTACGTACCTCTGTACTTGCGAAGACTCGGACTCACCACGGGCTAGCACCTGATGGAGCCGAAACACTTCCGTAGTATTTCCCCTCGTTCCTTCCCAGAAAAAATTCTTGGCCACCGAACCACTTTCGGCGGACAATTCCTTCCACGTGACGTCGAATCGCTCCACCTGATAAAGGGTTGGGCCAATCAAAAGGCGCAATCCCCCCGCTTCTCTGCTGCAGGCTCCACTCGTTTTTTCCAAGTCCCCGCCTGGGTCGTGCCTTCTGTGGTTTGACTGCACTGGCAGCAAGATTTCTGCCGGGCTACGGCAGGTAGGCTCGAGGCGCTAGCCACTCCATGGAAGGACCGACGAAGGCGCCTTTTTCCAGTCGGGTGTTGCGTGCGAAGAGCAGCATTCTTCACCTTGCAACTCCTCGAGCCGTTTTAAACCCCCGAAATCGCCTCATCTCTTCCCCTCACCTCCGCATTCGGCCCTCGCCAACGCACCACTTCGACCTCTACGCCCAACGCACCCGCCTGCGCACCAGCCCCAATACCGCCAGCCATACCGGCCAATCGTCCTGCTCCATCTCGCCTCCGTCCTTCCTCCGTCCTGCTCCGTTCTCCCTCCGCCTTGATCCCGTCTGGGCCCCTTGGCGCCTTCTTGGTAGCAAGGGCTCTTGCCGCTCTTGCAGCTTGCTCTCCAGCCCCTCGTCTTCATCTTCCCGTCTCCGGCTGGTGGTGAAGTTGCATGGACGGCCCGACCATTGTCGCCGCTGGTGGGGCGGCATCGATGAGTCCGACCAGCCCCGTCAGCTCTCGTCACGGTCACGGCATCAGCAACGGCCACGGCGCAGTCAAGCGCAAGAGGAGCAGCATGGCCGGCCTCGAGAGCAGCCCGGGAAGCGGCATTGATGATGACCATGCCGAGCACGAGAAGAAGCGTCAGCCCGGCGTCAAGCGGGCTTGCAACGAGTGCCGACAGCAAAAGGTGAGTCAGTCTCGTCCTCGGGCAACGCGCGCGAATCGCTGACCAAAGGCGCCTTTGATTGTCAACAGCTACGATGCGATGTCGTACAGGACCCGTTCCAGAGCTGCTCTCGGTGTAACCGCCTCAAGCTCGAGTGCAAGATCGAGTCGAACTTCAAGCGCATCGGCAAGCGATCCAAGCATGCCGAGATGGAGAAAGAGATTGACCGATTGCGCCGCAACATCTCTCGCGCCAAGGCACAAGGCTACATCTTTGACGAGGATGAAGACACCAATTCCCCCATTGCCCAGAGCAACCCGACCTACTCGCATACCCATACCCGCAACCCGTCGTTGATGGGTTCGGACGAAGCCGTCTCCTCGCTGTTGCACCTGAAGCGCGGAGGCAATTACAACATGCCCCGATACACACATGAACTGGAGAACGTGCAATTGACCGAGGATAACGTGACGAACCTCTTCAACGAATTCTTCGCCTTCTACCACCCATTCTTGCCGTTCCTGAATCCCCAACAGGCTCCTGACCAATATTTCCAGCAGCACCCCCTCCTTTTCTGGTCCATCATCTCCGTCGCCGCGCGTCGCTTCAGCCCCCCAAACGTTCCAGGTCTTCTAAATAACCTGTCGGGTCCCCTGACGCGATTCCTATGGTCGACGATAGGAGAAGTTCCGAGCAACTATCACGTTGTGAAGGCCATGTGCTTGTTGTGCACTTGGCCTCTGCCGACCAGTACGACCTCGTCAGATCCCACTCACATTCTTTGCGGTGTGATGATGAAGACAGCCACCGGCATTGGCCTCCACCGGCCAAATCACATTCAAGACTTCTCCAGGGTTTCGGTCGAGTTGAACAAGGAGCAGCTTAGTGACCGGGTCACGACGTGGGCGGTGTGTAACATCGTTGCGCAGTCGGTTGGCACTGGATACGGACAGCCGGCATCGAGCCTCTATGACTGGACCTTGGCCGCGCGACCGGGAGACGATAGCCCATACCAGCTGTTGCCCGAACTGGAGGCCCGACTTCAGATTGAGCGATTCTGCGACAAGGTGTCCAAGGAAATGTATAGCAACGCCAGTGATCCTAGAGGAGTGGCAGGCGACGAGCACCGGGCCATGTTGATGCGCGTGTACCGACGAGACTACGCAGAACTGCACGCCTCCACAATGTCGCAAGAGTTGGGTCCCATCGTGACTCTGCATCTGAGGGCTGCCGCGCTCCACATGCGCCTAGCAGGCTTCTTTGACTCGAGCAAGACGCCTGGATACATGGATGATCTCATGGGTCTTTGGCGAGCAACGACCAGTTTTCTAGACGACGTGCTCGAGGTGGAGAAGGTGACGAGTCCTCGCGACAACATCGGCGGGACGGTTCTGCTGTATGCCACGAACTACATTAACCAGATGATGGTGGCGGCCGGCTTCGCCTTGTTGAAGATGATGCGGTCCTTCTTCTGCAAGACGATTGACTTTCAGCGCGGCCGCAATCTCTTCCACCAAACCATCCGGGCGATCCGGTCGTCAAGTGTTGTCAACAACGACCTCCAGTGGCGACTGGCCGAGTTGATGGTGCAGATGTGGAACGGCGCCCGGTTAGACAACAACCAGCACGCCTTCAACCACAACGACGACACGCCGATCCAGATGGACGACAGCCTGCAACTCAAGGTGCGCTGTAGGCACAGCATGAGCCTGGTGTTTGACTCTGTTTGGCGATGGAGGGAAGACTATCAGGCCCTGGGCCGAGGGAACATTGACGGTAAGTGGACGTCTTCTGGTTGTTTGCGCGGTAAAACTTACGTCTTTTGATTTGTTTCTTTCAGAGTCGGAGCCTGCTGCTGACACGGTCATGAAAGCCGCCGCAAAGCAACCGACGAATCCCGACTCGGCTAACGAGTCGTCGGCTTCGTCGACACACTTGGATACCACGCTGGCGCCCTCAAACAATATTCCAGCGTCCAACATGCTCAACGCCAACGGAGCGCTGACTCCGGGGGCGACGGGTCTAACGGTGCCACCGGTGACGGCGGCACAGCAGAACAGCATGATGGGAGGGATGAATTACGGCGACACGAACTATGACTTTTTCGATCCTCAGCACTGGATGTTGGACGGTCTGCTTGACTTTAACTATTCATTCGTCCCTCCTCTGGAAGGTGCATAGAGAACAGATAGGGCGTGTCTGGGAAACAGTTGGCAGTCAGCGACGGCGTAATTTTCGGCACGAGTTTCTGTGAAGGACCAGCATGAAGGAGTCTCGACTTAGACATGCCATGATGTGATTTAGGCAAGAATGAGAGGAAGGATTTGGGACATTTCAATACTATTTGCTGACAGATCAGCACGGAACGGATTTGGACAGGTGGAAAAGACTCTTGCTTCCTCTTCTCCCCTTGGACGCGTATAAGACTGCAGCATGATGAAATGGGCAAAGAAATCAAGTAAGAAGTGATTGTTGGGCGAAAAAAGACGGAGAGGCCAGTTCTTGAGAGGCTTTGAGTGCACAGCCGAACACTGCCTCTTCAGCCGGAGAGTGGGTGTTTCAAGATGTGCTAGAGCAGCCCATGTTTCACGAGGGAATAAGATTGCACATGCAGTTGCGGATGGTTCCTGGCGCGGGCGGAGAAGATGTCAGTTGATTGATTGATTAATTAATTAGTATTTCTCTACCGTGGCTATGTCACCGGGACCTTTGATGCAGAGTGACGGGCTCAATGGATGAGCCCCATTGCGCGTCGGCGACAAGTGCGGCCGATGGATAACGCCGAGACGGAGGTTGCTTGTGCTAGTGATGCTCCAGGGGGGAGATGGAGAGGTGGTGAGGTGGTAGAGCTACGAGATGGACAAGGCAATGGCTAGCCTTGGCCTCGCAGCCGACGGAGAGCGGCAGATGTGCGACGGCTTCTATGTACCGTGCTTGTCTTGTTGGTGAGGAACTCGCTCTGGAACACAGGCATCTATCTAATGTAGGAACCCGCCCCGGGTCTTCAGACCAACAGCACACACGGCAGACACACTCCTCCAACCGTTTCTCTGACGTCTGGGCTGCTCGCGTATCTGGGTCTTTGTCGAACCAACCTGTTGTTCCATTGTTTTGACGGGCTTGCTTACGCTGCCCATTTGCCAAGCGGACTAGACTCGAACGAGGAGAGATTCCGGCCAGAAGTCGTTCTCGTTCCCCAGAGACGATGGGACGGAAGACGGAGGGCCAAAAGGGCCAAAAAGTAAATTGCTCAATAGGAACCAACAGCCACACAGTCAGACATATCAGTTGATTAACGAGATGCACGTCTTATGTGCAAGACTCCAGAAGCCCGCCGGGCATAATACTCACACACCCTCCCATATAGGAAATGGCCGAAGGGGGGGCCCTCTCCAAGCCCACCAAAGCCCACAGCCATTCCCATCAACCCATCCGGCAGTCGCCTCAGAGTTGATTCGGGCGAGTTGAGGCATTGCGGCTTTGTTTGGAGAGGCAGTGCTGGCTCTGGAACCCGAATTTCTATTGGGGCTTTTTTAATTTGCTCTGCCACGGCGAGGAGTGAAACGGGCGAGGTTTTTTTTTTTTGCTCAAGAGGATCGAGGGCGAGGAAGGAGAGAGAGAGACGAAGCCTCCTCCGTCACGACGAAAAAGCTTGGAGACTAGTTGATTAGCGGGTGATGATGCGAGATCAGCAACTAAAAGAAACGGAGCCTCGGCAGGACTCGACCAAGATGTGAGCAGGGGTGCCTAGAACCCGTTACGAAGTCGGTAGTAGTTACGGGGTGGTTCGTGTTTGCGAGATGAGATGAAGCTCAAGAGGAAAGACAAAAAAAAAAGGGCAAGACGGTGATGAAAGGCGTTGGAAAGGATGAAACAAGGCCCGAGTCCTCATTGGATGCGTGGCCGAGGCCGTTCTTGGGTCTATTCGTTGAGGAGGAGAAGGAAGGAGGAGGAGGCAGGGGCAGTTGGTTGGGTTCAGCCTTTACGACAGCATGCACGTGGCGTTATCAATTACCTTACTTGTTGTTGCATGGAGGCTATGTTGGTCGTTGGATAGAGTGCTTGTTCAACTAACCCAACAGTCGGCGGATTGCTTCATTTGAAAGCAGCGGAGGGTAACCATGGTGATTCTTTCATTTCATTCACATTCTTCCCAAACAACATCGAGGTCGTCTTCAACTGCTGCTGACACAAGAAACCGTCCAAGCTCATCGAACTAAAGCGACATGGGCTTCGGACCACAGAGGCCGCTCTCTGAGCCGCGCTCCAGAGATGAGGAAAAAAAGGAGCAGAAAAGAGCGCCTGATGTCCAGTGCGACAGGGGGGGGAGGGGATCCACGGAGGGGGGGCCGGCGGCCAGCCCAGCGAGCATCGCCGCGTGAAGGAAGGACGACCAAGATTGGCTTCTGAGGGAAAGTCAGCGGCCCCCCCGGACGATGATCGGCCGATAGATGAGCTCTTGCGAGGGGGGGGGGGGTCCATTTCGCTGCGGAGGAGAGGTCGAAATCGCAAGGCTGAGCTCTGCCTCGCCTCGATGAGAGAGAGAGAGCGAGACCTTGGTCGGTCGCGAGATGGGCCTTTTTGGACGGTGAGGGAACTACCGGAACGACATTTTGCTTTTAGGGGGTCCGGGGGGAGGATCGACAGGGAGGGAGGGAGAGGGAGGGAGAGAGAAGGAGGAGGGAGAGAGGGAGGGAGAAGGGACGAGGTAGAGAGACACGGAACAACACCAAACGTCACAGGCGGACTTGAGCCTCAGCCCTTGGGCCTCGACGCCGCTTGGACTCGAGCATGGTCACGGTCACGCACACGACAAGTTGCAAAACAACATGCGCGCGCGGGTGGAACTGCGGTCTCTCTGGAAGGGGGGGGGCTTTTGCTTTCCTGTCGGCAACGTACGAGTTGACAGCCAGCCGGGCAGGCGAAGGATTTCCCTGCCCCTCGAGGCCCGACCCGACGGTTTGGAACCGCTCTCCCTCAACGTGAAGCCCGGATGTATGACTCGAATGGCCAAAGGCAGAAGGAGAGGAGGGAGGGAGGGAGTGAGTGGGACGCACCGCACGCCCGTGGGAGCATATACGAACTATGGCGTGGGAATCCTGGGAGAAGAGGCCCCCTCCCCCCCTCCCCAGCCGCATCCCCAAGACGGGACTGTTGCATGCCGCTGCTGCCCTACGGAATACATCATGTACGTGTGCGTGCTGCAGGGCCAGGAAATAGGTACACATTTGCTTGGCTTGGGGTGACGACGACGGCTGCTGCATGAGCTGACATGGGGATGGGTCGAGATGGCGAGAGGGAGAGAGAGAGAGAAGACGGCTTATGGTGAGAAGCTCAGGAGTGGTGAAGACGGCCACGGTGAGAAGGAAGCTTGAGAGGGTAAACACATGCGTGAGAAGCTCGACCTGTTGTTTCGCTCCCGACGAACAGCCTCGAAGGATCTGCCTCCCATCATCATCCGCAACAATTTCCATTTTGGACGTAGCGAGGGCGAAAGAGCGGTCACCAAGACAATGACAACAAACAGGAAAGAAGAGAAAAAAAAAACGAAAGAAAAAAACCCACCCGTCCCGACAGTCTGGAAAATGAGGTGTATAACGATGAAACGAAAGGATTGAGAACCAAAAGATTTGAGAAAGGGCACCCCGAGCAAAAAGAATAGAAAAGAGGAGGGGGGGGGGGGGATATCACAAGGACATTGGGCGCGTGCCACGCCGGGACCAGAATGCGGCCAGAGTACTTTGAGGAGGAGTGAGAGTGTGAGGACGAATCAGAGAATGGTAACCCAATCAAGCAACCCGATGTCACAGAACAAGTCGACGGGGCCACACGGGAGGAGGAGAGGGGTGGCTTTGGGGGCCGCCACAGCCTCGCGACGACCACGCTCGAGGCGAAGTAGCGAGAAGGCGACGCTGAAACACGATCCCAACGAGGCGATGAGAGAAGAGCCGAAAGGAAGGGAGGGGAAGGGGAAGGGGAAGGGGGGGCGGGGGCAAAACCGTCACGTCTCTTGAAGGATCCGAGGAGATCTGCAGGAACCCCAGATCTAGCGGGCCGAAGTTGAGAAAGGTGAGAGAGAGAGACTGGCAGAGGAGGGGGCAAGGAAGGGCGTGTGTGAATGAGCTGCCCATCACCAACGTCTTTTTTTTTTCTTTCGTTCCTGGGAGTTGCTGGGGCCTTTTGGTTTCCCGTGCGTGGCTGTGAGAGGCAAGAGACAAGAGACCAGAGAGAGACCAGAGCAAGACCAGAGTTCAAGAAAAAAAAAAAAGGACCGGTATGAACCCACCTTTGCCCTTCTGCCATGTAATCCCGGTCATGTGCGAACAGGCGAGATAGACGCAGATATGAGTTGATTGTGTTCAGATTGTGGAGTGAGAGCCGAGCGCTTAAGGGAAGGGGAGAGAAGAGAGGGCATCTTGATGTTCTTCTGTTGGGCGATTATGCAAAGGGTTAAAAATATAAAACAAAAAAAAGGGCATGGATGCATAAAAATACAACCGCCCGGGAGAAGACAAGGCGGCAGGCACGGCGCAACGGACTAGACTAGGCTACTACTTGCTGTGCATCGTAACCTTCTTTTTTCGTGGTGCCCGTTGCAGACAATAACGTTGGAAATGTCGCCGTTTAGTCACCCGCCCCCCCCCCCCCCCCCCCCCCCCCCCCGGCAACAGAGGAACGCGCGGGAAATGGACGAGGAAAAGTTGCCCAAAGCGAACAAAATGGAGGGAGGGGGCGTGGCACTTCTGGGCTGCTGCGTTGGCAGTGGGCAGAGAAGAGTCAAGGTTTCGCTTGCTAACGTCCCGGTAACCAATGGCAGCCCTCTTCGCCCTTTGTAGACGCGCGCGTAGCCTTACCCAACCCGGCATGGCGCCGCCCCCCGGCCCGAACGCCAATTGGCTGAGAGGCCCTCCTGCCCCCCCTGCGGGCACAGGGGGACCCGGCGTGGCGTTATCCCGGCCAACCACAGGCGAGAGACCCGACGGGGCCGGACCCGCGCCACGCCCCCCTCCCCGACGGCCTCGACCCCTGGCTAGCGCGTCCCGGCAGTTCGGTAAGCTAAAGGCCCGGGGCGGGGCGTCCAGGGTCGGCAGCTGCGCCTGACTGGCCGGCACCGGGGCCGCATTTCTCGACGGGGTACGTACCGCCCGCAGCGGTTCTGAACCGCGCGGTGCCCGTCGTGACGCTCCCGTCTCCCCCGTCTCCCCCCGTCTCCCGTCCATTTTCCCCTTCTCTCTCTCTCGCTCTCTCTGACCGTCTTGCCCCCTCCCCTCCCCCCGAACGCTGCCGTCTTCCCTCCGTGCGCTGCCCTGCCGCAGCGCAAGGGAAAAGGCCTGTATTCGTACTTGGGTACAAATGAATGCGATCCCACTCTTCCCTGCCATTGACCTGATGTCCTGATGATCCCGCCGCCGCAGCCCTCATCCACCGTGGCTGGTGAAATCCCCCTCCCCGGGTGTTATGCTATCTTTGTGCACAAAATGCACCACTTCATACCTCGGTCCATGATCCCTCACGCTGTCGGCCCGTTCTTTCTTTGAATGGGTGGGCTCCGGCATTTGCTGTGTGCGCTGTTCGTGTCTCATGTGGGAAGCAAGTTTCGAGGCGCGGGATACGGGACTTCGCCTCTCCCGTCGAGACCCATCCGAGAGTATTCCTGTACTGTAAGTTAGGTTCCTGCAGCTTGGGCGACTGCGCGGCAGACCCCTCTGTCCCTGTCTCCCTCTGCTTCAACGGGCTGTTGGTCGGCCCAACCAATCGCCCAGTCACAGGGCGCCGCCGCGACTATTCGGCCACCCAACAGAAACACTTGCTCGCTCAACCTCTCTCTCTTGCCCTCGTTCTCGCCCGCCACTGTAAATGCCTTCTCCATGGCCATGCCACCGAGGAGACGTAAGAATTGAAAAGCCCGGCGGGGTTCAGCAACACGGCTGCAGCGCTGCGTGCCACCGTTTTGAGCGACCAAGCGGAGCCCCCAGAAGCAGGGGTCCAGCCTCGGGCCAGCTCGAACCAAGCCTCAGCTGCTTCGGACGGTGCTTCAGGCTTCTTGATGACTTCTGCATCGGCCTCTGCCAGTTCGAGCTCTGTAGGTCAGACTGTGTCTGTGGTGCATCGGCCGTGGCCCCCTATGTATGCTGCCTCGACAGCCCCCTCCCCTGCGCCTTTTTCGACATCAATTATAGCGTCGTAGGGTTTCTCGTTATCCTTTGCTTCTCATTTGCGATCCCGGCATGCCATGGGACGTCACCGGCGCACCCTTTTTTTTTCCTCCTCTCCCACCTGCCGATCTCTCGATCGATGGACGACGTCAACGGCCCGCGAGGAAGTCATCCCGCATTCCAGTTGTCGTTCGGCAACTCGCCCTTTCGCTCCGGATTGGCAAGGTGGCCTTTCGCGTAGCGAGCGAGGTCGACGACTCGACCCTTCGCGCTCCGAGTCTCTTGGGCAACTGAGAGGCTCATCGGTCGGTCGGGAGTGTGGGAGAGACGTCTCGGCGTCTGCGAACAGCCGGCATCCCACTTCGGCCGAAATCCTGCCTGGTCTTTGTCTTGCCTTGCCTCGCCTTGCCTGTCTGCAGGACCTTGCAAACCCTGCCCGGCTCTCCACCTCGCCGCGTTCCCCATGGTCTCCTCTCTCATTCTTCCACTTGCAAAGCCAAGCCCCCCCAAGCTTTAGCCCAAGCCATTTCAGCCAGCCATCGACTCGTCCGTTTCCGTTCCGGGCTCACGAGCCTGACGAGTCACCCTTCTAGTCGTTTTCGAAGAGCCCGTTCGGCTTCTGTCTCGTGCTGCTAGGGGAAAACAGGCAAGGCACGGTGGCGGCAGCCCGGACAAAACAGTCCTGAATCATGTCAGGACAGCATTCACGATGCAGTCGACCTTGCGCCAACCCCGGCTTGTTTCCATCGGTTGTTTCTCAGAGAAAGTCTCCGGAGGCGTTTGACGGCAGGACAAAGGTGAAATGATACGGATAGTCGCCCATGGGGCCGAAGTCTACGGGAAGTCGATCCTTCTCCTAGGTGCAAGGGGCTTTGCCACTCTCCTCATGGGGCCGGTAGTGCCTTCGTATGGACTCAGAGTCGAGGCAGAGCAAAAGGTCGGTCGGTGTTCGCGGCTTGAGTTCTCGCAGAAGCGCGTTCTGCGATGGCGGTTGGAAGCACAGACGGCCAAGTTTCACGCCCTGGAAGGCGTGGTTTGAAGATGGGCAGTAATGCTGCAGTAGGTATGTGCAGTATGTGCAGTATGTGTAGTATGTGCAGTTGGGAGTTGGGAGTCTTTGCTTCCCATCTAACGGCCTTCTGGTTGATGCGCGCCTTCCTTCCCCGTCGCCTCCTCGTGCTCTCCTTCCTCGTCCCGTTCTTTACTCTTCCTCCTCTTCTTCTTGTTCAGCTTCGTCTTCGTCTTGCTTTCCTCATTCTCCACGCCCACGACCCCCCTCCTCCCCATTGGACCCATGTCCACTCCCCCCACTCTCACTCTCACCCCTCCCCTCTCATCCATGATGCATCCGCAGTCCTCTCTATCCACACCCCTCTCTCCCCTGCTCCTTCCCTACCCCATTCTCTTCCGTTTCCTCTCCTCCTCCTCCTCTGCTGCTTGTTGCTCGGCTTCCCTACATACAGCCTCCTTCCCTGTTCCCCCGTCCATCCCAGCCCGTTCTCCACTGGCAGTCCGAATGCTGCTCGTCTCCATGTGAATGACGGACCGTCCTCCTCGTCGAGAGCCACACCCCCCTCCGGCGGCTATCTTCATGCACGACAGCTCCAAGCAGAGAGACGCAACGCTGAGTGACAGTTCTCCTCGTCCTCCTCTCCTCCTCGTCCCCCCCCCCCCGGTCCCTCTGCCTCCCCCTGGCTTGGTTTCCGGCCACCAGGGCCCATCCCTCTCTCTTCCCTCGATCCCCTGGGCTTGCTAATGTCGTTTCTCCAAGAACGTCCTGGTACTTCCTTCGACCATGGCCCTGGTCCATGGGCCTACTCCGTACATCTGCTTGGTTGATCTGTTCTCCACAGCTTCTCTCACCTCCAACTACCAGCTACTATACAAAAGAGGCCGGTCATCGTCTTCCCCCGCAAGGCTTTCTCTCTCCTCCCAACCCAGCATCTCCTTCTCAGCCTTCAACCTCTCAATCCACAGCGGTCGCGGCCAAGAGAGATCCATTCTTCCACTTCTTCCACTTCGTCTTCTTCTGCCCCCTCGCCTCGCCGCAACTTGGCATATATACCTGCCTCTGCCTCCCCGATCTGCCTCGCCGCTCTTCCTGCCTGGCATCCCGAAGCCATCTCTCTCCTCCCTGGTCAATACCCCAAGTCTATGACAGACAGGCCCTGCCGTTACCCCCGCCGCCACGACAATAACGGACTGCCAAATCCTTCTTTGCGAAAGCATTCTATCCCACTCGCCCCACTGCCCTACCGACCTTGGGCTTTAATTGCCCGCGATCCCGCTCCAAATTCCACATGACCATGGTCGAGCAGCAGTATCTTGCTTCCGGCCTGGGTCATTCAGACGATCTTTCGGGAGCCTCCAACTTGTCTGACGTAGTTCCGACCACGACTGCCTCTGCCTACCCGGACCTGTCCCCTTACACGACAGTAAGTCTCCCATTCGATGCTCCCTCTCCTCTGCTCAGGCTCCTTGGCCCTCTCTCCCTCCCTCCCCTCGACCGCGCGGGCCTGACTCACCATCAACCACACAGGTGTCTTCCTCCCCCTTCAGCAGCTATCCCAGCCAGTGCGACTCCAATCTCTTGACTCCCACCTCTACCTCTGGCTCGCCTCCGCAACACCAAGTTCGCAAACTGGTGCACCAGTACCCTTCTTCGTCTGCGGGCGCTCCCCCCCAGCAGCCCACGCCTCCTGGCAGCACCAAAATGTATGCCCAGCAGTGGACGGCCACCCCAGGATTCGACATGAACGGCCAGTCGACTCAGCCGGACTCGTCCATGTCAGCTCCAGCCGCAGTGCCCTCGGAATACATGGAGAACTCGTACCTCGACGATGGGCGCCGGACCCCGGGACCCCCAGAGCCCTACATGGGTAACTTTGGCGTATCAGACGGCCCAGAGCCGCATGGCATGAACCCTCCCTACTACATGATGCCCCCTCCAATCGAGCAGCAGCAGCAACCCCCGCCACCCCAGCATCTGCCAATGCCCTCATCCATGTCTCTCCTGAACCACCACAACGCGAGCCACTATCGCCCACGTCACCTCACCCCCGAGGACCACCCTTCGGCGCGTGGAATCGCTGATCGCTCCGTCAACGGGTCCCCTCGCCGGCGCGCCATCTCCAGCACCACGGCGCGGGTCTCCAAGAAGAAGGCGGGCAAGGCTCGAAACTCGCACACCCGAGGCCCCGGGCTGAGCGACCCAAGCGAGGAACACAAGAACTGCTTCAACCAGGAGCTTCCGCCCAAGCTGAAGGCCAATTGCCCCGAGGAGGAGCGGTGCATCTTCGAATCCCGCTGGAAGCACCGCCACCAAAAGGGCCAGGACATGTGGGAGAGCATCCAGAACGACTTCAAGAACCGGTTCGGGAAGTGCCCCGGCAAGGAGATGCTCCAGATGAAGTTCAAGCGTGGTCGTTCCAAATACCTTGAGTGGATACCCCGAGATGTAAGCTATTCTCCCCTTTGCTCACGACGACGAGCTACGTGCTGACTCTTCCCTCCAAGGTCGACCTCCTTCAAGAGGCCTGGATGCGAGTCGAGAAGACGCGCTACCAGCGAATTCTCGACGAGTTCCACGAGCTCGGAGGCTCCCGTAACATGCGCCTAAGCGCCAGCGACATCGAGTGCAAGGTGGTCAACGAACTGAAGCTCGAGGAGGGGCTATACATGGAGTCCTCGCGGGGCGACCTCAACCTGCGCCGGCGGCAGAAGGCCAGCACGGCGCGGAGGCGGACCACGACGCGCGGCATGGAAGAAATGCCGCTGGGCGACGAGATGATGAGCGCCGGCTCGCACACGGGCAACGAAGACGACGTCATCAACCAGGTCCACGGCCGCCCCGACTACAAGCTCGAGGAGGACTCGTCAGTCAACGGCAACGAGATGATGGACATGCAGATGTGGGGAGACCAGCCCGTCAAGATGGGCTCGGGCGTGCTGCCCTCGCGAAGCGAGGCGATGCCCCAAGGCATGATTCGACTGAGTCCGGCATCAGCGCCATACGGCCGACACCGATAATTCCAGAGAGGGACGGAGAGAGGGCATGGGTACAAGGCGCAAGGGTGGACATTATTGGACATTTTGGTACATGTGTGGGATACCTAGGGATAAAGCATCCATCATGATGACGTTTGGGAGGATCTCGTGTTTTCCGAGGAACAATTAGGATATACCGTTTTAGAGCCGTTTTCTGTTTTACACTCTCTGAATGAAGAGCCAACGCTCATTATGCCGCTTGGTGTTAAAAATAGTCGTCACTGGTTGGTCTTTGTGGTCTTGTGGTCTCGTGTGTCTCGTGTCTCGTGGTGTTGTCTGTCGTCTTGGAGACGATGAAACCTCTACGCGGATCTATGTTTGGCAAGCAAGCATCTAGGTAGGGAACCTGGGTAATAGTCGGTTGGTTGTTGGTTGGCCGACTTGTTTCGTTGGTTGCGCCTGGGAGTCAATCCATACGAATATGCGGCATGCAGACCTTTCACAGACGGCCAAACCCCTGGTCCACCCACCATGGCTCTCTCTCTCTCCCCCTCTCTCTCCTCGCTTGTATGTATACTATGTACATACGAGCAGTTGGCACCTTGTCCGGACCCTTTGCGCCTTGGTAAGCAGGGTTATCGCTCCCGTTACACGCACGGCGGGACAGCTGTCGACGACGGCCTTTGGTCAGTTCCGACCCGACAGTCTGTCACGGCAATGCCTGGAGTCGTTTCAAGGAGGAGGCTATGGAATGCGCAGGTTTTTTTTTTTCTTCCAGGTTCTTTCTCTTCCACAGCCAGGCCTGAAATGCGGCCGCTGCGAGTGGACACTTCCACACACGGCAGAGACAGGAAGAGAAAGAGACAGCCCAGAGGGTCCCCCCGTGCTCGCTCCGAAGAAGAGCCATCGAGAACTTTTGGGTGTGCAACCTCCCGTCCCCTGCTCCCCGTGGAGACTTTTGGGATCCTCGCAAGGCAAATGTGTGAAGGGAGCCCTGCCAATTTTTTTTTTCGCAATCCAGGTAACTAGGTACTTCCCACCGCGTATCGGCACGTGGAAAGTCAAGTGACCGCAAGTGGCTTTTTGAACAGCGGACGAGTTAGAAAAGTCCGGGGTCGGAAATGGGTGGTTTATTTTTTTATTTTGTTTAAAGGGCGGCGTTAGGCGCACGGGTTGAGGGGCCGCCGATAATTAGATTGGCGATCATTCTTGCAACACACACACACAAAGTCCAGCAGCATCCAAGTTCGTTTCCCTCTCGACTTGCGGTGGCGTGTTGCGAGAAGTGCGAAAAGAGGGCGAGACGGAAGGGGATGGGCTGGGGGCCCAGAATAGGGGGTCGGCTTGGGTTGCGACAATTCGGCGGCGGCTTGCGTGTTCGAAATGCAGAAATGTAGGCATCGGTCCCGACAGTCTGGAAAATTGCGCTTTTTCAAGTAATTTGGTTTCGCTGGTGGTGGTGCTGGGCTGCGACGACACGCATGCAGGTGCCGACAAGGGGGGTTGGTGCATGGAATGGCCTCTTGGCCTCCTCTTGGCCTCAAGGCTCCTCAAGGCTCCTCCCACTCCCGCACGAGGGTGTCCCTCCAGTCGCACTCGCCTCTTGCGCCTAAACGAGCTGCCCCCCCTCCCCGTCCGTCGGCCGACACCCCCCCTGGACGCTCGACTGGGATCATGCCTTAGACGCCGATGCAGATCACGCCGTTGACAGTTCGGCAATGGTTTGTCGCCGTCAACCCCGATACCCTTGAACATGACCCAGCCCGCTCGCCCGCCCGAGTGTCCGCCAACCTTTTGTGCGCTTCTGAGAAGCATGCCCGGAGAGTCGAGACGCTGCTTGTTTGCCCATGGCGGCCACTCCTCGACCGACCAAGGAGTCTTTGATTTTTGCATGCCAATGCACCGCGCCTACCCCGTCTTCTTCTCCCTCGCGGCCTCGTCTCCCGTGATATTCCCCCTCAGCTGCGCTCGTGCCGCCCTCGGCGTCGTTCCCGTACCGTGGTGAGGTCGCCCCGAGAGCGGCCAGAGCATCCGTCACCACATCACAATGGGATCGCGCCCTCATTGTTCCCTCCAGAAGTGGAGGCAGCAGCGCAGGCCACGGCTCCGCAGAGGCTAGCACTGCATCAGGATTTGGGAACGAGCACGACGACCGACTGACCGACGTCTCTCGTCGCCATGGCCGTGAGCCTGCGCCAGCGCATGCCGCCTGTCCATCCCTGGAGCAGAGGTGGGTGCCCACAGGAATCCCTCCCGCCCTCATTGCAGAGCCTTTGGATAAATTCCGCTGCGCCACGGGCAAATAGGTTTCAGCGTGATGCACCGCTGGTCGTATCATGGCCGACTTAATGTGGGCGAAAAAAGAGACCGCACCCAAACCCTCGGGACAGAGTGGAATCTCTCCTGCGAATCAAGTCGTCGACTGCGCCAGCTTCGGAAATCCGAAGCGAAGCACGCTCCCAGGGGGTTCCGAGGCGGAGAAATTTGCTCGACGTGATCCCCCAGACCCTTCCGTGAAGAGGTTTGGCCGTGAACACTGTCGTCGACGACAACGTCGTCTCGAGATATATCACCAGCCACAGATTCATGCGGGTGCCGCCCACTATGATCTAGCCGTTGGGCGTCAGAGACTCAGCCCTACCCGGACAAGGTGACCCAACAGCCAACAGTCAGCAAGATGCGCGTGCCGCTGCCACTGCCAATCCTAATGCCAATGCCGTGACACATGTCGCGACATGAAGCAAGGACGCACATTAGTGCCACGGTGGCTGGTCTAGCTTGACTCGCCCCCCCAGCTGAATACCACCACGCCCATTTGATAGTTCGAGGCAACCAAGAGAAGATTCGGCATTGCCGACGAGAACAATCATGATCCCTGTACGTGTCAATGGAAGTCGATGCCCTTCGCATCCTTCCTGAAGCTTCGTGAAACGCTAAGTCACGCCGTTGGCACGCCCCGACTGTGAGCCATCTCGGTCGCTCGACTTGTTTTCGGCAGGGTCTGGGGGGGAATCGCCTTCGCAACACGCTTCGTCATCGCACACCCACGGCAGTTGCTCGATTGGACAATTGACGTCTGATGGAGGGTCTGCGGGTGAGCAAATCATTGTCGTGTATCTGAGACCCAGCTGCAGTTGTTCTGCGAGGGCCCGCAATAGAATCGCCGAGGGGCGGCGGTCAGGCGCATGGTGATTATTTTGGCTGTGGCAGCGTTATGACGTCCCTATGCTGGTAAGAGGGGAGTATCTGTCGGCCACTTCTTGATGCAGAAATCGTCTGACTGGGCTGGAGCTCAGCCAGTGTCACAAGCTGCAGCGGGCAGGCATTTCCCCAGGACACGCGATGCAGGGCGAGAAACAAGGAAAACCGGCCGTTGATAAGGCTGTAACTGCCGTGCCAGCAAGGCAAATGGGGATGGCGAATCTGGGGGAGTGTGCCGTGCTCGATCGCGATTCGACTCACGAAGCGCAGGCCGTTCTCGTGGGGCCACGTAAGAGGTTGCAGGAGGGCTGAAGGCTGCGCCATGTGTGTACTGTACGATCGCTGGCTGCGCGCTGAGACGGTGAGACTCGACAGACGGTGAGACCATTCCTGTTGGTTTGTGGTCTCAGCGAGCTATTCTCCATCTCGTCCAGAAACACGAGGCACACGTTGACAGGTGAAGCAAAGACACCAAGGGCTATGGCCCAATCGGGTAAACGAGTCCACATTGCGAAGACGGGTAACTTTACCGCACTAATCGATGCCATTCCCAATCTGGCCGTTCAGCTTGGCGAAGCCAGTGTGTGGCCTCTGTCCTCACTGGGCTGTTGCTGTCCAAGGTGCGGAGGTGGACTGAGCATCGTTGATGGAGCTGGGCGGTGGAGACTGGTGCGATGCTCATTCGAAAGATGAAGAATGAACGTCATGTCCAAAGTATCGATACTTGATCGCCATCCCTGCGAAAATGACGGTGCCAGTAACCAGGCTAGGGAGTTGAGTGGGCGGGCGGCTCCGGGGCGTCCGCGAGGGAGGGGGGACTCGGGGGAGAAAAAACAGGACCACGATCGCGTGTGCGATGTGCGATGATGATGATCACGTTGAGACGCAGCGATCGCCCATCCCGTCGCGCTTAGATCTGCGCCTGAAGAGATCGAATCCAACCAACATCAAGTCGTATCGCTGTTCGCGCAACAAAACACCTCGTTTTTGACAAGACGCGAACTAATCGCCTTAGTCAAGAACCGAGCAACGCGGGAGACATTCGTTGGTCTTGGACACGCTTGTGCTAGCTCGCTGGAGTCCCTGGAGTCCCTTGGGGGCGTGTACGGCTGACGCACCGTTCGCACCTTGACCGCCGACGTGTTTCGGGGACTTTTTTCGTCTTCTGAGGCCGGGGGGGGAGCTCTCGGCATGCGACAGGCAGGGGGCGTCGATTTAGCACGGAAGTGTTGAGGAACGCAATGTCATGTCCAGGCGGGTGGCTGCAGCGGTATCAGTACGAAATCCATTCGCAGAAATGGAGAGAGTCACAGACTCATCTTCGGACCCCCTGGGATCGTCCAACTTCCAGGGTGACAAGTCAGTCATGGATGTACGGATGTCCACATATCCGGAGCCTGCAGATTGCTCCGTCGTCCACGCCCTGGCTTGGGAAACAAAAATCCTCTCGGGCCTGGTTGCCGACATCCCCGTGCGGAACGGAAACCCGTCTTCGGTCCCTTTCTTGATGCCGAGGAAATCAGGCATGAGTCTGGTCAAGGTTCAAGCTTAATCCAAGTAAGCACGCACCATCAGCCCTGTAAGGTTGGTGGTGGGTGCGGATTTTCCACCTGTTGGAGGGGCTTCACCAGCCACAGCTCGAGAGGATGTCACCATGGTCAGCCACAGTTGCTCGCCCACGCGATGACAGGCCTGTGGCGCGAGCAGAGAAGATGACAGCGTCTCCGAACCACAGGTACCCAAGATACCCCCCTGGTGCCCGCATCCTCGATTCCCTTCGTGAGTCCGCGGCGAGCGCATTTTGCGCGAGTCAATTCGAACCTTCTGCTCAGATCATACACACGTGACGCGCTGTGTCTGCCCTGCGCTCCCCCGATGACCCGGGCAGTTCTCCGCCGCCAAACCAAGTTGGCCAGTCCGCGGGGTTCCGTCCCCATGAGTCAAAGGACAGCATGTTTCTGGTCGGTCCATTGTTGCTGATATGGTGTCTACTACCATGGACGACATCTTCGATGCGCCAGGACCGCCTGGCGCGGTTGCGCCGAGAGACGGTGGACATGTTCTACCATGGGTATAGCAACTACATGGAAATTGCCTTCCCGGAGGATGAGGTTTGATATTCCAACCTGTTGCCTCAAGGTGCTGCGAACGATGCTAACTTGATGATAAAACAGCTCCGACCATTGACCTGCCGCCCGCTGACCCGAGATCGAGACAACCCAAGCCATATCGGACTCAACGACGCCTTGGGGAACTACTCCCTGACCCTGATTGACAGCCTTTCGACCCTTGCCATCCTCGCCGGTGGCCCTGATGACGAATCGTATACGGGATCGCAAGCCCTCGGCGACTTTCAAGACGGGGTCGCTCAATTCGTGGAATACTACGGAGATGGACGGCGAGGTTACTCCGGTCACGGTCGACGTGCTTTCGGGTTCGATCTTGACAGTAAAGTTCAAGTGTTCGAGACTGTCATTCGTGGGCTTGGCGGACTCCTCAGTGCGCATCTGTTTGCCGTCGGAGAGTTGCCCATTACTGGCTATGATGCGAGGGCGGATTCTGAAGGGCCAGCCAACGACCCCCTGGAGTTGCCTCCCATATCATGGCCCAATGGCTTCAAATACGACGGGCAGCTGCTCCGGCTTGCCCTCGACCTTGGCCAGAGGCTTCTTCCAGCCTTTTACACGGATACCGGGATCCCATATCCCCGGGTCAACCTCCGCCATGGAATTCCCTTTTACACCAACTCCCCCCTCCATCGCGAAATGGGCGCCGAGGGGCTTCCCGAGGTCCATGAGATCACGGAGACGTGCAGTGCGGGAGCTGGTAGCTTGACCCTCGAGTTTACTGTTCTCAGTCGGCTATCCGGCGATCCGCGGTTCGAGCAGGCGGCCAAACGTGCCTTCTGGGAAGTTTGGGGACGACGGAGCGAAATTGGTCTCATTGGCAATGGCATCGATGCTGAGAGAGGCATGTGGATAGGACCGCACTCCGGCATCGGTGCCGGCATGGACAGCTTCTTCGAGTACGCTCTCAAGAGCCACATCTTGCTCTCGGGACATGATATGCCTAATGTGTCGACATCTCGAAGGCAGAGTAACACGGCTTGGTTGGATCCTAATACGATCCACCCTCCTTTGCCAACAGCGTTGCATTCATCAGATGCGTTCCTGGAGGCCTGGCACCAGGCACACTCATCCGTCAAGAGATACATCTACACCGATAGGAGCCAATACCCGTATTACGCGAACTCGCACCGGGCGACCGGCCAGCCATACACCATGTGGATCGACAGTCTGGGTGCCTTCTACCCTGGTCTCCTGGCCTTGGCGGGCGAGCTCGATGAAGCCATCGAGGCGAACCTCGTCTACACTGCTCTGTGGACGCGCTACGCTGCCTTGCCGGAGCGATGGTCGGTCCGTGAGCATAACGTGGACGGAGGCCTCGGCTGGTGGCCAGGCCGCCCCGAGTTCATCGAGTCAACCTACCACATTTACCGAGCGACGAAAGACCCGTGGTATCTCTACGTCGGCGAGATGGTCCTCAAGGATATCACGCGACGATGCCACACTCCCTGCGGCTGGGCTGGACTGCAAGATGTCCGCACAGGGGAGAAATCCGACCGCATGGAGAGCTTCTTTCTCGGGGAGACGGCCAAGTACATGTACTTGCTCTTTGATCCAGATCATCCTCTGAATAAGCTTGACGCCGCTTATGTCTTCACCACGGAAGGGCACCCGCTTCTCATCCCAAAGAAAAGAAAGGCAACGCGAAGCAAAACGACACCTCCAACATCTGATGTGTCGGGGTATCGATACTATGACGAAAGTTACACAAACTCATGTCCCGTATACCCGCCCGCAGACCCGATTTCCGGATCCGCGACGGCGGCCCGACGGGACCTGTTCAACGTCGCGCGCTTCACAGACTTGCACAATACCCCCAACTTCCACGGCCCGGTTGAGCCCGTCGAAGTCGAGGACAAGGAGAAGGGCTGGGTGACCAAGTTCAGGGCCAAGACGAACTACACCTTGTTCCCGTGGACGCTTCCCCCTTCCATGCTGCCGTGCAACGGCACTTGCGCCGCGCCCGTGGAGCGCGTCCAATCGTGGATCGAGTTTCCCGCCGGCGACGGGTTCAGCTCGTTGCCTATGCGCCTCGGCTCCTCCCTCGTGTGGAATAGCCACAACGGCCCGACGGTCAAGAACCTGCAGGGCATGCGGTTTCAGATGGAACAGCAGTTCGATACCGAATATGGCGAGCAAACGTGGAGAATCACCCACGCGGGCTCGACTCAGCTCGGGCGCCATGAAACCGTCTTCTTCCACGCCGAGCACGTACGGCACATGAAGGATGAGGCCTTTACTTGCATTCGCCGAAGAGACCTCGTCGAGATCGATCTTCTCCTGGACATGCCCGAGATGGAGAACGCAAGCATGCCGCTCCCTGCCGGCGGCGTAAATGCGTCCATGAGAGACTCCGAGGTGCTGGACGACCAAGACAGCGCCGTCGAGCTTCCTTCCGAGTCCCTCCTCAAATCCATCCTCCGCGCCGTCACATCCGTCTTCGAACCCACTCACACCAACGTCCCGGAGTCGCAGGTCGACGAATCCGGCCCCACCATCCTCCGGTGGTCCGCCTACACGGCCACCGGCCCGGGAGCCTTCCCGCTGCCGCCCATCGCCGACACCCCGATCCTCGGGTCGCCCTCTTACAACACCAAGAACCCGCTCGTCAACTTCCCGTGGACGACAGTCTTCCTCGCCGGCCACGCGTGCGACGCTTCACTCCCGGATGAAGCCCCGAGGGCGCACCAGGTCATCGTCATGCGCCGCGGCGGGTGCGCCTTCAGCGACAAGCTGGCCCGCATACCGAGCTTCTCGCCCGGCCCGACCTCGCTGCAGCTCGTCATCGTCGTCGACGAGGGCCCGGACGACGACGACGAGGAGGAGGACGAGCTTGTGAGACCACTGCTGGCAGAGGCGCAGCTGACGCCTCACGGCGTGAAACGATTCAACGGCGTGCCCCTGGTTCTGATGCACGCGAACAAGGGAGACTATGCACAGTTCGGCCAGGCGAGTGGCGTCGGTTTGCGCAGGCGGTACTGGGTCGAGAGTCAAGGCCTCCTTGTTGAGAACGCAATGGTGCTATAACTGGGATTAGGGGGTGTGTGAATGGGCTCTTGGTGTTAGTCTCGGGAATCGGATTTCTTGCTGCAAGCGTCGTGAAGCGCCGCTTTTTGTATATCATTGGCGAGTTTTGGTCTCCGTAGGAGTTGGTTGAATAGTTTTGATATATCCTAGATCCAGCGAAAATCCCTATCCTCAGTTGAATATTTCACAATCATCTTCACGTTCAGGCATTGGACGTTTTGGAGTCCGGATTTTGTCAGGCAACTTTCCAGCTGTAATGGTGAGGCGGGGCAAACAAGGGGCAAATTAAACATCATTAATAAGTTGTGACATCTTTATGTGTAGCAACGAACCCTCCATACCCTCCTTCTATAGCTTTGCGCGAACCGACAAGACTTTTGTTGTTTAGCAATAAGAGACCATCCAAATGAAACGCCAATTAGTGCGAATGTTGAGGAAAGGAAATAAAATTCGCGTGAAAATTCATGGGGCCCTCGACATGCAAGTGAGACAAAAAAGAAAACAAATGACAACAATGCAGAAGTCTAGCAGATCCCTCGTCCTGTTGCTGCGTGAAAAATCGGCCCTAGTTGTTCACGATCCTCTCTAGCTCGGTCGGTCGGAGTGTCGGTGATGGGGCGAAAGTGTTGGGGAGGTGGGTTAATTAGCCGACTAGGCGTCTTCAAGGAGAATAGTCGTAGGCGCGGTGCCGAGCTTTTCGCGTCCGTTGAGACCGGGAATTTCCAGAATAAAGAGGTATCCCACAACCTCGCCCTTGAGTTGGTGAACAAGATCAGCGGCAGCCTTGGCAGAGCCACCTGGAGGAGAAAGCACGTCAGCAAAGGTCCGGGAAGCGCTATACATGATGCAATTTTGCAAGCGGTTGCTCTGACTCACCCGTGGCAATGATGTCGTCGACAATGAGGACCTTCTGGCCATCGCGAACAGCATCTTCCTGCATCTGGAAGAAGTCCTTGCCGTACTCCTTGACGTACTCGGCGGTAGCGCAAGGACCGGGAAGCTTGCCCTGCTTGCGAACGGCGGCAAAGGGAACGCCCAGGCGGAGGGCGAGGCCTGGGCCGAAGAGGAAGCCGCGGGCGTCGAGGCCGACGATGACATCGGGCTTGTTGGGGAAGGCCTCGGTTATCTGCAATTCGAGGGCGTCGACGAGGGTGGCATGGGCGACGGGGTCGGCGAAGAGGGGCATAATATCGACAAAGTTGATGCCGGGGATTGGGAAGTCGGGGAAGCTGCGCAGCGACTTGCGCAGGCTTATCTTTGCACTGGCGAGTTGGGTGGCGGAGGAGGACATGGTGGAGGGCTGTCGTCCCGAGGCATCTTGACTGGGGATGATGTTAGAGGTGGAAGAGGTCGAGTCTGGAGCGGACATTGTGGAAGAAAGGAAAGGAAAGAAAAGGGAAGGGGAAGGGGAGGAAGAAAAGGGAAGGAGGGAAGAAGGGGGCAGGAAGGAAAAAGGAAGGAAGGTGTGAGAGAAGAGACGAGGGAAGGGTAAGGGCCAGCGGAGGGCAGGCCAGGTACGAACAGAAGGAGGGAGTGCGGTTTAGTCCTTCACATACGGTGACCGTCCAGTGTGGACGCAGCACAGCGGAACTAGAGGTATCGTCGAGCGGATGGAGAGGGCCGTGGCCGTAGCCGTTTCTGTAGTCGCGAGAGGCAAGCGTGAGACTGCGAGTACGAGACGGCGGGCGAGACGGGAAGGATAGCAGCAGGAGAGAAGAACTTGACGAGGTACGTACAGGGTTTGTGCCTCAGCTGGGTTTTCGAGGTGGACGCGGGGCGGGCAGCAAAACACGGGAAGTAGCAGGCAAGTATCCCGCAGGCAGCGCGCAGCACGCAGCACACAGAGCAGCGCAACGACACAACAACAAAATCTCTGACCGGCAGGGAAGTCCAGGGCAGGGAATGTATGATGGCCGGCCGGCTTTAGGCCCAGGCGAGGCAGGCAGGTTGAGCCAGGCAGACGAGGGAATTGGCCAGAGAAGGGAGGACTCAGGAGGAGGGGGTGGAGGGGTGCAGCCGCAGAGGCGAGTGAGTGTGAGCTGCTGCTTGGGTGTGTGGGGTGGGGGACGGAAGGGTGCGATTGCGAGGGGGAGGGGGAGAGGGGGTAAAAAATTTGATGTTTCCCTTTTTTCCTTTTTTTCCTTTTTCCTTTTTCCTTTTTTTAGCTGTTGATTTTTTTTTTTCTTGCTGCAAATTCCACCCTGGCTGTCTTATCCTGTCGCTGATTACGGCGTAATGCTGGGCAGGACCGCGCTGAGGGGGGACTCTCGGCAGCAATCAAAGATCGGGATGGATGGATACATACCAGGTTGGACACACTGAGCTGCGGCTGGTCGGGGCGCGGTGGAAACTTCTGTAGGTGCAATGGGCAAGCTGTGGTCAATGCCAACGCGCATCAGGGCAGCCAGGGCCAGCACAGCAGGGCCTTAATAATAACGGAGGAGTGCTCGATTCATTGAGGTGCTGAGGAATACTGGGGGAGCCGGCCTCCTGGTCGACGGCGGCGGCGGCAGCTTTCGGCGGAGGATAAGCACTGGAACGACTATTGAAGGCCAAGACGACACAGGCGGAAGATTGTCCATGGGAACACCCTGGCTGGCCTCGGGGTGAGCGTAGTATCGGTTGGCGAGAACGGGAGTTTCGATGCGATACGTAACGGCTTCTCTCTTGTTGCAAAGCGAGGAAACTATGGGTTTGGGGGAGGCACCTTGTTGATGCCTACCTAAGTACCTACCTAGGTCTTGACAACTGCTTCTTGACCGGCTCCAACTCGAGACATGCAAGTTGCTCGACAGAGATAAGAGATGGATCGGTGGGCTCCGAAAAAACGCACGTCCTCTTACAAAGAAGGTAGGTCGGTCAGAGAAGATGAGCTGAGATAGGCCTTCTCGCGCAGCCGATGGGAAGCGTCAGAGGCGACTCCAACGTTGCCGGCGGCGAGAGCGGCTCTAGAGGGTGAGTGGCGGCGATGCGGTGGAGGTGGTGGTGGTGGTGGTGGTGGTTGTGAAGGTGAATGTAACGGCGTCCTGTGCTCCGTTCAAAACGGATAAGAACCCCTCCTCCAGCCCTCGCGTTGCGACTGCCAGAGTGTTGCTATTTGTTTGTCTGATGACAAAAAAACTGACAGCGTAACCTGTCAAGCCTTTCCATCACGCATTCCGTCGCAAACCACCCATTACAAATATAACGTGTCACCACACTCCCACCCTTGAAAAGACCAGTGCCAATGCTCCCAGACGCTGGTACATAGCATGATGGACTAGAAACATGCAGCAATGGCATCAATTCTCCCATTGGATCATGCCTCGTCATCTCCAGGCACCAAAAGGGCGATCGACCCACGGCATGAAGTAAGCCATTCACGCCATCGGGACGGGAAGCATCAAGGTTTCCCAAGGCTCGATGCAACACCGCTGGCCGGCGCTCTCTCTCTCTCTCGGGCCGTGGAGTATTTGTTACGTGTGTTTGCTGGGAACCTGGAAGAGCTGCTGATTTGTGGTGTCGACGCGCCCAAAAAGGCCCGCGATGCCGCGGGTCGGGGTCGCTTCCAGGAATAGGATGAATGTCTTCTTCTGGTCACCGGCGTATCGTCAATGGGCATATGTCGAGGAGGGGGAGGAGGCCGGGCTCTCTCCACCGATGCTACTGCGCGACCACTGTAAGTGACTCGATCTGGCCGCAGAATGTGTGGGATAATACGGAGGGGTAAATCAGACAATGAAGACATGAATAAACGGGCACACATCTCGAGACCAGACGGGCTCGCCCATCGCCCATCGCCCATCAGCCATGGCTCGCCGTGCCTCGTATCAATCATGCCAACGACAAGCCTTCTTTCGCCGGATACCGCGACTCAACCGCCACCAAATGGACCCCGTTGAGCGTTGGTTGGCCTTTGTCTTCCCCGTCTTCTCTCTGTCCATATTTTAAGAAAAATTTTATCCTTCAGCTCACTCTCACAAGCCCCCTCGACTGTACACCCCCGGTGGGCTTTTGCTCTGGGGCCCGTCAAAATTTCTTCACTTCGGCCCAGCAGCACCAAGCAACGCACGTTTCTAGTTGCAGCTACCCTGGTGGCCGGTCTGCGGCTACATGGAGATTGCATCTCATCCAGGCCCAATCCCCAAACGTGCCTGGAGTGCCCCTGGAGGATCGGTGGACCCCTCCGGCCGAGAAGCAGGCAAGCAGGCAAATCAGGCAAGGACTGGGATGGTGGGCATCGAGCTGGAGGTGAAGTTTTCCCTTCCCACTCCCGATCTCATGGGCTCCTCCCGGCCAGCCAAGCCGAGCTGCTGCTGCAGCACCAAAAGGGTGCCATCCTTGAAGCCAAGCTCTTTAATTATCGCCATGCCATTTTGCCAGACGTGAGCCCCCTGCTCAGAGTTTTCCTGCAGCATTTTACCCCGGGTCCTCGACTCCGACTCGCACTGGCTGATATATGTTCGGGAATAATTCCCGGTTAGGCTGAAAAGGCCCGTTCAGCTCCCAAGGTTCCATAGCGCGCAGGCTGGGGACCTGTCGTGAAACAATTTCTCCCCAACCTGGCAGGGTACCCAGAGCAAAATCTGTACGACGGCTCGTTCGAATTCGATGGAGACGTCCGGCGTCAGCTTGCTCAATCATGCAACCGGAGAAGCGTGCCAATGCGACCAAGGAAGCCAAGTGAGCAATAGTAAGCCAGCAACAAGGATGTGCACACGTCGAGCAAGCCATGATGTGAGGAGCTGGACGTGAATGTCCCCATATCGAACTAATAAGCTCTCGACGCTACTGGCGGGGTGAGATACTTGCTCGGTACAAGGTGGCCGCCATGAAGCGTCGACGAGACTAAAAGAGAGCGCATTCGTCGACCACGGCCCATGGGGCGCACACCAATGGAAGCTTCCCCACCGAGAAGGCTGGCTGAGACTGGCCGTCTGGTTGACAGCCTCCGTGATCCATCACGATTGCTGGGTCGAAATGACGACGTCGCACATACAAAATACGACATGTGCTGACGACTGTCTTGGCCACCGTGTGCGCGCGTACGGTGTAAGTCATGGCAAATCAAGGTCGGTGAGTGGGCATAACGTGGACGAATAACCATAAGACCAGAGGAGACACTCACCAAGCAACTCCTCGTAGTCATCAATCACCTCGACGAGCACGTCGTTTGGAGGTTCCGTGGTGGTGGTCCCAGAAATGGCAAGTCCCGGCTTTTGTCTTGTCCTGTTCCACCGCATGGAGCTTGATGCATCTCCCGTTTGGGAATGGCCATGTTGGAAAGGTTCAGTCCCTGAATTGAGGGTGTGTGCATTTGGCGGGCGAGTTGATGGGGAAGCATCACTTCTCGGCCTTGGCTCTGCGACTTCTGGCGATGAGCAGGCTGCCAGATTGCTTTGGTTTGCACCTTCCATTATCGGAGCGTTGGGCGCCTCCTGTCTCTTCGGGTTGACTCCTTCAATTGCTCCTCGCTACTTCCTTTCGCTCCGTCCTCGCTCCTCACTCCTTGCTTCTTGCTCCTTGCTCCTTGCCCCTTCCCCTCTCTGTGCTTTGCTTGGCAAACTTCCCCGTTCGTTCGATTCTTCCTTCCTTCTTCCTTTTGCCACCAACAACCCAATCCAGCACCACCACTCACTCCATGATGGATTCGATGGGTCGACAAGGCTCCAAATCTCCACCGAAAGGCTTCACGTCTTTCTTTCTGCACGTAACGACAATTCCTGCTTGACTGCAACGCATGTGCGCCCACGCTCGGTTACTTGTCTCTGACTCTTACGGATGCTCCCCCATCTGCTGTTGTCCCTCCCTCCATCAATCGATCAATCAACGTCCTCATCACTTGGTCCATACCCACTCCCCATCCACTCTCCCCATCCACGCCGGCCGGTGGCTCCGTTTGCGCCTTCGTGCTGCTGTCCATTGCACTGCAGCCAGCCATCGTCTCATGCAAGCCATCAAACTCGTCAAAGAATGGTGGGTTTCGGCCTCTCTGTTGCCTCTTGGCCTGACGTTGTCGCTACACGGAGGAGCCTTCACCAATCGCAGCCTTGATTGAAGGAAGCTGCTGTTATGCGCGATTGCAACCCGGCGCTCGCGTGGGGCTCGTCTCGGAGCGAAAGCTTGCCATGGTTATTCGCATCATGGCGATCCCGGCAGATGACTCCGTTGCTGGACCAGCACGGTATTCGTCCTCCTGTGCGAAGTACCTTTGCGACACAACGCATTGCTTTTTTCGTCCAAAACCGTTAGCATGTCTCCTTTCAACCACGACACCCAACGAGATGACCTGTCTGCCGCCCTGGGCTCTGAGCCGTCTGAACCGTATAGCCTCCGTTCCTGGCTCTGACCAGATCCATGATGATGCACGACCGCCACCGTGTGTTGTGTGCCGGCGCAGCCTCCACGGCCCAGAGGATCCCCTGCATCTACCGAACCAGAATGGCAGCGGATCCGTGACATGCTCCGTTTCCTGCCGTGTGCCCGCCGCCGTCCGAGACATTCACCCCTTCAGGGCGCAACTCGCCCGCAGTCCTCCTCGCTCTTGTCGAGTCGCCGGGCTCCGATAAAGAGTCACTAGCACGTCAACACATGCCTGGCTCCGTTTGGCTCCGTTTTGATCCGTCTGACTCGACCCTTGCTGGATTCGCTGCTTGACTCAGACTTTGACGACTCCACTCGTCCTCGATATCTGAGACCCGATATGGATCCCGTCGATGAAGTACGGGCCAGATACCTTCGCATTCACGCGCATGGCATCGCAGTTGCATCGCATCGTTCGCCGTTAGCCTCCGGCACACCTATCCACAGACACGAGCTAGGACAGGCGTGGCCTCCTTGACCCGGTTCTGTCTCTCGGCCTGTCGACTCAGATCCTCTCCCAGGCTGCTACGTCAACTTCATATGGAATCATCATGTCAAGGTTATCAGTTCTCACAACCCGCAACTCCTGCGGACCCAAATTCTGGACATCAGGGCCCTCGGCTCTGCAACTAAGTAGTTGTGCTCCTTGCATGCGAATAAGTAACGACTCTCCAGTGCCTGATTGTTAGTGGTTGATGCTTCCGTTCTTCCCTTGCGCCCCCATCAGCTTGACACACTCAACATATATGCCCGCGCTATCATTTCTCACGCCTCTTTCCTCCCCTGCGCCCATTTCTCCCCACCCAATTCTCTAACCGGATGTTCGACTTCCCATGATATCTTCAGGTTTCCCCAGCGTCTGTTTTCACCGCTGTTTGCAGTCATCCATTCAGCAAAAAGATGTGAAGCACCCAAGCTTGCATTAGCCTCAGTCGCGTTGTGCCAGACTGCACGGTGGCGTCCTGTTCGGGCCGTCCGGTCCAGAGCTTCTCTCGAACCGTCTCCGATGGCGATGATGCCATGGATGACCCCGGCTGTGCAGGATCCATCGAGCTGGATTGGATTTCGTTGAATCGGCTTCAACCACTCGGCGATGACGAAGTACTTTCCCATTGCGCGGCTCTTGGTACCAGTCCCACCACATCTAGGCACGGTTTGAGTAATAATAGCAAATAATAGTGGTCTGCAGCATTGTCACATTTGTCGCTTGCAGAAAGAAGGGACCCCATCCAGGGCGATGGTTTTGCCCTTTGGTCTGTCTGTCACATTGGTAACAACATCTTGGCAAGACCCAACGAGGTGCTTCTAGTACGACGATTCCTAGCCAGTCGTTCTCTCTCCTGGGTGCATTGCCAAGATGAATCCTGTATGGACGCGTCCCGACATGTGCAATAGTGGAAAGTATCTATCACTATCAGTGTCGTAGCTGCAGTCTGCGCGGGATGATACAGTTCTGAATAGCACATGTCAACATGGGAATGGTGGCTTGATCAAAGCCCAAGAGAGCAAGGCAACTCTATATTTAGAGGGTAACTAACAACTAAGGTGTCCGGACTGAGGTATCGAAGGAGGAAATTAAAATGGACAACAAAACGAGCCAAACCAAGGGCTCTGCGCGAGTGGTCTAAAGGGGTATCTCTCTGGCTCGAAAAGAGACAGTGGCTATCTAAGTATCTATCCATGCATGATGGGCGTGAATCGCTATTAGAAATGAGAGCAGGAATCAAGAAGAATCAATCCACCCAAACAAAAAACCTGCCGCTCTAGTTTGCAAGTATCCCGATGCAACGCCCCCTCCCCCTCTTCGGCCTGGCAGCTGTCTATACGGGCCGTCCCGGCCAAACCTGAAAAAAAAAAAAAAAAAAAAAGTCTTCGTCGCTACCCTCGCTTTTTCTTCTTCAAGCGAAGAGCTCGACTCAGCGAAACTGTAATCGGATGATGGAAAATAGCATGTTTTGCAACACGTGCAACATGACGGCGACGCACGTCGGCATCAGCTCGGGCCAGACGGCGAGGTCGAGCTTCCCCTCGAGGCCGACGTCGACGCCGTAGAAGAGGCGGATCAGGCCGCGCACGGCGAGGCTGGCGACGAGCTCGCAGGCCCACGTCACCATGGAGGCGTAAAAGGTGAGGTTGAAGTCGTAGGGCTCGTTGGTGCCGTCAAAGGCGAAGTAGGGGTACACGTCCTTGTTGGCGCCAAAGTGCAGCACCAGGATGCTGCCCAAAAAGGTCACCATGGACACGTTCTCAGCCAGGAAGCGGATGAAGACGTTGCGGGACTGCAGCTTCTGGTAGGACCCGTACGTCTGGTTGTTGAGGCCCAGGATCGTGAGCGCCTTGTGCACCAGGCGCGTCATCATGATGGGGGTGATGACCACCAGGCCCGTGGACGAGAGGACTTGGAGGATGACGAACTGGCCCGGCGAGCGCAGACGTGCGTACAGGGCGCGAACGTACGTCTGGTACGTCAACATGAAGTATCTAACGCATCGGGGCTCGTTAGCAAACGTTGCTCTCGGGGGGGGGGGGGAACGCTCGTCGGGTCTCGACTTACAGTTTGAAGACCCAGCTCAGGGGGTAGCTCCCCACGCGCTCGCCCTCCCGGATGCCCAACACCCAGCCCGTCAAGGCGTCCAGCAGATGGACAGTCACGACCCACCCGTAGACGTAGACGACCGTCTCGAAGCTGCTGTGCGGGAGGGTGCGGAGGTAGATTTCGGCGTAGGCCTCCCCGATGACGTAGGCCATCAGGCCGACGAAGAGGGCGACGCAGAACCACAGGAAGCGCACGAAGCTCGCGGGGAGCCAGTTGCGGCGCATGGCGACGCCCTGGGGCCGCGGGTCGGGCGCGACCTGAAGGAGCGTGTCCGGGTCGAACAGGTCGGCCGACACGGTGCGCTGGCGGCGGCTCCGGCCCGACAGGGTGTCGGGCTCGCCGGTCCACCACGACGTGGTGAAGATGCGCTGGGTCTCGGAGAGGGAGTGGCGGAGGCTGACGTGGCGCTCGTTGATGGTGAGGATGATGAAGGCGATGGCGACGGGCATGGCCATGACGACAAAGGACCACGAGATCCACGCCGTGTTGTGCGCCGTCAGGAAATGCGTCGTCGGCGAGAGGTAGACGGGCACCGGGAAGGCCAGCGACGCAATGGCGATGATGGACACGGTGAGCGGGAAGCCGAGCGACTGCGGCCACCAGTTGAGGCTGTACAGGTTGAAGACCTTTGTGATCCAGATGAGGGCCGTCAGGTTGTAGAGGCCGTAGTAGACGAAGAGGAAGAACCAGAAGTTGACCTGCACCCGCGCGGCGCCGTGGCCAGGCGCTTTGCTTCCGGGGGACTGCGGATCGTCGTCATCGTCGTCGTCGTCGTCTGGGGGGAACTGATACTGAGGAAACGGCACGGAACACCATGCGACAGCCTATCATCACCACCCATCTGTTAGCCACCCTCGTGTCGACGGGCGCGAGGCCATGGCCAAAAAAAAAACCATACCAACAAGGCCGGCACCAGCACCAGGAAGCCGTAGCGACTCCACCACTTGTCGACGACTCTCCGGACGGCGGCCTGCCTCGGCTCGACCCAAATGTCCAGCACCCACCGCTGCCAGGCGCGCTCCCAGCTCGTCAGCTCGTCCTCGAGCTCCAGCTCGTCGCTGCCCGCCTCGCCGCGGCCGTCCCCCAGCGACCCGGAGAGCAGGCTGAGCCCCGGGACGATGCCATGGCCGTTGTTGGAGCGGCGGGTGCTGGCGGCGTCCTGCCGCGGGGGGACGGCGCGGAAGCGGCCGAGCAGCGGGGTGGTGTCGTTGGGGCGGACGTGCGACTCGGTGCCCTGCGTGAACTGGAAAAAGGTCGGCATGTGAGGGCGCCGGGTGCTTCGTGGGACGGGGGAATCGACGTGGGACGGGGGAGAAGGAGAGGGAGAGGGAGAGGGAGAATGCGAGGCGGTTGGTGGAACGATTGGATGCGCGGGCTCTACATCGGTCGAGTGGAAGTTGATGCGCTGGTCAATTCGGTCGAGTATTCAGAGTAGGGGTGTCGAATCGCCGGTTGCAGCCGTCTTTCGGCTTCGTTTCTTTGTTGTTGATGGCTATCGCACGGGGGAGAGTTTGCGCGTGGCTCATTAACGCAGGGTCTCAACGGGTTTCGGATGGAGGCCATTTAGGGACCCGGACCCCAGATGGAAATGACATGAGCGGCTGGGACCCTGACGACAGGGGCACGTCGCTTCCATCTCCACCAACTTCAGCGGGTGGGGGTACGGCCCCGGTCCGTGAGGAACTGCAGCTGACCGTTTCTTCGAGATAAGGAATGGAAGGAATGGAACCATTGGGCACCACACGTTGAGGCTGGAGCATCATGAGGCAGCCTCGTCTCTCCGACTATTATACACAGTAATCAAGTACCCATGTGCCCGTATAGTATACAACATCTAGGCGCCGGCCAGGCACATCATCCATTGCCCTCTATCCGTCTCTCGTCATGAGTCCGAGTCGGTACTGCTCAACGCCTCCACCAACGAAGACTCATCCTGCTCATCGACAAGCACGCCCCCAGCAATATCGTCCGAGAATGCCACCGTCTTCGCCGAGCTAGACTTGCCTGAAGGCTCCAAAACGTCTCCGTTCCAAGGCTTGCACTCCTTGACGTGCTCGCCGCACCGTAGGCACGTCCAGCCCTCTCCTTCCTCTCGCTCGAGTCGCGTTGCCAGACACACAAAGCAGTAAATACACCCACAAGGAATGGTCTCGTACGGGTTCGTGATATCTGTCTGCGCGGACCCGACGACGCCGCTGGAGGCAGCGACGGCCATAATCTCCGTCTCGCTCGTGGCGTTATCGTTCTGGTCCTGGTAACAGATGGCACACGTCCTCTCGGGGAGGAATCCGTATTCTCCCTTCGCCTTGTCTCCATCCTGCGGCCCGGTCCTGACAATATCTTTCGTTTTGCGCCAAGTGCGCGTTATCCATCTCCTCCACCGCTGAATCCCAATGAGGGGTAACACAAAGAGAAGAAACTCGGTAAATGCATGCCAGACGAGCTGGCGGTTGAGGTATTCGAAGGACACCTCGCGGCTCACTTGACTCGTAGGTGGTGCCAATCTCATCCTCAAGACTCTATCGAGTAGAGTCCGGTATCGCCCGTGGCAGAGAAACACCAGGAATGAGACGAAGGCTGCGCCCGAGTAGGCATTTGACAAGGTCGACGTCAACCTTGACATCTGTCGCAATCTAGGGCTTGGTTCGTCGTAGCTATCCTCATGTTCGACGAGCCAGTCCTCCCATCTCGTCCACGCGTAGCTGCCAAAGACCGTGACCAAGCCGTACAACGACTTCTGTGCCCTCGATGGTGGCGTGAGGATAGGGCCCTTCCTTCGCGCGTCGGTATATTTTAGGTTTTGGAGCGCAGCACCGTAAGTCGCGTCGTGGTCCCAGACGGTGAGCTTGAAGAGGGCAGCTCTGAGGGCCAGCATGATCTCGGCCGACCAGTCATCATGCAAATGACCTCCGCCGAAGTACTTGAGAGCCTCGCAGACCTGGTCCTTGAGGATATCCAACAGCTCCCCATCGAGGAGCTCCGCATCGACCTGTCCTACGCGAAACTCGGGTCGCGTGCCTTCCCTCGTAGATATGGTATCCCAGGCCGTTCCCAGTCGATTCAGGGGAAATGGAAGGCGTTGGAGGTTCGCGCGGGCTCGGGAAGATTGCCGAGCTGCCGCGACTCGAGCCGCAGCATCGGCCTCGCGGGCCTGGCGTCGGGCGGCAACGCGACGTTGTGCCTGGACGAAGCTCGATTCGGTCATCGTGTGGGTGTCATCAGGGCATTCGCGGTGATGGAGGAAGGGAAGTCGAAGTTGGAGGTTGAAGAGTCGCGAGCGAGGATGGAGCGGTTGCGCACGAATAATCCGGGGGTTCGGCGGAGCCACATGCGATAAGCGTTGTCAACTGCGTTATCGGCACCTCGGGTTGCGTGCAGCCGAGGCTTGATTGGAAAGAGAGAAGGTTGACGGGGAACGATGAGATGCCGGGGGGCCGGGGTTAACTCCATCCGCAAATGGGGGAGGAAATAGGACGGGGAAGGAGCATTGGTCAGGATGGAGGCACGTTTCGGCATGTACGAAGTACGAATAACTTACCAAGAACCTGGCAGGTTCCTTCCTTCCGCGAACTTGCACCCGATCTAGATACCAGCAATCCAACCAATCGAGTTTACGGATGAATGAGCTTCCGGAAGGCGGCACTTTTCGTACTGCTTCTTACTTCGGCCTCAGACACAACTTCAACTCCACCAAATCCCAAGGACCAAACACCCGGTCCCCAAAGCTGCAACACAATCTTCTTCTCTCGGCATCCTTGCATCCCTCCCTCCTCCTGCATGCCAGCTTCGTTGATCCGTGCGCACCTCGTCGCTCACCACAGCCAACGATTGGGCTTATTGGGCTTGTTGGTGTCTCCTTCCGTCGAGGTCCACACCAACAAACATGAATTTGCCCACTGACACTGGTCAGTCATGTCTCACAAATTGCTCTCTCGTCTTATTCAGACCCTCAGCGTCTTTTCACTCCTCACATGAATGACTACACGACTTGTGTGGCTTTCTCCCGATGCCGTGGTTGGCGGGCTTCCACATCAACGCTCCAGCCAGCCCGCCTCCTTCGAACTGAGACATACAGCTTGATCAGGCCGGAGGCGTCACCGACTCATTGAGTGGGTTCATGGAAATGTGACAGTCTTGATTCTGGTCGCAAAAATGTGTCCTGGACGCCCGGCGGCCCTTGTCAGCACGACAGGACTATGCGGGCCAGGATTCGAGTGGCTGTCTCATTTTCTTTTGCTTGACAAACAGTGGAAATTAGACGCGGATCCAGACGCGGATCCAGTCCCGGAACTTACTTTGTGCCTTCTCACTCCTCGATCTCGGGCGGTCCATCCCCTCAGCCCTACAGCGGGGCCGTCGCTCGTCTGTAACCAGTTCGTCTACCAACTCTTTGTCAATCATCTGTTTCGGACTTGGCTTGCGAGTTTGAGCATGGCCTCCAGCTGGGACGGAGACGGGCCCATGTGCTTGTCAATGAACCCAAATGCAAGCCACTCCATACCGGTTCAACCAACACTCGTTCCGTGTGTCAATGTCCAGCCATTGTTCTGGGCTTGGTAAATGCAAGCCCCCATATTCGGCTGGCCTCCCTTCCCAATCAGAGTGGCCCTTCAGAATACCCCGGTCTTGCTGATCACGGCCTATCCCGCGTTTGCCGGTGTTTCCCTGTCTGCCTGAAAGCGACGGGTTATTAACTAGAGGGGATTTCGATGCTTGTGGAGCGTTATAGAGTCAGCTCTCCCTTTCACCCCTCACCTGTTCCAAGTCCTCCTCACATCTTCCTCATGGCGGAGTCGGCTGGAAACCAAGGCCCTTCGTTGCCGCAGCCCAAAGCACGGCAGCGTGCCGGCGCACCTCGTACTCGAGCCACGGTTCGTACATCTTTGGCATGTGTCCCCTGCCGGTCCAAGCATATCAGATGTGACGGGGATCGTCCAGCCTGTGTTCGCTGCAGGCTAGAGGACAATGTATGTTCCTACGCCAAATCGCGCCGTGGTGCCCGACTGCGAAAGACACGAGACGAGACGACATATGAACCTCGCATCGACCAACCATCCGATACCAGTGCATCTCCAGACTCTGCGGTTCTCGACTCAATGCTCAAAGTCACCAAGACTCTTCCTGGAGGCTGGACGTCGGGCCCAGCGCCTCACCCGAGCCAGTACATGAACTACCTATTGGACCTGTACTATAACTATTTCCACGATTCTCATTCATGGCTGCCCCCAAAGACAACAATGCGCCGGCTCATCGAGACACGCCCAAACGAATTTCGGTTCACCACGACGATGATAGCATATATCGGTTCCGTCTACAGCAGCAACGTAGACACCAACCCTCTTCGCAAGAGAGCCTTCCAGATGGCATCGAGTCCGCTTAGCAACTCGGTTTGGGATGTCCAAGCCTTGCTTTCCATCAGCATCGCAACATGCGGGGAAGGACATAGCAACCTCTGCGGATCTTTCTTCGACACAGCACTCAAAATAGCCTTGGAGCTTGGCCTACAGAACAAAAGCTTCTCCGCGACGGAGGACGACCCTATTCTCGCCGAATCATACCGAAGAACATACTGGGCTCTATATTTCCATGGGTCTGTAAGGACAGTCCGAGAACACCTAGGCCACTTTCAGCTCTTTTCTACAAGTGTGACAACAGAGCTTCCTTGCGACGAATGGGACTACCAGACCGGGGTCAGTTCAGTCGCAGGTTTCTTTCATCCGTCATCTTGTTAACAGGCTATTAGCATATCCCGACACCGGTTTCCCTTCAGGAATACGAACGAAGTCCACTAGCAGGAACCTATTCATCATGGACTTACCTAATTGGCCTGATTCGAATCAGCGGTGAAAGTGTAGTCCCGATCCTCAATATAGGCTCCGAAGCAAACCCGGACGCTATTGAGAGCGCAAACCATCGGATCGAGACGTGGTTCCAGCAGCTTCCTCATTGGAAGCAGCATTTGGTTGATGCATCGGGGGCAGTCGATATGGTGCTCTATCACGCCGTAAGTTCCGTCACGACTCACGCCTAGGATGCGACTAACAAAGATTCGGATAGTTGGGAATCGCGTATGGGTAAGATGATGAGGTTTCGAGACTCGTGAGCGAAAACTGACGATTTTCCCAGGCTCCAGATCCGAATTCAACTCCACCTATGTGGCATCGGGGTAAACTTTGGAGTATCAGACTTGATTCGAGAGCGACCCGTGTTTCAATTTCCGTCGCCGCCGCCGAGTGCGAGCCTGAAATGGCAGCCTTGGCTACATGGGTCAACGGCGCTCTCGGCATCACTCGGACTGGCGAGTCTATTCAATTTCCGTCTCCCGCCAGAGAAGTTCTCCCCGTCGTGTACTCTAGGCATGGAGAGGGCGGTCTTGCCTCTCCTGGACGCATATCTCGATCAGGGGCAGAGGGCTCGGCTATTGCGGGATAAGATTGTGCTATTGGCGAGCGTACTCGGCAAAGCGGGACAATTCTGGCCACTTGCCCATAAGATTTCCAGTAACATCTTTCAGGCTCTGGAGAAAGCAGACCAGTCTCTTGGAAGCCAGCCGATGGCTGAGTACGTCGAATATGACCAGACGATCGATTGGCTTGCGCTTGAGGGGGCAGACGAAGGTGAGGGTTTCGGCCTTTCGCAGCCGTGGTTGACTCAGCAAACGAACGGAACTCCCGACGAAACGCCCGACGAGATGCCAGCGGTGCCGGATTATGGGCAATCTCGAGGGGTGGTTATGTTCAAGGTGGAAGAAGATGACTCGGGGGGCGTACAATGGGGAAGCATGTAGCTTCTCGGATCTCATTTGGAGACTAAGCTATGGATACTAACTACTACTAAGGTATTGTGGTTTGATGTGATAAGGGTCTGGGAATACACGTGCTTGGGGATAGACCCCGGATATATTATGCTCGCGCCATCGACGTCGGTTTAGAGTTGTTGCGTGATGATACATGGCGGTTCGGTGGCGGTGTTCAAGGCCACCACTTTGCACGATCTGTCGCAGTTCCTGGACACAGGGTGACCACGTGGAAGACTCGTCGATGAATGTTGCTGCGGTACTACCCTGCATCGACGAGAATGTTCACGGGGAGTGGAGGTCATGGGGGGGGACTAAGGTACGAATACCGCCCGGTATTCCATCTCCTGTTATCCCCCCACCTTCAGCTGACCCCAGCTCCAGAACTCGCCGCCGACATCATCCCGACTCGCCCCAGTCAACCTCGACCATCTTCAACGACCTCGTTCGTCCTCAGAACACTTGCGTGAAGTTGCCTGGGGTCCGCCTCCATCACCCATGACTCACCCATCGCCCGTTTGCGCCAAGCCGACAAACACCGTGAACACCTGCTCATTACTGGCAACCCCGGTCCGGAACCCACCCGCGACCGCCTGCCTACGACCCCTCCGCGAAATATATAAACACCACTTGCCCAGGCACCCGCGAGCCCCAGAAACTCAATCGATGCGGACTCTGGTCCCGTCGTCTTCATCCCCTGCCACCCTCGACGCGACGCGACCACAAACAACCCTTGGACCCTCGTCGGTGCACATTGCAAGTCGCAGCCCGTCGCCGCATCCTACTTGGCCATGACGGCATCATCGCCGAGTCGGAGTCGGGACCGCCAGCCCCGGCCCGACGAGTCATGGCGCATGGTCGAGGGCGAAAACGACTCGTTCGACACCAGCATCCTGCCTTCCCTCGGCGACTCTCCCGCTCCGCCCTCGTCGGCCGACACCGGCTTGCCCACTCAGCCCTTCTCCCAAGAGGGCATGAGCTTTGGCTCGCAGGACAGCATCCGCGACTTTGCCGCCTACCAAGACGACGAGCAGAACATCCTGCGCGAGCCGTTTAGGCCGAGCATGTCGGGCCTCAACATCAGCAGCAACGGCGCCGACAACTACAGAACCCCCGACCCCGAGTTTCGCATGCCCCGCGTCGATGTCGAGAGCGAGGGAACCGCCAGCGGGAGGACCGTCCGAGGCTATGCCATGGATTTCGGCCGAGGCATCAGGAGACGAGGCAGTCCGCCAAAGTATCGAGGCGACCGAAGGCGATATGATGAAGACGACGACCATCGCCGACGAGAGCTTCGTCGCGAGTCGCGAACGTCTTCGCGGGGGACGCTTAACGGGTCTGTCTCTGGCTTCGTCTACGGCGCATCTGCCTGGATTTTGGGTGTCATCACCCTCGCCCTTCGATATGCCCAAAAACCTCTGGCCGTCCTCCTCGCCATATACCTCTCCTTTGGCGGCATCATCATCGCACAGAACATGGCGACCCAATCCATCATGGCGTCGCTATCCCCGCTGTGCCGCATCCCGGGCCTTTCCTTCTTCAACATCCCATTCTGCCCTTCTCCGGACACGATAATCACCGATCCCAATGCCCCCAACCCCCCGCCTGTCGAGTTCGACGACCTCATGACCGTGCAGGCGCAGTTCGAGCAGGTTCTCGAGAAGAGCGCCGACGGCGTCTCGCTCCCCTTTGAAATGAAGCGCTCCGAGACGGCGATACGGGACCTGAGGAGCCTCGTCCGCCACAGCGACCTCCAGGCTCGCGACGAGCTCCTCCTCGAGTTTGACGGCTATGTCGATACTGCCCGGCGGACTGCTTCGGACCTGCAAAAGTTTAACACCCATGTCGGCTCTGCCGTCGACGCCGTCATCAGCATCAACCGCTGGACCTCGCGGTACATTGACACGCTGGCCCCCGAACCCGACGGCGACACTTCGTCCGGGGCCTTGGCCGGCTGGACTTCGTGGCTGTTGCATCCCTTCCAGCCCGCCACCGACTACATGTTCAACGAGCGCATCCTGCTCAACAAGTACATTGAGCACACGGCCCTCGTCTCGGAGCGCATCTCGTCCCTGATCCTCGAGGCCCAGGCCGTCCTCCGCCTCCTGACAAAGGCCGAGGACCACCTCGCCCTCATCTACGACATCTCGTCGCGCTCCTCGACCGACACGGCCCAGCGCCGCGACTCGATCCTCTGGAACCTCTGGACCGTCGTCGGCGGCAACTCGGCCCAGCTCAACAGCCTCGCCCAGCAGCTCGCCCTCCTGCGCCGCGTCGACGCCCAGCGCTCCACCGCCGTCGTCCAGGTCAACGCCCTCATCATGGAGCTCGAGGCCATCCAGGCCGGCCTCGGCGACCTGCGCGACCGCGTCGCCGAGCCCGCCCTGCTGCAGGGCGCCAGCCGGCCCGAGATTCCCCTGAGCGTCCACATCGAGACCATTGACCGCGGCGTCGAGCGCCTCGAGGACGCCCGTCGCCGCATCCGCGCCGCCGAGGACGATCGCGTGCGGGATGCGCTCGTCAGAGGCGGTCTCAAGGACGAGGAGCACATGCTTGATCGAGCTGGTTGATCGGTCACGCAACTGGCTTTTCTTGGTGTTTTTTTTTTTTTTTTTTGTTGGTTTGCGAATGAGAAAATACGGTCAATGGCGTTTTACATACTAGGTCCGTTGACACAGATTCTGTACTGAAGATAATGCTGGGTGTCGTATGAGACGATGAAAACATACCATGTGTGCGCTCCGGCGATATGGCGTTGTTGGTTACACACGACTTTAGAGCGGGAAACGGGCGGGATTGAATAGGTACTCAATGGCAGCGCTGGGGTATGCACTTGGGCTACGAAAGGGAATGAAATTAGATGTCATTTTCTTTATTCTCATGCTTTCGTAACGCGCTGTATCATCGTCGTGAATTCGACATGTCTTGGTTACCCTTGTAATCTATTGGCTTACGTTACACGTTGCAATAAAAGGTGACACCGGTCCAGGATATGTTCAATGATATGTATTCATATGTTGAGCTGCAGAGCAGTAATTCCGAGCCACAATACAAACAAGAACAGTGTGCTCAAGGCACTTCATAATATCAACCAAGAGAGCCGTCGTAAGACTCTCCACTTCCCATATACGCAATATCCATACAGCCACAGATAGGTATGGAGCAAGACCAGTGGCCGCCTGTGCCCCTTCTATATTCCAGTCCATTGGAAGAGGCCAAACCGAGGAGACGCCAGAATTCAAGTCCTCAAATCCGTAACCCCCATATTCTCATCATGGTAGTCGTAAACACTTGCTTTGCCCAGCTCCTTTGATCCCCCAAAAAGATCATGCCCGTATAACCGAAACGCCGCTGCCGTGCTTCCTTAAGCAGTATGAAGATGAAATGCCGTCTAATACCCTTGAAACCAAAATGATGCAAGATTAAAAGTACCCTGGAAACACCTTTGCCAACCCACGACGCCCTGTGAACAATGTTAGGACAAGCTCATCTATGCCATGACATGCTAACTCACATAATGCCCGTGTTTGATCGGGATCGTCGAACGGGGCATTCTTGGCGGCAAGCTGTCGCATTCGTTCTCGGGCAAAGGAGGAAGGGCTTGACCGCCCAACCGTGGTTGTCGTGGCTGGAGCCGTTTCCGTCGAGGTTGTCATTAACTCGGAGTTCTCTGGTTGTGTTGCGAGTAAATTTAGTGCTCGAGGGCGAGTTCGTCGTGATCTGGACGCCTTCGCTGGCCTTGGGACATTGGGGCGGGCTTCTTCTTCTTCTGGAATCGAGCCGATGGCGGCAGCTGATATTGTATCTGTCGTGACTCCCTGTTCCTCGTCCACCACAGGAACCGATTCTCTTGCTGATTCTTGTTTGTGTTTACTTGGCTTCAGGGTGACCAGCCGCGAAACACTTGAAGGGGTCGAAGAAGCCGCCGAGAAAATTCGTTTGCCCCAGCCCTTCAACTTGGTGTTGCGAGAATCATCCGACAGGTCATCGAAGTCGACTCTTTCTCGAAGACGCCTAAGCGCTCTCTCTCGGCGAACCATGCCGTTGGTAATCCGGGGACTGTATCCTCGAGGTAGCATGCTGTGCTTACACATGGGGCAGAGGGAGCTGTTTTGGGACAGAAATTCGTCAATGCATTCGGGATGAAAGATGTGGCCGCAGGAAAGTTCCTTAATGATTGTTCGTCGGTGATCAAATTTGACGAGACAAATGTGACAGCTTGGCTGGTCGTTGGTAGCGGTCGTGTCGCCATCCCGCCCGACGCTGCCTCGTTTGCTCCGAATGCTCGTTGTAGATCTTATACTCTGTTGATCGTGGCGTCGGCTGCTTCGTGAGCCTCGTGTCGAACCGGGCGTTGGTGGAGGGCCAATCGATTCTGGGTCGGCATTATACGTAAAGAGGGGAAATTCTCGGATGTGGGAGATGGGCACTGTTAGGCGTTTAATGCCCATGGCCTCAAGATCTACCTCGCCTGACTCGACACGTCGCTTCAGAGATGTTCGGCGTCGGCGTTGTATGAAGTGCATGGTACAGGAGACGCCGAGAACCACAAACACAAGCGCGCCGATGACAATGAGGAAGAAGGCCCACAAGGCTGGGATGTTGGAATCGTTTTCGAGAGTGAGCTCGGTCCAGACGCGAACGTAGTCTTTGGGGTTCGGGCCGTAGAGGGAGTTGATTTCGTCGCCGTGAGGAATGTCGGAGATGTGACCTGAATAGAGACCGAGCTGTTCCATCATATTATAACCTTCCTTCCCAGAAATGGCGAAGATGGGGTACTTGTTCGTCTTGACCCAAGCACCTCCATCCTCGAGGTTCCAGACGGGAGAGTCGGCATCCTGAGGCTTGTTGGAAGAGTTGTTGGGCTTGTAAAAGACGAAGGCGCGAATGGGGTCGGTTCGTGCAGAAGCAAGGTAAGCGAGGGTGCAGTCGATACTAAACCACGGGGCGAGGGCGATGAGGTTGTAGTTTGTGGGGGGAAGATTATCTCGGCGAGTGACGTTTTTGGGGATGAAGTCGTACTGTTGCTTATCGCAGTACTCGTTATCGTCGAGGTCGGGGACGTAGAGGAGGCCTTGAATGACACCGTCGAGAGTATCGGCGTTGGTGGTTGTCAGGGTTGTGAGGTTCGAGGTGAGGCGTTCCTCGTAGGCAAGCTGGCTCTGTTTAGGGGGGTCAGTCACGGCAGAGCGTCTTGGAGGACCGGGGCGGGAGGACGGCGACGCACCGACAAGGCTGTGAGGTTACGAATGATTGTCGACGGGACCGTACTGGCGCCACTCCAAACCGGATTGCTGAAGAGGAGGCTTGTACGAGGTTAGCACAAGCTGTGTCGGGCTCTCGGGAGTCGAGACGAGACGGAAGACAGGACAAGGCGTGACAGCGGGGGTGGGCGAATCGGGGCCCGGCGGCAAAAGGGACGAGACGGACATGGTCGACAACGACAAGAGAGCAAAACCAAGGACAGATTGAAGGCAGAGACTACTTACACGACATTTCGAATCTCGGTGAGCGCTGAGAGGAGGTCAGTTTCTGGGGAGTGCCAAGACGGGGACAATGGAGGCTTCTCGGCCCCAAGCTTCATAGCGGAGAGCTAAGGAGAAACCAAGGCAACGGGGATGGAACGAGACGGAAGAGGAGAAGAATGAGAAGGAGGGGGAGGAGGAGGAGACGAGAATGGGAAGAAACAAGCCCGACTTACACATTCTTCTAACACATTCTCACTCATGGCAGAGTAGGCATTATAAAGCGTGCACCGACCGCGCAAGAATGAAGCAGCGGCCAGGGTGATGGTGGTGATGGTGAGGGGAAGAGAAAAAAAAAAAGGAATAAAAAAATTAGTATAATTGAGGGAAAAAATGGGATGATGAGATTGGGTCGAGGCGAAACGGAAACGGAGATGGAGATGGAGATGCGAGGAGGGAACTTGGAAAGGGCGATGGTTGAGCTGTGCAGGTGCAGGCCGCTGCGAGGAAGGAGCCAAGGCGCAAGGGGAACGGGAAGGTGCGTAATGGGGTTTGGCGACGGGGGGTCGTCGGGGGGGTCTGGGCAGGTGCAGTTTTTAGTTTTCGGTGCTCTTTCAGAGCGCTGGCGGCGTTGGAGAAAATAGTGGGGGAGGAGAAGGTCGTCAGCGAGAGGAGGGGAGACGAGTGGTGGAAATAGGGACTCGATAGGGCAACGTATCCCCCGAGGGAGAGTCGAAACACCGGGGTGCAGCCTTGGGAGAGGGGGGGGGCGTGCAAACGTGAAGGGCGGTGGCGCGTAGGTGAGAGATAGCGCGCGCGAGCGGGAGGGTTTGACTGCGATAGCGTCGGTGTTGGTGTGTGGGGAGAGAGAGAGGTTGATCTTTGTTGATGGGCGGCTGACGAGTGAGACTGACGTCTCTGAACAGGTTGGATGCAGCGCTCCCTGGGACGACATGGCCAGGGCAGGCAGGGCAAGCAGGGCAGGCAGGGCTGAAGAGTCTGCTGCACGACGGCGGGCTCCCTCATTTTGCCCATCACCTCATGGCCGGCCGCCCAACCAACCAACAGCCCCTCCTGTGCCTCTTTTCGACTGCAGCAGTCAGAATCGGGCCTGCCCATGGCGAGGAGCTCACTTTCTAACCGAAGCATCGTCGTCGATCCGCGTCGAGAGCGACTCCAGACTTTCCCGGGTCCTCTTCCCCAGCCAGGACGAAGGCGGGAAACAGGCTCCAAGTCGCATCGCCTCCCCCCGTCCTCGCTTTTGCACACGCTCGGCGACAGTTTCTCTCCATCGTGCCAGCAACAAAACTTGAGAAGACGTGCGAGCTCGAGCCGAATCGGATCTGCGCGCCCGCCAAGCTTCTGCGCCCAAAAGCTTGTCTGCCACGCCGTGTCCAGCTTTCAACCCTCCAGGGGTGGGCAATGGCCCACGGACCTTGTTGCGCGATGCAACTCGAGGGGGGAGCCCAAACGAACCAAACGACAAACACACACACACACACGACCCCTGCCATTTTTGCATTTCGCAAGGCGTCGCGCCGGCTCGAACTCTAGCATGAATGGAAATGCGAGCATCAATAAGGATCCTGTTGATCCATTGCCTGGTTCAATTGGCTTCCGCGAAACGACCCGTGTTCCAACGAGCAACACAGCGGGCGACGGCAAGGGCAGCAGCAGCAGCAGCAGCAGTAGAAGCAGAAGCAGGAGGAGTAGCAGCTCACCCCCCCGCTTCTTCTCTCGAGAGCGGGCTCTTTAGACTGGAGCAGGCTTGCAGAAGGCTTGAAGGCTGAAGCTAGAGCTGCGGCTGCCCGGCAGGGTCGGCACCATGAGTCGCAACGCGCAGGGCATTCTCCAGCGACTCCCTTCGGATAATTAACCTGGGGGGCTGTGCCTGTCGTGTCCCCCTCCCATCATCCCCACACGCCCATTTGCCCTGTGGTCATCATCTCAGAGCGAAACATGTGCCGTCGGTTGTGCCAACGCCACTTTGACGTAACGACATGACTAGGGCCACCAAACGTGGCTTTCCCGCGAGAGATCGTCGCTCACATGTTCTGCTTCGCGGGAATGCTTCTCGCTATTGTTCCCATATTGACGAAGCACCCATCAGCCAAACGTGCCGCCACGGCATAAGTCGACTCACCCCCTCTGCTGGCGCGATATGTCCGGCTTCCCGCGAACCAAGACGCCTCGTCTAATGTTTCCCACGTCGGCCGTAGAGCTGAGTCGTCATTCCAATGACATCGCTTCTCCCTTCACCTTTGCCGGACATAACAATAGCCTCATTCGACCCTAACGCGCAATCCGACTCAGCCTCTTGTTACATCCACCTGCCAGCCTGGTCAGAGTGCCCTTGACCAGCTGAAAACAAGTATGGAGCTGTGTCGTGTCGACTGGACATCTCATCGAGTACGTGATCATCATACGAAACATGCCATCAATTCATATCCTCCACCGAAACGGTGAGCAATTTGATCCTGCAACTAGCTTTCGTTCTGGACAGCATTCCCAAGCCTTCCCGTCCAACAACAGGTCAAGGCCCTTTACCAGCGACGCTGGCCGCCGTACTCATCACGGCTTTCTTGCCCCCAGCCTCCTTGGCTCTGCCGCATGTAGTCGTCCGCAGCTCCGCCATCCTCGCGGCGACCATATTCGCCCTCCTCGGGAGGAGGTCCGCCCCGGGGACCCCCGTACCCGCCCTCGTAGCCGCCTCCCTGCTGTCCACCATATCCTCCGTACTCACCACCACCTTGCTGACCTCCGTAGCCTCCTCCATATCCACCACCTCTCTGCTGACCTCCGTAGCCGCCGTACTCCTCACGGCGCTCCTCGTGGCGCTCTTCACGACGCTCGTAGCCTCCACCGCCGTAACCCTCATTGTCATCACGGCGACGGCGGGGATGATCATCATCGTCGTCGTCCCGACCTTGTCTCCCGCTCGAATGATATTCTTGACGTTCTTCGCGCTGCTGATGGCCCCCGTACGACTGAGTCTCGGTTCTCTGCTCGTAAGAATGGGTCTCGGTCCGTCGGCTATCGCTCGACTCCTGCTGCTCGTATCGGCGATACTCGGACCGTTGGCTGCCGTCGGCGCGCTGAGTCTGGCTGTACTCGGCCTGGCCGTAGTGGCCTCCGTCTTGGCCATACTCTCGCTGAGTTCGAGTGTATGAGCCGTCTTCCTCGCGGCGGGAGCTCGTCTCCTTGTGACTGTCGCCGCCAAGGGCGCCGCCGAGGAGGGACGAAGCGGCACCGAGGAAGCCGCTGAGGCCGCCTTCCTGCTTCTCCTCACGTCGAGAGGACGACGGCATCTTGTAGCCTGTGTTCTGCTCGACCAGACCAGAGAAGGCGCCAGTAGCGCCCTGGATAATGGCATCGGCAGCAGCACCGGCAATCTTGTCCTCGACTGTCTCGGGACCACCGTACAGCTTTCGCATCTTCAGCTTGCCTGCGCAGCCGTGACCGTGGCCGGTGTCGTGGACACCCTCCTTGTGGTTCTCGCCATTCTGAACGCCTTCGCGAGTCAGCTTTCGGCGGTAGTCTTCCTGGGTCTCCTCGCCGAGCTCGTTCCACCACTCCTTGACGTTGTCATAGCAGCGGCGACGACCCTCACGAATCTTGCCACCGCCAAGCTCGCGTTGAGCAGGGTGGTGCATGATGCCATGAACAATGTTGTTCAAGAGCTCATCGATATCGACGTCCTCATCGTCCATGGCATTCATGAGCTGGGGAACGACCCAGTGGACCATGCTGGCAGCGCATCGACCGGCGATCTCGTTGAGAATCTGTGGAGCGTTAGAGATGTACGTCATCATCGAGACATCGGAGTGGTACTCACATTAGAGAAGTGATCCTTGGACAACATGGAGTGGGTAGGGTCGGTAGAGCCATCCTCGTGGAAGACGATGTGCTGCTCCCGCTCGCTGCTCTCGATGATTTCACCCGAGCCGGTCTTGAGCTCGTTCTTGATCTGGTTGATGAGAGGAACGATGAAGGGGGCGATGATGGAGAAGATGAAGACGGACAGCTGCTCCTCGAGCTGCTCGATGACCTTGGGAAGAACTGGGATGTTCTCCATGGCGGTAGAGATGCTCTTCATGATGTCGTCGTGGAACTGGATGGCAGGCAGGACCTGCTGGAAGGCATTCTGAACATATTCAGTGAACTCCTCAGGCTCACGGGGAGAAATAGACGTGTTCTGCATCTGCGCCTGAGCAGCGTTGGACTGAAGCTCGTCAATGCGATCACTCTGATGCTTGTCGCCAAAGATGCCATCAGGGATCTTATCAAGAAGGTCTCGCAGCAAGCTGGTATCAGACTGGGCGCCCTGCTGCAGAGTACCCTCGAGCTCGTCAATCTCATTTTGAGTAAGCTTGTCAGAGACTACACCCGTGGTCAGTCAAGTCAATCAATGGTGGGAAGGGCTGCGAGAAACTCACCTTCACCAGTGACGGAGTGCAGGAAATCAACGCCACCGAATGTGCCGGTGACGATGGGATAAACGGAGCGGCGAGCACCCTCGAGCTCCATCTTGGTATCACGACCGACATGAGGGAAAACATCACGCTCGCCAAGCTCGATCAGGGCAAGTTCGCAGTAGTTGCTGTGGGCAAAGAAGTCTGCGGTCTGGGTTAGTTTCATGGCCCGTGAGAGAGTCGAGTGGGAGTGGCTGAATAGAGAATGCGGTTTGGAAGCACCCACCTTCAAGACAGTGCAGTCCGGTTCCCAAAAGGCGAAGGGCCTCGTACTTGTCGGGCTTGTTCTTTTCCTCCTTGTACCTGCGGCCGAGTTGGATGGACTTGGTGAAGAGCTTCTTGACAAGCTTGGCCGAGGTCATGATGTTGGCTCGCTCGTTGGCAATGTAGTTCTTCATACCCGTTTCAGGGTCGACGGAGAGCTCCCGGCGCTCATCAATGGGCCCTCGGAGCCGACGATCGTACTGACGAGCGTCGACGTTGTCGGCGTAGTCCTTGGGGTTGTCAATGTGCTCCTCGGGGCGGTAGCATCCGAGTCGGTCGGCGGTAACCTCGAACTCGCCAGATCCATAGCCAAAGGTCATGAAGCCGAGAACACAGAGCAGGAGGCGGATAGCCTCGGCAGAAACAGACTTGACGGTGCCGACATCGACGGCCTGGGAGTAATCCCGGAGCCAGTTACCAAAGTAGACGCGGGAAACCTGGAGCTTGTTGAACTTCTTGCCGTTCAGGGCGCGGGCCATGGTGAGAGTGAGGAGAGCATCTTCGATATCGCCGTGTCGCCCTGGAGAGGAGAGCGGGTTAGCAAGTGGCCTAGAAGCACAGGGAAGCAGCGGCAGTTACAGTTCTGGCCCTCGACCTTGGAGACGGAAGCGATATTTCCAGCGCCAAAGGCATGGGCAGGCGAGGCCAGACAGACGAGAACGACGAGCCCCACCAGGAGGAGGCCCGGAGACCTGAAGCCGGACATTGTTGTTGCGTGTTTCTGTCTTCAAGAGCTGGGATATGGCCCAAGGCAGAGATGGGCAAGCAGGTGAGCGATTGTTGTGCGATTCGAGAGGAGTTTGCGGGAGGAAGAATTGTCAGAGGGAGGAGAAAGGTGAAAGAGGAGAAGAGAGAGCTGGAAGAGGAGGGGCGGAGAGGAGAGAGGAGGGGCAGTGGGCGAGTGACGCAGCCTTCAGCTGGACAAACAAGCGGGAGGCAGCTGGGCCAACGAGGCGCTGGAATTCTCTCTCTTCCCAGAAACGAGCTGCAGGCCAACGGGAACACCACTCTAGACGAAACTGGCTCCCTCCTTTCCCAGTTTCTGCCCAGTTTCTGACCAGCGTCCGATTTTCATGCGAGCACAGGGCATCTGCACGACGTTTGATGCCACCACACCGACCGCGGGCCTGCCATTCGTCGGCCGGCGGTAAGCATGAAATTAGGGATACGCGCCGGGGGTCTTTGGTTTAGTGTGAGGAGGATGGAGGGGGAGCTTGAAATCCTCTCGGTGCCGGCATTGGAGCAGGCGATGCTAGGCGAATCAAGTACCGCGTCCATGCCGGTCCGATTGCATTGATTGTCGGGAGCACGTATCGCAGTACAGTACAAATACATACTGGGCTGCCCGCAGGGGTCTGCGACAGGTGGTGGTGATCGTCCGTCATGGAACCAAGCTTGGTGCTGGTGCTGGTGAGGGGCCGCCCCGCTGGGATCCCGAGACGTCTTTGGAGGGGTCCATCAGTGAGGCCATCGGGATCGAGCAGAGAGCTGGAGGGGGACTTTCGGTCCATCATGCGGCGACTCAACCGGCACGAAAGACAGGTATATACCGAATGAGCCTCTCGTTTCAATCTTGTATTGGACGCGGCAGCCCGTCATGTCGGCTGTTGCTGTCAGTTGAAAACTTTGAAGTCAGCGAAGCGTTCTCGTCTTTCGAGTCAGCCTGAGGTGTCCACCCTTGCTGGCTAAGGTACGTACCGCCAAGCTACCCCTCACTCGACAGAGCTGAGGGATGAAGCAATCGACATCTGACGCCTCCATGGGGGGCAGATATTTGCACGTCAGCCTTTTCGACCCGAGTCGACGAGGGGCATGGCGCATCTTTATACAGACGAAACACGGAGCGGAGTGGAATTTCCAATTCGACGCCGCCTCGCTCTTTCTCATGTCTGTGACGGACCCATCAAGGTGCCCCCCTCGACCTTGATGGAACAGTCACCTTGTCTTTGAAGGCCTCGATGTTGCATCGACGCCACAGATGCATGTGTTTCTGACCGAGCCCTGCCTGTGCTTCAATACCAGTCCATGGCTTACAGCACGGAGCTCGTCTGCCTCCATGTAAGTCAGCGCATGGCCTATATCCTTCGACAGATACTTCGGTGACCAGCGCTCTCGAGGGCAAGCTAGAATAGCCGCGGGTCGTAGCCTCAAAGGAACCTGGACTAAGATGAGCATGAGCGAGAGCCAAGACTGATTCCGTGCCTTGGTTACTGTTCTGGGTTTATGAAACTTGCGCCGCCCGGGCTGATAGAGCCCCTGGTGACTTGGATCGCTTCTGAACCGAGTAGCTACATCCATTACTTGACATCCATATTGCCGAATGGGAGAGGTAGCGGCCCGACATGCCTGCTTAGTTAGCGGTGTAGATGTGCTACTAATGGGTGGCCGTGGAAGAGGCGAGGGCGTCGAAGAGAGGAAGTTATTAAGAACGGGATCATTCGTCTGACCAAGCAGCCCCAAATATACAAGGACCTCCCTTACCTATAGGTGCAAATTCATCTGTGAAGCTCTTGTTCCGATCGTCCTGGCCTGTACTTTGAAACCCGTGAACCTGTCATCTTCGTCTTGTCGCCATGAAGCCCCTGCCGGGCTGTTCCAAGTACCCTTTGGAAGCCATACCCAGTAGGTAACTGTCTCTTGACGAAGACTACTATACTACCGTAGTAACTGACTGCTAGTAGGTACATAAGTAAGTGCTGGTAGAGAACTACTATCTATCTGATCAGATATTCACTGGCCAATCCTTGTCGAGACACCGAGAGCAGGTTGAAACCGTACCGGAGGGAACGTTCAGGCAACGGAGGTTATCGGCGGGTCCTGCCGATGGGTCGGATCGGAAGGACGTCCCTAAGAAACGAAAGAGAAGGACGATTTCAGCAGAGCAAAACGGCACCGCAGATAGTATTGCTGGGTGAGTTGTCGCGTCGGCTGTTGCAGGAATCAGCTTTTGAATAGGAGAGCGGGCGACTTCTGATAGAGGGTCGGCTTTGTTAGTCGCCTCCTGCTCATTAATAAAAGGTTTAACGGGTCCCGGACAGTACCTATGCCTGGACGCTTTTACGCCGCACCTATAAATTGGGCAGTCGAGCATACTGTGCTTGCAACACGGCGTGCTCGCAGTGGGTTTGAGTTTGGCAGTCATCGTCACAGCAGTCGAGAAGTTTACCTATGTACCAACCTGCGCAGTCTGCTCGCACTGCTCGCTCACGCATCACAACATCATTAGGCGTCACGCATGCTGCGGATAGCGACATCGGACCAGGCCTGCGGCTGCCAGTAAGCTGAGAGCCTCTTTGTCAATCATGCACGGGATTCGAGCTCACTTGGCATCGGCCTTGATGCGGCAGAAACCACGCGATCAACGTCCTTGACTTGAACGGGATGGATGTCAGTGTCACCGTCATCAAACATTCCGAAGAGCCTGGTATTATAATACTCTCCATCTCTGGATGGGCTGCAAATAAAGAGGGGAGAGAACTGATTTGCCCTCCCGCCTCTTCAATGTTGGAGTGCCTGCGAGTAGAAATACGCGGTTGTGCTTCAATGAACGGGCGAATAATAATAGCATTGGGTACCATGGGGTTTGTCCATTGTTCCTGGATATATATAGATATATCGCCGCGACTCGTCCACAGTGAGGCCCAGGTCCAACAGTTGGAACCGCCGACGCAGGAACTCCCTGATGCCTCGTCGTCACTAACGAGCGCGCTGAAGTCCTTGGCTCGAGTCCCGCCTGGATCGGCATTGCCTCAGCTCTTGCGGGCAGTCTCGCTTGGCGCTGCTGAGCGTGCTGGAGCAAGGGAATGCTCGACGAGACGCCGTCCAACTGGCCGGTACGTCTCTGATTCCAGCGCATTCACCGACGTGGGTTTCTTACGGCGGCGCTAAAGCGTACTCGTGCGGGCAAGGTCCAAAGTGATTAACGCTGGCCTCCATGTTCTGAGCGTGAGCATGTTGAAATGATGGCTGCGTGCAAAGACGGACCAGCTCGTCCATGGATGCTTTGTTATCCGTGGTACCACACAGCCGCATGGTTTGATTTTGAGCAAGCACGACGGCTGCGCCGGGACTTGCGTTTCTTCCTCTTACTCTGCCCTTCTGAGGGGCATCGGGTGCTGGGCGGGAGCTCTGTTTGATCGCGCAGGAATCCGGAAACACACATTGCGACTTTCAAACCAGCACAGCCTCAAGCCCTTCTCGCAGTACCGTATCCCGCATCTCGCATTTCAATTGCGTGCGGCCGGAAACCAAACGGTCTAAAGGCGGGTTGGCGCCATGTATGATTTTGATCAGGCGTGCATGGTTCAATCAGGTGCGCGCACCCGTCTCGGGTTCCAGAGCTCCGTGCTGAAATGTACAGGCTGAGGGTGAAGGCGCTGGAATGACCCCGCCCATGCCGGCAGCACATTGGACAAGCAGAGTCAGTGTGACGCTGGAGTGGCTGGGCAGGCCAGCGCGCCCTAAGCGCCCCGGCACACACCATCTTGTGAAGCTTCAGCAAGACCTGGCGTGGGTTTCAGAGGTTCTTCAGAGGTATCGCTGCAGCATCGGAAGCTGGGCGCTGTCGCTGGTCAGGCTCTAATATTGGGATACAGGCACCTCGGCATCACAAACTCGACACGTTCCGACAAAATTGAAGGGCGAGAGCGCTCGACCACCGAGACAAGAAGAGACGGCAAGATAAAAAAGTTGATGGTGGAATTAAATCATTGTGCGTCATAGTGAAATACGTTGCGAATACTTGCCCGGAATGCAAAGGACTCGGAGCGACAAGTCTTCGTCACCATCCTGTGCCACAGCTGGCACCTGCAGCAGTAGGCAACGGGGCAGCAGAGCCTAGGGGCTTGAGCGAGGTTGGCTTCAGTAGAGGCCACCAACCAGTCAGCAGCGAGTCGTGGGAGGGTGGATTGGCAGTGGGCTGGCTGGCTGGCTTATGCCCGGGTCTGGCCAGTTGAGGCCACCGCTCATGTGGATGTGAGGTGAGGTGAGTGCGAGGCGAACGTGGGAGGGGAGCTGTCCTCTTCCCGTTTCGTGTGCCTGACCACGGGTGATTTGATTGACACAGGAAATGTAGCGGCCTACTGTGAGTGGGCGAAGTCATGGGCGAGCAACGGCAATAGTGGAACAAACCTGGAAGGGCCGTCGATGGGGGTGTTGTGCGCCCAGAGCTGGAGGGAAGAAGGGTCCGTCGGCGGATGGCGATGATTTTCCATGTTGGGCACAAGAGCTGGCTGCGAGGGACAGAGGGCGCAGCGGGAGTTCGGCGAGCTCACTGAGCCGGCGAAGCGTGCTAGGGACTCGGGAGGCAGGGAGCATGGTGAAGATTCGAGGGCGGTGGATGCGGCGTCTCTCGTTCCAGCGCTGGAAATCGGTCGAGGACGGGCACGACCCGACTTCAGGGCACGTTGGCAATCTGGTAGGGCCAGGTCGGGCCTGGTCTGCTGCGGCATCGTACGCTGGACCGACTGTCCCCGAAAAAATGGAGGGCCCCGGTTGACTTGTGGGATGTTTCCGTTGAGGTTGTGTGTGTGTGCGCTGCTGGGCTGGGCGAGCCTGCCCGGGGAGGGAGGTTCACAGAGTCGGCGGGAAGGGAATCAATCAGCAGGGTCAGAGGGGCGAGGGGGGGGGGGGCCTCACTGACCTGAGGGAGGCAAGTGGGAGGCACTCATGTTAGGCCGCCAGCTGCGGTTGCCTTATATCCAGGGCGGCGGCTGCAGGTGGCTCGCAAACTTACCTGCCCGCCCGCCCGTTTGTGTGTGAGTGCTGGAGTGATTTCTGGGTGACGGGCGCTGCTGAGGACCTGGCCTCCCAGTGTCTGGTTTTTTTCTTCCCCTCCTCGGGCGTGGGCGATTTTTTTTTTTCTTCCTCTTCCCTCGGCGGGGGTCACCTACCTGCTACCCACCCACCCACTGACTGATTGTGATTTTGCGAGCCCTCCACTGGACTACAAAACCCACCCAGCCCCCCGAGTTCTCTTTCCACCTTTTCAGCACTCCCTCAACCCTCAGTTCATCCCCCAAAAGCACTGGAACACCACCCATCACCATCATCTCAGCGCTTTCAACTCGGGCTGCTGGATATCGCACGCACCGCCTTCATCCATCCTTCCCCCATCAACCTTTAAACCAGCCCGCCGCCTGCTCGCTATCGCGCTCTGGCCAAATAGCCCACGTCCCCCGTCGCAAAAACACTCCAGGCCGCCTCACAAACGCGTCTCGACACAATGCCTCGACCCAAGAAGTCGGCTGAGCCCAAGGCCGTCGCGGCCCCCGTCATCCCAGCTGCGCCCATTGTGCCCGCTCCCATGCTTTCCAACGCTCTCCCCATTGCCGGCGCTCCCATTCCCGCGCCCATCCCTCAGCGCGTCGTCGATAATGACAGCTTCTTGCGCGTTCGCGACTCGGTAAGTTTCGTTATTCTCTCTCTCTCTCTCTCCCCTCTCCAACGTCAGGTGCCTCGCATCTCCTCCCGTCCCTACCTATCCTCTCTCCCATCCACCACGCCACCACCTACCTACACCTGCACCTACCGTTTGCTCCTGCGCGTGCTCGAGATAAGACAGCGACCGTCGGTGATTCAAGCCATGAGTCTCGGTTTGTTTGATCTGTTCCCAAATTGTCTACCTTGAGCGAGAGTACCAGAACCGAGACCTGCCCATCTTCCTGGACCTTGATCAATGTCAAGGTCTTGGAAGTACCACTGGGCACTTACACGCTTCTGCTCTCCCTCTGGATGGCATCTGGCATCTCGCGCGCGACAGCAGAAGACGCAATCAGATGCTCGACGTTTCAGAAAAATATCGCTTCAGCAGGACGCCGCTATCCATCTGCCAGAGACGATTTGTCACGTCGCATTGTTTCCTGTTGCACCAAAATCGGCTGCGGTACATGGGAGCAGACGCGCCTTGATTCACCCATTGTTTACAGGCCCCGCACTTTGGCGAGTCTTGGGTGAGGCGCCTCGTCGGAGCTATGGCCATGGCGCTTCGAGGAGCTCTCCAAGCTCTCCACTGTGGCATCCACCATCATCATCACCCACTACTCTCACTACTCACTGTCTCTACCCGATCCCTTCCATCGCTAACACTTCTCCTCATAGGCCGTCGGTCGTCTCACTACTATCCTTGAGCTGCTCCGCTCCTTCACCGCCGACTATGTTCGTCAGACCAACTTGCTTCTCGGCGAGCCTACCGTCGAGGGTCCCAATGGTGACGTCCTCGCCAACTTTGAGCAGGCTGCTCAGCTCATGCTCCCTGTCCCCGAGCTGGCTCCTCCCGTTGAGGAGAAGAAGGAGCGCAAGAAGCGAACCATTGATCCCAACGCTCCCAAGCGTCCCTTGACTCCCTACTTCCTCTACATGCAGCACGCGCGCTCCATCATCGCCAATGACCTCGGGGCTGAGGCGCCCAAGGGTGCTGTCCAAGAGGAGGGTCAGCGTCGATGGGCACACATGGGCCCTCATGAGAAGCAGGGTTGGAACAACGCCTACCAGTATAATCTGCGGTTGTACAACGCCCGAGTCCACTCATACAAGAACGGCAACCCCCATGCCAAGACCATGACGGATGAGGAGGCCCTCAAGTACGCAGAGGACTATCACATCCCCATGCCTGAGCTCAAGGACGTGACTCAAACCGAGACTCCCGCCAATGACAATGATGCCATTGCCGAGCAGTTGCAGCAGGCACCTCCCGCTGCCGGTGAGGAAGACGAGTCAACCACCAAGACGCCCAAGAAGGCCACTGGCGGTCGCAAGCGCAAGGTGGCGACGCCTGCTGCCGACAGCGAGGTCAAGGCCCCAGCGCCCGCGAGCCCTGACAAGAAGAGAAGGCGTGCCTCGACCAAGGTGGCCGAAACCCCAGAGGAGCCCAAGAAGTCGGGACGCAAGAAGGCTAAGAGCTCTTGAGCCGTCCCTTTTCCTTGTGTTGATGCTATTTTGGAGACGCCCGGTGTGGTGACGGGCCCTGTTTGAGCTTTGGCGGCGTCTGAGCCATGTCAGGAAGCATGATACCTCGGAGGAATGAGATGCGGACCTGGCGATTTTCTCTTTATAGCTCTTGCGGTGTTTGGGAATGGGGGGCTCCTCGTTTTTGTTTTTTTCCATCTTTCTACGTGTTGCTTCAATTTGGGGGCCGTATGGGAACATCAAAAGGCACACGAGACACCGCCCGGGGCAGAGGGAGTCTCGGTGCGGGACGAGGCGAAGCGGGACGGGCTTGTGCAGGATGACGACTTGCCACGGATGTTTGTCAGGGTTTCTTTTTTGGCATTGACCACTGTAGTCTTGATGGCCTTTTTTGAGCTGGTTACGTCGTAATGAGAGCAATGATCCTTGGACTGACTTGATGGTTTTGAAGTGCTTCGGTTAGTGTGTGTTGAAGAGGAGCATGTCGACTTGTCGTTGAAGATTTGAAGGGTTTGTCGTTGGTGACGACAGACGTGCGACTGTTTGCTGCATCTACTGGATGACATGATAGTTTCCTACCCTTGGCATTGTAAGTTGATTCACATTACTCTGTACTTAGGTACCAAGACTATGAATAAGTACAAGTACATGACTACATTCCCATCAGATACCCCTTTGTCACCGACCATGTGCAATCTACCCACCATCCATGCAGTCTTTCCCCAAGCCTTCCCCCTTCAATAAACGTAAAAGGCCTGCGTAAGCGGCAGGCTCGTGGCCGGCTCGGCCTCGCACACGTCCCCGTCAGCCTCGACGACGTAGGTCTCGGGGTCGACGCGCATGCGGGGCATGCGGTCGTTGTGGCGCATGTCCTTCTTGCCGACAGCGCGGCAGCCGCGCACCGGCTCGACGCGGCTGCGCAGGCCGTACGAGGCCACGCGGCCCGAGGCGACCGAGGCGGCGGACACGAAGAGCACGCTGGCGGCGGGGGCGAGGGCGGCGAACATGGGGCGGCCCACGACGGGCTGCACCGTGGGGATGGAGGCGTTGGGGTCGCCCATTTGCGCGTAGGCGATGTGGCCGGCCTTGACCACCTGGCTCGGCTTGGTGCCGAACCAGGCCGGGTCCCAGACGACCAGGTCCGCCAGCTTGCCGACCTCGACGCTGCCGACGAGGTGGGAGAAGCCCTGGGCCACGGCCGGGTTGATGGTGTACTTGCTCACGTAGCGCTTCGCGCGGGCGTTGTCGGCGCCGGACCCTTCGTCCTCGGGCAGGAACCCGCGCTGCACCTTGTTCTTGTGCGCCGTGTTCCAGGTGCGCAGCACCACCTCGCCGCAGCGGCCCATGGCCTGCGAGTCGGAGCTCATCATGCTGATGGCGCCCAGGTCGTGCAGCACGTCCTCGGCGGCAATCGTCTCGGCGCGGATGCGCGACTCGGCAAAGGCCACGTCCTCGGGAATGTCCTTGGAGAGGTGGTGGCACACCATGAGCATGTCGAGGTGCTCGTCGAGCGTGTTGCGGGTAAAGGGCCGCGTGGGGTTGGTCGACGACGGGAGCACGTTGGGGTGCTCGACGACGGAGATGATGTCCGGGGCGTGGCCGCCGCCGGCGCCCTCGGTGTGGTACGTGTGGATGGTGCGGCCCTTGAAGGCGGCAATGGTGGACTCGACGAAGCCCGACTCGTTGAGCGTGTCGGTGTGGATGAGGCACTGCACGTCGTACTCGTCGCAGACGGTCAGGCAGGCGTCGATGGCGGCCGGCGTGCTGCCCCAGTCCTCGTGGAGCTTGAGCCCGCAGGCGCCCGCCTCGACCTGCTCGCGGAGGGCCACGGGGGAGCTGTCGTTGCCCTTGCCCGTGATGCCAATGTTCATGGGGAGGGCGTCGCAGGCCTGGAGCATCTGGCGCATGTAGTGCGCGCCGGGGGTGCACGTCGTGGCGTTGGTGCCGGCGCTGGGAAACATGAACAGGTTAGAACTGTGCGCCTGCGTGCGACGGGGGGGAAACGTACCTTGGGCCGGTGCCGCCTCCGAGCATCGTGGTGACGCCCGACGCGAGGGCCTCGGGGATCTGCTGGGGACAGATGAAGTGGATGTGGGTGTCGATGGCGCCGGCGGTGATGATCTTGCCCTCGCCGGCGATGACGTCGGTGCAGCTCCCGACGACCATGTTGTCGGCGACGCCGTCCATGACGTCCGGGTTGCCGGCCTTGCCGATGCCGACGATGAGGCCCCCCTTGACGCCAATGTCGGCCTTGTAGATGCCGGACCAGTCGACGACGAGGGCGTTTGTGACGACGAGGTCCAGCGTGTCGGCGTCGGACCGGCCGGTGGCCTGGCCCATGCCCTCGCGCAGCGTCTTGCCGCCGCCAAACTTGCACTCGTCGCCGTAGACGGTCATGTCGCGCTCGACCCGGACCCACAGCTCCGTGCCGCCGAGCCGGACCAGGTCGCCCGTGGTGGGGCCGAACATTGCGGCGTAGGCGGCGCGGTCCATGACAAAGGCCGACAGGTGGCCCGCGTCGCCGGCCGGGTCGGGCGTGTGCGCGTAGCCGGCCGCCTGCAGCCGGGAGACGATGTCGTCGACGCGCCCGAGGTCCACGGCCCCCGCGGCGAGGTTGTTGCCGCCGCGGATCACGCGGCCGCCGCCGATCTCGACGAGCGTCACCGTCTTGGTGTCGCCGGGCTCGAAGCGCACCGACGTGCCGGCGGGGATGTCCAGGCGGTGTCCGTAGGCGCGCCCGCGGTCAAAGTCGAGCTGCGGGTTGGTCTCGATGAAGTGGTAGTGCGACCCGACCTGGATGGGCCGGTCGCCCCTGCTCGTCACCCGGAGCCGGATCCGACGCCGCCCCTCGTTGATGGCCACCTTGGACTTGACCGCCACCACGACGGCCCCGGGCTGCCGCGCCGGCTCGTACTCGGCCCTCTCGGCCGCGGGGAACGCGTCGGCGTCGGGCACGGGGAGGAAGCTGCCGTAGAGGGCCCGGCCGAGGTCCCCGTCCTCGGTGCTGATGGGGTTGTGAACCGTCACCAGGTACGTGCCCGTGGGAAAGGTGCCCTCGACCTGGATTTCGTGGAGGGTGCTGCACACGGAGGGGAGGACGTGACGCCGGCCCAGCATGGTCGACCCGAGGGCCATGAGGTCGGCCACGCTGTGGTTTCCATCCCGGATGAGTTCATGGAGGTTGTTGGCGATGAGAGCCTGGGAGGGAGGGGCGGGGGTTAGCCTGGAGGGGTACAAGGAAGGCAAACGGAAAAAGAAACGAAATAAAATAAAATAAAATAGACCAAACGAGAAGATTATAGTACCGTAGCCTCGGAATGGTTCAGCTTCACGCCTCTGGCCAACCGTCTCTGGGCGAGAAGGCCCAATTGAGAGATGACGAGCTTATCGAGCTGCCAAGTTGTTGCCCTTGTCAGTCTTCCCCGAGTCCACAAAAGCCATGCACGAAGACGGAGATTGGGGGAAAACGAACCTCTTTGGGTACCAGATGCATGGTCGCGTTCGTCTTACTAAGGTTGCTGGGCCCTGGTCGCGTATCGCTATCAATCCAGGCCTTTTTTTCCAACAAGGAGAAGAGGAAGCGCGGGAAGGGGGGGGAAGAGGGAGGGAGGGAGGGCGCAAGGAATGCCCGTTTCCTCTGGGAAAATTAAGCCTCGTCCTATGCCCGAAAAAGAGGTGCCCCAAAGTCCCCCGCGTCGACGGGCACCGCCAGTCGAGGCACGGCGGCAGATAAGGAAACGAGCCCTTTGATAACGACGATTGGTCATATTTGGCCGCCGGCGGCCAACGGGCTCCTCGCCGTTCGAAGCCTCGGTGTGCAGAAACCCATTGTATGCATCTCTCCCTTGCCCGCCATCATATGTCACCACTCCTTCACCCGAGTGGACTGACGAATGGGGACAACCGTGCACTGCTAGCTGTATAGGGGCCGCCGCTTAGCCGGCTTGGATAATCATTATCTAACAGCTCGCTCTGCCCGGGCTTGCTTCATCTTACTCTCGCCTGGGAGATGCCTCGGGGCTGACGAGAGAGCCAGACGACGGGTGTCAAACAAGGGAGCTGCGTGCAATTCCTTCATACCATCTACCGAGCGTCCCGAGTTAACATTTGATACCAGAACCCTCAACACCTTCCAACGCCATAACCCCCTACAAAGCTCCAAACCTATAGATACCGTACGACGACGCAACATAACCGACCCAATCGCCATTCCCTTCACTCGTCCTCCACTTCCTCGTCCCACTGCTCCTTCTCCTTCTTCATCAGTGCCGCCATGTCTTCCGCTTTGAAAATCGAGCTGTCCGGATCCGTAGCCCGAGGGACCTTGCCCAGCGTCTCGTCATCGAATACGGAACCTATCGTATCGATCCATCGTCTCCGCCGCTCCATGAGCGTCTTGGTCATGTCGCCAATCCCGGGTCGGGCCATACCCGCCGCGCCGCCCACGAAGTGGCTGCCTCCTCCCGCACCCCCTGGCCGCTTGTTCTTCTTGCTCTTGCCCAGCGTTCGCGTGCGCTTCAGATACGCTGCTTGCACTTGGGAGTCGAGATCTTCCAGGATAGTTTGGTACTCCTGGTGCGCCATGCGCTCACGGACAAGCTCGGTAAGACGCGCCTTTCGCGCGCCGTTGATGAGCATCTGCTCCTTGAGCCGAGATTGGAGTAGGCGTAACCTCGCCGCCACCTCGTCGTCGTAGTGCCCGTCAAATTCAGGATCGAATCCTTCCGGGGGAAGAAAGCCAATGTGCCGGAACTCTTGTTTGAGACGCTCATCCACCTGCAAGTAATCCAGTTTCGGATGCGTCGCCTTCTTCCAAGCCTCTGACGATGACTCGGGAATGTATGCGGCTGGTGGCACTGGATTCGATCCGTCTCCATTTACTGCCTGCTCTTCTCCGTTGATTTCCCCGTTGATGCTGACATCTCCATTGGTCACTCCGTTTGTCGCCGGCCGATCGTCTGCAATTGGCGCGCGCGCCTCGGGTCGGAAGGCCTGCAGCAACCGTGAGAGCATCGGGGCGACGGATAGCTTGTCAGTCTCGGCGACATCATCATCCATGTGGTCGATAGTTCCTCGAGGCTGGTTCGGTGGAAGCTTATCTCGACCTTGTTGAGGAGTATCGACGGACATGCCGTCTTCCTCAGCCCAGATCTCCGAGTAGTGTCTCTTTCCGCGCTTTGGCATGATAAACGGTGTTACGCGATCGCCACGTTCTCGTAAAAATGCCAAGTCCTCTTCGGAAAATGGCCTAAAGAAAGGCTCCACGTAGCCTGAAAAGGTCGAATAGTTAATCTGGCTGCTAGGCTTTGCGTTGCTAAAGTCCTTGTCGGGGGGGTCTCCGGCAATGAGGTCGGCAAGGTCGGACCTGGGAAAGACTGCAACCGAGTAAATCTCTCTGCGCTCTTCGTCCGACATGCCAGGGTAAACAGGTTTGATTTCGTACACGGTTGGGTCGGGGAACGTGGACGGGTCTTCGCCGAATGTCTGTGACTGCGGCAGCTCGCGTCGGGGGGGTGCGCCTTCGTCCTCGGAGCTTTCCTCCTCCTCCTCCTCCTCCTCCTCTTCTTTCTTTGCCTTGCTGTCGACTTCGTTTTGCGACGGGGATGCGACCGCTGCAGGAGATAGAGAAGAACTGGCTGATTCTTTGCGCGAATGCTTCTTGGAATCTCGGAGGGGGGACGACCGCTCTATAGCAAAGTCAGTAAGCACGCCCCGAGAAAAGTTGTATGGTGGCGTGAAACGGGACGCTCAGATTATGAGAGGGGGTCATACCAATGTTGGCATCTGGGGCAGATGGAGCATCTGTCTTCTTGCGCTTATGCTTGGGCCGCTTGCCCTCCTTTTCGCCTTCGGCACGGGCACGATCGTAGTCATCGGGTCGCTTTTTTCGCTCGTCTGCGAGGTGCCGCATGCCGCGGTCGTAGAAAGTTGAACGCTTCTCCATGATGTTTGTGAGGTTCTTGAGGCGATCGATCATGCCGTCGAGGCTCTTGGAGTCGGGCACAGTCGCATTGGAGGCAGATTGGTCGACAAGATCATCGTAGGTCAAGTTTCGAAAGATGATAACTCTCGTGTTGAGGTAGTCTGGGTCGTAAGCTTCCGGAGGTGGGAGACTTGCTGTACCAGCGGCGGGAGCAGGTGTCGTATTGCGGCTCTGCTTCTGCATGGCCGTCGAGTTCTTTTTGCCGGTTCCCTTCTGACTTGATCCCGGGGGCATGGTGAAGTTTCTAGAGTGGCGGGAACGACTCGGAAGCAGTCGCGAGAACGAATGTGATGGAAACGATGATTTGCGAGATGCAACAACAATAGTTGATGATGAATGGTAGCGCGCGACATGAGGCGTGCGCATTCAAGAACGAGGTACGTACCAGCGGGAGGAGTGGCCTGGTGGGTCCGAGGTCCATCGGGACTCACGGGCCTGAGCCAATCATCTCCTTCGCGCGATGCTGCGCGGGGTGAGGTACATGAGGAGCTACCGTACCATGGAGGAATAGTAGATCCGATGCCGGTGGCCTGGGGCATGACGAACCAGCCACGCCTGGTATCAACGAAATCATGACATGCCCTGGCTCCGAGCTTAGCAGGCTAAGCCCTTTACTCGGTAGCACAAGACAAAGAGGAGGCAACAGCCGAAGCACATGACTGCGACGATGAACCGCGGCATAGCAAAGAAACCCATGCTTGCAGTCATGATTCTCAGTCAGCGTCAAATGGAGAAAGGTCCGACTCCCACGTGGACGAGGGCATTGTCGAGTGAGGAGAGCAAGAGAAAGATCAGAAGACAGAGGCCCCAATGTCGGCCGGGACCCTTGTCAGTCATGCGGTCACAACAGCCTCCATCGTTTCGTCCCGTCTCAATCATGATGTCGCGGCTATTCGTACTGTCCCGCCCAATGCCGTTATTCATCAAGACAACGGCGTCTCGCCCGTGGCTGGTTCGGTAGTCTACAAAACAAAAGCCTCTCTCATTTAACCGTAGCCTATTCTTGTTGCCATCGCGCCTTGTCCGGGTCACCGAGGATTATTGCCGTACTGAGGTACTTGTAATGACGAGTCCAGGCCCCGCGGTTTTACGTACCTGCCTACTACCTACTACCCAAGTACCTACAAACCCGCCGCTCTCCCCAACAATCCATCGCTCACTGTTCTCTCCCAACTGGCTTTTCCCCCAGATCCGAGCGACGGTTAGGAATCCCAAAGAGCGCTAGATATCGGCTTCCTTTTTTCTTTTTTCCCCTTTCTTCTTCTTGACTTTCTTTTTTTCCTTCTTCCCCCTCCTTCCCTCCGTTCTTGACCGGGCTCCTACATTAGCGGTCGTGTCCCCTCGCTTTGACGTCAAGCCTCATTTCGACTTGTCCACCACCTTCTTCCGCCGACGTCCCGTCCCCCCCATCGTCATCGACAAACCCACCGTCACCGTCACGTCCGCTTCCCAATCCTCACCCTCACACAAAGATGCAATACGTCCGAAATCTGAGCGACTCAGTATCGACAGCATGGAATTCCATCAATCCAGCCACTCTGAGCGGCGCCATCGATGTCATCGTCGTTGAGCAAGAAGATGGCTCGCTTCTCTGCTCCCCCTTCCACGTCCGCTTCGGCAAGTTCTCGCTCCTTCGACCGTCGGACAAAAAGGTCGAGTTCCAGGTCAATGGCAATAAGCAGCACTATTCCATGAAGCTTGGTGAAGGCGGTGAGGCGTTCTTCGTCTTCGAGACCACCGACAATATCCCACAGTCTCTCCAGACCTCCCCGCTCGTCTCCCCCGCCTCCAGCCCGGCGAGCAGTCCGCCTCTCGACCCTGAACATTCCTTGTCCGGTCTCCAGGAGCCTGAACTCCTCGAGCTTGACCCAAGCAGCCCAAGGCCCCGCCGCCCTGCGCCCACTGTTCTTGTTCCCACCGAGGAGAATGGCAAGTCCTGCCCACCATATCCCATGGTGTACTTCACCAGGCTAACAATTGCTTACGTTAGGTTTGATCACGCCCGTGTCCTACTCCCCCACTCAGTCAAGCTCACGGCCAGCCTCCGGTGACTGGTCTGCAACCCTGCAACGTCCGCATAGCGACGATGTCCTCCGCCCGTCCGCCAGGTCTCTCACCAGCAATGACGAAGCGTCCATGCAGAGCGAAAGCCCAAGAGCTTCTGAACGATCTCAGAGTCCGGCTGCCAGAGAGGCTCTCGAACGCGCCTTGAACCTTTCCCGAGAGTTGTCCGCCGCCAATATCCCTACCAAAGTTACAGAAGCCGGAGATCTGATGCTGGATATGTCGGGTTTCAAAAATAACGACGAAGACGTCCTCCGTGCCGAGATTCTTGCCCGAAAAGTTCTGTCGGAAGAGTTGGACGGAAATTATGATATTGGAGCCCTCTTCGACTTTGACGAGCAGGGCAATCTCTGGATCTACAGCAGCGAGAATGCCAAGCAAGCTGCAATGAACAAGACAATCGAGTCTTCCCTCCAGTCTCACAGGCAGGCGGTTGCAGCCGATGCGGTTTCGGATCCTGGCTATCAAAGCGATGGTAGCGACATCACCACAACAGCAGCCCAGCCATCGCATCGTCGATCTGAATCTGATGCTGGCCCTTCAGACATGCAAACACCTCCTCGAACACCTCCGGGCTCGGGCCATGCTGGAGACCCCAACAGAAACTACGCCAAAACCCTTCGACTGACTAGTCAGCAGTTGAAGGACCTTAAGCTCCAGCCGGGCGAGAACACCATGAGTTTCACTGTCAACCGAGCGACGTGTTCGGCAAGAATGTTTCTCTGGAAGCACGAGACCCCCGTTGTCATCTCCGATATCGATGGTACCATCACTAAATCGGACGCTCTCGGCCATGTCTTGAATATGATCGGTCGCGACTGGACCCATTCTGGCATCGCCAAGCTCTACAGCGATATCAGCGCCAATGGTTACAACATTATGTATCTCACCAGTCGGTCAGTCGGTCAGTCGGACAACACGAGAGCCTATCTCGCCGGAATTGCCCAGGAGGGCGTCCGAATGCCTCCTGGGCCAACAATTCTCTCTCCTGACCGGACCATGGCGGCCTTGAGGCGAGAGGTATATCTGCGTAAACCCCACGTGTTCAAGATGGCCACGCTCCGAGACATTCGCAGTCTTTACGGGCCTGAACGGACTTGTTTCTACGCTGGATTTGGCAATCGATTGACGGATCAAATCTCGTACCGGACTGTCGATGTGCCCAGAAACCGAATCTTCACAATCAACTCAAATTCCGAGGTTTCCATGGATCTCCTGAGCCTTTATCAGCGCAAGATGAGCTACGTCAACATCAACGAGGTTGTGGATCACTACTTCCCCCCGGTCAGTACACTGGTTAAGGGAGGTGGCGAGGAGTACACCGACTTTCAGTATTGGAGAGACGACCCTCTAGCAATGGACGATTTTTCAGCAAGCGATAGCGATGAGGAAGAGGACGACGAAGTCCATGAGGACCATATGAGTGTGTATGAAGAAGAGGAAGAGGAGGAGGAAGATGATGAAGATGATGAGGAGGGCGAAGTTGATGAAGACGAAATGGATGAGGAGGGCGAGGATGAAGAGGAGTATCTTGGCGAACACCTTGCCGATAGCTACATCTCTCGTGCATCCATTGATGAATTCGTCGAGGCAGAGACTGAGCTCAGCGGTAGCATTTACGAAGATCGGCTGAGGGCTCAAGGCGCCCACCACTCGCATGATGCCGACGACGCAGACGACGATGAGGTTTACGAAGAAGCTGGTGGCGAAGAAGCTGGTGACGAGGAGGCTGGTGACGAAGAGGCTGGTGACGAAGAGGCTCCTGACGAAGAGGCTCCTGACGAAGAGGCTCCTGACGAAGAGGCTCCTGAAGGGGAGGCTCCTGAAGGGGAGGCTCCTGAAGGGGAGGCCAGTGATGAAGACGCCGGTGACGAAGAAGCAAACGACGAAGTTGTGGGGGCCCAAGACGAACAACAAGACTTACTGGAGCCTGAAAAGGATGCTCAGGGCGACGACGAGTCGCCACATCGCAGGTCAATCATCGTCGAAGACGTCCTCGCCGAACAGATCACAGGGGTTAGTCGACTCACGGTCGAGAAGCAGGAAACAGAATGATGATGATCAGGGCTAAGTTTGGATTTACAGAGCACGGAGCTCGCAGCCGACGACGGCCCTATACAATGAGGCGTTTTGGGAGAAACACGCTGGCAACCAGCCAACTCAACAATTAGAGTGTATTAACGCGCAGACTGATAGAGATCTTTCAACAAAACCTCGACTTGCATGCTGCTGCTGGATGCGGCCCAGCCAAAGGAGAGGGAGAGGGAGCCAAGGAATGTTATGAATACCCCAGGCTATACACATGGCGCGGCGTTGGGGATACCATTGCATTTGTATTACCAAGATACGCTGTATGATAGACACGGAAAAGCAAGACATGAGCGGCCTTGAATATCACAAAAGCCTACCGGAATTGCTCGGCTTCCTCGTGAACTGTATGCCTGGTCTATTCCCAAATACGATGCATCAAACACTCCCTACAGAGTATGTGACAAAAGATTCAATTTCACAGACTTTGACTCCATTTATTCCCCCCCCTTTTTTTTTTTTCTGCGCCGTTTACCCAGCTGTCTTCTACTGCGAGTTCATGTGCTCGATGCGAATCTCCACTGCTCTCCTGTGAGCCTCGAGCTCTTCGACCTTTGCCAGCTGCATGACGGCCTTGCCCACGTTCCTCAAGCCCTCGGCGGTCAGGTTGGAACTGGTAATGTGCTTCTGGAAGGATCCGAGGTTGACGCCCGAGTACTGCTTGGCGAAGCCGTAGGTTGCTGGGGGGAGAGGGGGTTAGCATCTTCGCCATGATCCGGGGGGGGCTTCCGAGTGAATAAAACTTACGCAATGAGTGGTTGACGCCAGCAGAGTAGTCTCCCACACTCTCGGGGGTCCACTGGCCGACAAAGACACTCCCGGCGTTCATGACGTGGTCGACAACCTTTTCGGCATCCTTGAGCTGCAGGATCAAATGCTCGGGGGCGTAGTCGTTGCTGATGCGCATGGCCTCGTCGACGTCCTTGACCAGGACGGTGACGGAATGGGCGATGGAGCCGCGGACAATGTCGACCCGGGGCAGGGCCATGGCCTGCTTGTGGACCTCGTCTTCGATGGCCCGGAGCTGCTGCTCGTCGAGGTCAATGGCGATGAGGATGACCTGGCTGTCGACGCCGTGCTCGGCTTGCGAGAGCAAGTCGGAGGCGACAAAGGCGGGGTTGGCGTCCTTGTCGGCGATGACGAGCACCTCTGACGGGCCTGCGGGCATGTCGATGCCGACGCCGGCGTTGGTGTCGTTGCTGACGTGCATCTTGGCCGCCGTCACGAACTGGTTACCGGGGCCCAAGATCTTGTCGACCTTTGGCACGCTCTCGGTTCCGTACGCCATGGCCGCAACGGCTTGGGCACCGCCGGCAAGCACGATGCTCTCGGCGCCGACCTTGTGGGCAACGTAGACGATCTCGGGGGTGATGCGGCCGTCGGCTCGGGGAGGGGAGGCAAAGACAATCTTCTTGCAGCCAGCCACCATGGCCGGCACGCCGAGCATCAGAGCCGTGCTGGGCAAGACGGCGGTCCCGCCGGGGATGTACAAGCCGACTCGCTCGATGGGTCTGGCGAAGCGACTGCAGATCACGCCGGGCATCGTCTCGACCTGGAGCGGCTTGTCTTCGTTCTGGGCGGCGTGGAATTTGCGGATGTTCTCGTAGGAAATGTCAATAGACTCGATGGTCTCGGGGGACAAATCCATGAGCTCCTTGGGGAAGGGGGCCTTGAGAACGGGTGATGTCAGAGAAGTGGCCTTCTCAAACTTGTGCGTGTAGGACAAGACAGCCTTGTCGCCACCGGTCCGCACCTCCTCGATGATGGGCTTGATAATCTTCAGGATGGCGTCGGGCGACTTCTGGGAGGGCCGCTTCAGCTTCTCAATAAGTTCGGCCTCGGAGGTCTTGGTGGCGTCGATTCTCTCCATGGTGATTCGGCCTTCGGCAGGCTGCTCAACAGGGCCTGGCTTTGCGGGAGCTTCGCCATTGGGCTTGATGCCCTCCTTCTCAGCCCACTTGCCCTTGGCGTTGCCAGGCCTTCTCTTGACCTTGAGGCTCTTGGCGTCGAGGTTGGCCTCGATGTCGCCGAGACTGACGCCGGCACCCACAGCCTTGGTCAAGGCAAAGTAGATAAGGTCCGCAGCCTCGAAAGCAATGTTCTCCTTGGTCGTTCCGTCGCAAAGCTCCTCGGCCTCCTCCATGATCTTGGCTCGAAGGAGCTTCTCGTCCGAGAACAGCCTGGCAGTGTAAGAACCGGCAGGGGCAGACTCCTTTCTCGACTTGAGGGTTTGCTCGAGGGACGCAATTCCGGCGAGGTCGCCAAAGCATCCAAACTGTTCCAAGTGACAGAAGCGGCCCTTTTGGTTGACGACGAACTTGAGGGTATCGTTGTCGCAGTCGAGGCCGATCTTTAGGAGTTCTTGGGTATCGCCCGAGGTGAGGCCCTTCACCCACAGACCTCGCTTGCGGCTCTGATAGACGCCAGCCTGCGTCTTCAAAGCCTCCAATATGCTCCCTTCACTCGTATATGCAAGACCCAACGCAATTCCAGCATCGTCGGTAACTACCGTCGGGATCAGGCCGTCTGGTCGGTCGGACTTCCAGTAGGAGGCGATGACCTTGGACAGCAAAAGCTTCTGTGACTCGTCTTTGTCGGTCGTAAGGCCGGTCGAGGGCAGCACCGGGATGGCCTTGGCCTTGGTCGCGACTTCGATGAGGGCTGGAAGGGCGGCGTCGGGGGCCGGCTTGAGAAAGAGGTTCTTGATTTTCTTGGCCTGAGCCTCCTCGATGAACTTTCCAACCTGGCTTGCTGAAGGGTCGAAGTCCTTGATCAGAAGGCCATGTTCGGAGGCAGCAGAGAGGTCCAAGGTCGACACGGCCGGGATTACACGGGCACCAAACTCGGTGTACTCGGACAGCTTCTCGGCGGCGACGAAGACCTTTCGCACGCCGCCATCGAGGAGGGCGACGACATCGTCGGGGGAGGAGACGACAGTGGCATCCATGAGGACGTTGCCCTTCAGCCCCGAACGAGACCAATCTTTGGAGGCCGTCTCAAAGAAGACGGTGCCCAGAAGAGCGACCTCCTTGCTAGAGAGCCCATTAGCCGTGGTTTGTTCGTCGGGGCCGGCAACGGCGACGACGAAGGGCAGAGGCAGAGTCGTCTCCATGGTCGAGAAGGCGGAATTGGGATCAGAACTTGGATGGCTCAAGTTCAATGAGTCAAGAGGCACAAAAACTCGGTGGTTGACGGAGAGTCCTGCATCGGCGACCTTATGGTGGGGCAGCCATTTTGCCCCTCGTTCAATCAATGGAAGAGTCACCCAAAACTAATCGACGCCTCATTTTCGTCAATTCAACAAATCCCACTGGGCGCATCTTTAAGGTGTGGTCTGTGCATCCAGCTCGCAGCGCTCACGGACTATCTATTTTCCGCGTCTGTCGCCCAATGTCGCACAAGCAAGCACCATCATCAATCAGCCTTCAGACAACCCAACATTAATGGCTTTCCCGTTGCTGTGAACTTTTGTTCCCCTCGCACGACGCGCTTCCTGGCTGACGCGCCCGGCACCATCACACGAGTTTCCACGCTTTCCCTTAACCATTGCCCATCAAGAACGAAGCATCTGTTGCGGCTTTCACGAAACAACCAAGCATGGCCTCAAGCCAGCCTCAGACAAACGGCGTCCCAGCCTCAACCGCCAGCACTCAGATCAATTCCCAAACCACAGCCGCCTCTCAGCCCGCCGCCGCCGCCGCCTCGCAGAACGCCCCCCACGCAACGCCTTCGACGACGGCCCCGCGACCGCGCGATGCACGCCTCGTCGAGCTCCTCCTGACGTCCCAGGGCGTCACCTCCTACGAGCAGCGCGTGCCCCTACTCCTTCTCGACTTCGCATACCGACACACCTCGTCCGTGCTCAGCGACGCGCTCCACCTCTCGGGCGACCCGTACATCACCCACGCCGGCGCAAAGCCCTCGGCCTCGTCGGGCGCGACGGCGTCCGCCCCGGGAGACGCCTCCGTCACCGCAAACGCCGTCAAGCTCGCCATCGCGGCGCGCCTCAGCTACCAGTTCCGCGGGGGCAGCGCCGGCGGCGGCATCAGCAAGGACTACATGCAGGAGCTGGCTCGCGAGCGGAACAAGGTCGCCCTGCCCAAGATTGTGCCAAACGAATGGGGAGTGCGGCTACCGAGCGAGCGCTTCGTTCTCAGCGGGACGAGCTGGGGTCTGAAGGATATATGGCATGAGGCGGCTGAGGAGGATGATGATGGGGGTGACGCAATGGAGGGAATTGAGGCGCCCGATCTCGAGGATATCGGTGGAGATGGTGTAGAGGGAGGCACGATGGATGACGTCTTCGGGGAAGACGTGGATGAAGAGATGGCAGAGCAGTAATCGACTGTCCATCTGTCTAAGAAACATAAAAACTCGGGTCGGCTGTGTCATGGAGAGATGTGACACGCACATACGGGATTCATGCGAGTGGCGTTTTGGTGTTCAGGTTACCGGTTTTCTAGGTCATAGATACCTAGCAGAAGAGAATGAGACTAATTTGGACTCATCTTGAAAAACGGAAGCGCGTGAGTAGTCAAAGGGGGACAGCTGCCTCGACAAAGGCTTTCCTAGGTACCTTATAAGAACACGCCTTTTTCAGCTACCTATATAATCAGCTCCAACTAGGATGGGGCGAACACATGTCACGAGCTTCAATCGTCGAGACCACCTCAGGTGAATCAATCATCTGCGTCTGTTTGTAATATGACCACGCTAATAGCCGAGTCTGCTTGATTAATAGCTGGCAGAGAAGGCTTTCGACGGCGCACGTCCGCAATTGCTGCGGCACCTCTTGAGGATAACCCGAAACACATTCCACGACATAATTGCGTCTAGGAATGACACATTGAACTTGAGTATTACATAGGCGACAGCAACACACCAATCACAACTCCACGTTACCTAGTATGAACAAATGAACTTTATGATACACTAGGCCTGTAAACGGTATCTCATACACTCTATACCCTGGTCCTGATTTTCGCAAACCTGTGCCCTCTACCTTAAAACTTGGGCTTCATGGTGTTGCGCAGTCTCTGGTAATCGAAGAGACCCTCGATGCTACCCACGGCGCTAATAGCAATGTCGCGGTCCCAGAGTTTTCGGTTGGCAAAGTCCATGATCTCCTTCTCGGTGATGGCATCGATCAGACGCTCAATCTCGGTGGGAGCCATGCGGCGGCCGGTGGTGATGAGTTGTCGGCCAATGTCCTCGGCAACGGCGGTGGTGCCATCCAGAGACAGGAGGATGGAGGCCTTGAGCTGAGACTTGGCACGCTCAACCTCGGCGGCGGACACGTTGGTGCAGAGACGCATCCACTCGCGGATGGCGAAGTGGACGAGATCGTCAACCTGCTCGTGTTTGTCGGTGACGAGGTAGATACCCCAGAGACTGAGAGTGGTTAGTCTAGTACCTTGTATTGCATGCTATTCTTCTTACCCAGTGTCACTGTAGCTGGTGGAGAAGCTCATGAAGCTGTTGGCAATGTCGTGCTTGTGAACGTAGCCGCTGAGCTTGCTGCCCTGGTGAGGAGCCTGGCCGAGAGCCTTGTCGTAGTTGCCGACGATGGCCTGGGCAACCAGAGCAGTGAAGTAGTCGGGGGAGTTCCAGCTGACACCTTCCACAGCAAGAGCGATGTTGGCGGTGGGCATGTTGTCGTCGCGGATACGGACATCGGAACCGAAGAAGTCGGCCTGCTTCTTGGAAAGCTCGTAGGCCTGGTTCTTGGGGCTAGTGCTGGGGAGCTTGGAGAAGTGTTGCTGGGCAAGCTCAACCAGCTGCTCGTGGGGAATGCCACCAGCACCGACGAGGACCATGCGGTCAGCCGTGTAGTTGTTCTTGATGTAGTTGGTCAGCTCGGTTCGGGTGATGTCGAGAATGTTCTGGCGAGGGCCCAGGATGGTGCGGCCGAGGCCCTGGTGCTGGAAAGCAGTGGCGTGGAGGTGATCGAAAACGACCTCCTCGACCTGCTTCTCAACCTCCTCGGACTCTCGGAGGATAACATCTCGCTCGCGCTCGATGGCAGACTCCTCAAGACGCGAGTTCTGGAGGATATCGGAAAGGATGTCGACACATTGGGGGACGTTGTCATTGAAGGCCTTGGCGAAGTAGACGGTGCTCTCGCGCTGTAGTCAGTGTTAGCGTTGTCACGAAACCTATCCCTTCACCCGACTGACCGAGGTGTAGGCATTGAGATGGGCGCCCATGTTCTCAATGTCCATCTCCAATTGCTGCTGGGAGCGGGTGTTGGTGCCCTAACATGCGTGTTAGCGAAGAATTGCGGCCGATTGATGAGAATCCGACCTTGAAGGCAAGGTGCTCGAGGAAGTGCGCGGTGCCATTGTTCTCGTTCGTCTCGGCCCTTGAACCGGCGTCAATGAAGACGCCGACGGTCGCAGTCTGGGCGAAGGGCGAGTGCTCGGTCGCAACCTATCACACACGAGTTAGATTGGCAATCCAGGAAGCGTGGCGAGGCCAATTGGTGTTTGTGGATGGCGCTCACGGTCAATCCATTGGGAAGAGTCGTCGTCTGGGTTTTGCCGACGGTGGAAGGAGTGGCAAAGCCTCGTCTGAGGGGAGCGGCGGAAAGACCAGCGCGGTTTCGCAGGCCCTGCGAGAGGTTCAAAGCCAATCTCCGGGACGCCATGACGGAGGTTTGGAGGGTCTGACGCTGAAGTGAGTTGTTTTGGGAATCTTTCGACCTGTCGGCTATTCGTAGAAGGAGAATTTGCGCCTGAGCTTTTAGGCGGAGGCTTAGTCATTCCGACCAACTCCGAATCAGAGCGAGAGGAGACAGGGAGCGTGGCCAATGAGGGGCCTCGATTACTAACGAGTCTAACCCGTTTCTGGTTTCTTACGGATCCCCGCCGTTCCAAGGTTGTGTCAACTTGCTGATTGTTTTCGTGTCCGAATTGTCCAACCAGAGCCAGCCAAACACCCACTCACAAGCAGGCACCTTATCGACAAGGAAGACTGCTTCTCACGCAGTAAGTGCTACCTTGTTCGTCCTGCAGTCGACAGCTCCAAGCACTCTCATGAGCCCTCTTGTTGCGCCGTGCAGTCACGACAAGCCATTCTGCTCACCTCTTTATCCGGAAGACTCGCTCTTTTCTTCTCATCTGACCTAGAGACTCGTCTTATCCATTCAATTCAACCATTCAATCTTGCTCATTCATGCCCCGCTCCCAAGTTCGGTGCTCGCCGTCAGGTCAAGCAGCATGGCCTCAACCAGTTCTTGGTTAAGCCAGATATCCCAGGCCATCCACATATCAAAACAGAAGTCTATTCCCCCCGCTGTTCCCAAAAGCATGGTAGCAAGTCTCCAGAGTTACCCGCCCCTGGGCCAGGCAACCTCTGCTCACTCCCAAAATCTCACCTTCACTGCGGTCCTTGAGATCCCCAAGTCTCGTGAGGCAGAGCCGTGGGAGGTTTCTGTCTGGCTTTCAGTAGATGGATCAGAATGGAATCATGTCCAACTCTTTCCCATACAAGACGGTCAGACTCCCCAAGCCTTGCAGCCCCTGCCAGATTCCGTGTCACGATTGTATTTTGCGTCACCTCTATCGTTCAACGCCTCGGTACAGTTTACCCTCAGGTTCCGTGCGAACCAAGGGGAAGATTGGACATGGATCCGGGACGAGCAAGGGCTCGATGATGGCTGGATCCTCAGACCCTCGTCCATCATCCCGTCTGACAAATTATCTGATCTCATCCCGAATCTAAATGTCAAGGATTGGAAGGTGTCTCCTTGCTTAAGTCAGTCTCCCGGAACGAACATATGGGCTCTTGAAGCGCGCATTCCTCCTTCTAGCAGGGATAATTCTGCGTATCGGGACATTTCGATTGGAATACCGTGGGGCTCGTTCTTGAGGTAAGGGGGAGATACATGCATCTCGCGGCATGACTAACATCGACACAGGTGGTTTGCCGTCGTACGTCAGTCCACTCCGTGGCTTGCCCCTCGCCATGGCCAGTCTCACTTCTCTCTTGGTAAAGATGCCATCTTGTGTTCCTTTATGAGCCCACAAGGGAGAAATCTGGTGTTCCTTGCTCTCAGTGGCATAAATCACGTCTTACCACTCTTTCGACACACGTCAAACAATGGCATCTCTGTCCATGTAAGAAACAGGCCTTTCTCATTGAGCCATTGCTAAAGTTTCCAGGCCCGAAACGACGGTGTTTCTGAGGAAAAGGCCACCATCTTGGTTTCCGAGGGCGATAGCTTTGAAGATGCCGTTGCTGCTGTAATGTATCATGCTAGGATTATGGTATCAGGAGCAAGGCAGATGAGTTATTCAGAAGGCGGAGAGCCAGCAGCGCTTCCGGGCGAATTTAAACCCGAGTGGTTGGAGTATTGGTATGATGGGCTTGGATTTTGTTCGTCATATGCCTTTCCCTCTGGCGCTCTTTTTCTAACCTGGTATGAGGTACATGGAATGCCCTCGGGCAACGGCTCACCGACCAGAAGATATTCGATGCCGTCGACGAGCTGGCGCAGCGCAATATCAAAATCTCGAGTCTCATCATTGACGACAATTGGCAATCAATTGACTATCAAGGCCACGACCAATTCCAGCACGGATGGAAGGAGTTTGAAGCAGACGCTAAGGCATTCCCCCGGGGCCTAAAGGCTACCGTTTCTCACATTCGGCAGAAGCACCCACATATCCAGCACATCGCTGTCTGGCATGCCCTTCTTGGGTATTGGGGCGGCCTTGCCCCTGACGGCCAACTTGCCCAAACTTACAAGACTATCAAGGTGGCTCGCGAGGACGTCGATCCTCCGATCGGGGGCGAAATGACCGTTGTCGCAGCAGAAGACGTCTCGCGGTTCTACAACGATTTCTACCGGTTTCTCTCCGATTGCGGAGTTGACGCCGTGAAGACTGATGCCCAGTTCATGATGGATAGCTGGACCAGCGCTTCTGTTCGCCGTGCGCTGTTCACACGCTATCAGGATGCGTGGACCATTTCCATCCTCCGTCACTTCAGTGCCAAGGCCATCTCATGCATGTCTCAGATGCCCCAGGCTCTTTTCCATTCTCAAATGCCCGCCAACAGACCAGCCATCGTCGTCCGCAACTCGAACGACTTCTTTCCCGATGTCCATTCATCGCATCCCTGGCATGTGTGGACGAATGCTTACAATAGCATCTTTACGCAGTATCTGAATGTGCTTCCAGACTGGGACATGTTTCAGACGGTTCATGAGTATTCGGGCTTTCACGCTGCGGCGAGGTGCATTAGCGGAGGGCCGATTTATATCACGGACGTCCCAGGGGAGCATAGTATGGATCTTATTGGACAGATGACAGGTCTCACTCCAAGGGGAAGGACAGTGATTTTCAGACCCAGTGTGGTGGGAAGATCGGTCCATCCCTACGCGGGATACGAGGATGGCTTGCTCTTGAAAGTGGGAAGTTATCATGGTGAGCAGTGCCTCGGTGGCGTTTGGTGATGTTGGCTTACAATGACAGGTGCCTCGCAAACGGGGAATCCCCTGTTGGCCATTTTTAACGTCTCGGCACGCCCATTGACGGAACTCATCCCCTTGTCCATTTTCCCCGGGACTGATACTTCAGTTGAGTATGTAGTTCGAGCCCACACAACGGGCTCGGTTTCGAGTCCAACCAAGGTGGGCGATCCCAACTCTCTGATAACGGGTGCCCTCCTCGTTGGAGGCTACGAGATCTTCTGCGCTTCACCCCTGACAACAGTGTCGGGAACGAAACATGGCATCACGCAGGTAGCCAACTTGGGCCTGTTGGGTAAGATGACAGGTTCGGCTGCCATCGTTGCGAACCAGATCAAGCAGGCGGGGAGTGGTCGAGTCGAAATTGAAACTCGAATCAAGGCATTTGGAGTTCTAGGTGCGCGGTAGTTCATGATATATCTTCCGGTCGGTCAATGATGCTGACAATTACCTTCAGGTCTATACCTGTCTTCGTTGCCGGCAATGACGATTGAGGGCGACTTCTTAGCCACGCTTCAGGGGCAGCCAATCCCACCGCACACTGTATCGATTTCAGCCGTCGACGAGCACGTACTCGAGATTGACATTGGGGCGGCGTGGGACGAGATGGGATTGAAGAGTGGGTGGAGTAATGATGTTGAGATTAAGATATATTTCAGTCCTTGAATTGGCAAGAGTGCAGGGTAGCAATAATAGAAAATACTCAGAAATTCTAGCTAACTCTAGAACAAAAAAACGAATAATTAATTATTTAAAAAAAACCCTTTCTCTATTCTAACCCCTATCCTAACCCTAACCACTAACCCCAACCTCTGACCTTCTAACCTCCTGGATTACGTAAGCCTTACAGTTAGGCCCATTTTCCCTCTAATTTCTGTGCAAGGCAGGAGCACCCCACCCGTCCGTCGGCAACTCTTGCCCCGCGCGCGTGTGGCAAGCCGCAGGGTCCCGGCGGGCATAAAAAAGTTTTCGAGCGGGCACCACCATTCTTTTCTCTTTTCTTTCTTACGGGAAGAAGCGCTCCATCAATTTTCGCAGTCGGTTCAGACAAACCCTTCACAGCTTGCTGCACAGAATCGGCTCGTCTATTCGTCTTCGACCTCACCCCGTTTTCGCTCCAAAATGTCCTCCGCCAAGATGCTCGACCACACCACCGCCCTGGACGTGCTCAACGAGTACAAGTCCAAGGATGGCCTCGACCTCCACGAGCTCATGGACACGTCCAAGCACGGCGGTCTGACCTACAATGACTTCCTGTTGCTCCCGGGTTACATTGGCTTCGCCGCCTCCGAGGTGACGCTCGACTCCCCCGTCACCAAGCGTATCACTCTCAAGACGCCCTTCGTCTCGTCTCCCATGGACACCGTCACCGAGCACGAGATGGCCATCCACATGGCTCTCCAGGGCGGTCTCGGCGTCATTCACCACAATTGCTCGCCCGACGCCCAGGCCGACATGGTTCGCAAGGTCAAGCGCTACGAGAACGGCTTCATCCTTGACCCCGTCGTCATCAACTGCGACACCACCGTCGGCGAGGCCAAGGCCTTGAAGGAGAAGTGGGGGTTTGGTGGTTTCCCTGTCACGGGTGAGTACAATCGATGCCACATCTCTACTTTTCTTTCCCGGTTGCATGATTCTACACTTTTCATATATAACTTTCGTTCCACCGTATAGACGACAGTCATGGGGACTACCATTACTATGATTTCAGCCTCAATTTCAGACATTGTTTCCCAGTCGCGCCACCCCGCACCAGACTCTGGGCTAACTTGAAAATTCTGCAGAGGACGGGAAGCTCGGCTCCAAGCTCCTGGGCATCGTCACCAACCGAGACATTCAGTTCGAGGAAGACCTGGAGGCCCCCGTGTCCAAGGTCATGGTCACCGACCTCATCACCGCTCCCGATGGCGTTACCCTCGTCGAGGCGAATAAGATTCTTGCCAAGTCGAAGAAGGGCAAGCTCCCCATCGTGGACTCGGAGTTGAACCTCGTTTCCATGATCTCGCGCTCCGACTTGACCAAGAACCAGCATTTCCCCTTCGCCTCCAAGCTCCCGGACAGCAAGCAGCTTCTCTGCGCCGCTGCCATTGGCACCCGCCCAGAGGATAAGCTTCGTCTCAAGAAGCTGGTCGATGCTGGCCTGGACATTGTCATCTTGGACTCGTCTCAGGGTAACAGCATGTACCAGATCGAGATGATCAAGTGGATCAAGTCCGAACTCCCCAACCTCGATGTCATCGGCGGAAACGTTGTGACTCGAGAGCAGGCCGCGTCCTTGATCGCCGCCGGCGTCGACGGTCTCCGGATCGGTATGGGCAGTGGTTCCGCCTGCATTACCCAGGAGGTCATGGCCGTGGGCCGTCCCCAGGCTGCTGCCGTCTACAACGTGAGCCGATTTGCCGCTCGCTTCGGTGTTCCTTGCATCGCCGACGGCGGTGTTCAGAACGTTGGCCACATTGTCAAGGGCCTCGCCCTTGGCGCTTCCACCGTCATGATGGGCGGTCTCCTTGCTGGTACCACGGAGTCTCCCGGTACCTCGTTCGTTTCGCGCGAGGGTAAGCTGGTTAAGGCTTATCGAGGCATGGGCAGCATCGATGCCATGCAGGACAAGAAGGCCGGCGGTGGTGGCAAGGACAGCCAGAAGAGCAATGCCGGTACCGCTCGTTACTTCTCAGAGGGTGATAGCGTTCTGGTTGCTCAGGGTGTGTCTGGTGCTGTAGCCCACCGAGGGTGAGTGATTCTCTGCAGCAGAAGTGATATGGAAGCACGCTAACATGAATGCCAGTTCGATCAACAAGTTTGTTCCCTACCTCGCCGCGGGTCTCAAGCACTCCCTCCAGGATAGCGGTGCGCGCAGCCTGGTTGACCTTCACGTGGAGGCTGAGAAGGGCAACGTGCGATTCGAGATTCGCACCGCCAGTGCGCAGCTGGAGGGTAACGTAAACATGGAGTCTTACGAGAAGAAGCTTTACGCCTAATGATTGGGAATGGACACGAACAAAAAAGTTGAATGAATTATCATGGGCTTTGAATTTAGGGAGGTTGGAATACCACTCGAGGACACATCGAGACGCGTAGATATGAACAGGCGTTTCACAGAACCTGGGGGAGTGAAGGCGTTTTATTGAATTTACAGCCGATGAGGCACAAATGAATCCATGTCAAAATTTGCCCGAAGTGCTGTCGGTTCATGTCGGATTAGAGAAGGCTGCATTCTTGGCTTTGAAGTGCAGAATCGGCTTGTCCCTGGTCAATACGCACGTGTAACGTGTTACCGACGTTGGTTATACCTCGAGCAAGCGAATTCTGATGTAATCGACTGCTTGTGCAAAGGTTGCGACAACTCCAAAAAGGGTACGGATAGCAAACGGCCGGCTGCTCCCGGCAGTCCGGGGGGTAAATTGGACATTCCACAAGCCGAGACTTCATGACTGTTTGAGGAAATCAGCGTCGGGAGGGTTGGTCCGTGGTTCCTCATCCCATCACGGATACAAGCCCATCATATCAGTTGAAAAGTCCCGATCAAGAACTGCACGGGCGTCGTCGTCACGACAAAAGGATGCATCCAACAGGCACAGGCACCAAAGCTGACAATTGACCGGGCCATCGTCACGGCATCATCATCATCATCCGTGCTCGTGAAAATTGGCATCGTCGTCGAAAGCTGCAGTGAAACCGCCCGGAGACAAAAGTCTGCCTAACAGCGATGGGGACGAAACAAACTAGCGGCATTCCCCCTGTCTCTCTTCTTGATTTCCAGGCCCGGGCGTCAGACGGGGTATTCAATCGGAGTGATGCAGATCCGAGTCAAATCTCTTCGGCACGAAACCCCCCCCCCCATGATGTGAGGGACGGGAGCTGATTTCTCAGAGAATGAAAAAATTATGTGACTTTGTCCAGTAAAAATAAACAGGTGAAAAGGAAAAAACGTAAAGAAATCCAGGTCAATGGCGGGGTATAATCCTGCGCGTGTCCCCCCGTCGTGCGCCTCCATAACCGTCCCTTGTGCTACCCCCTCGGCTACGTAGCCTTTTCTTTCCCATTCCAGTCTCGTTTGTGTCATGGCAACATTCGCACCTGCTTCCATTCCAGGGCATCAGGTTCGTTCGACGCCTCCCGCGTCCTCGCTAGCCCCTGGCCGTTGGCATTGGCATCGACTCGTTTAGTAGTGCTGGGGCTGACCCTGATGAGGGTTGTAGACGGGCTGCTGAGGAGGGGGGAACGATCCGTTGTGCGCGGGCTGGGGTTGCTGCTGGTAGCCAACTTGCTGCGGTTGGAGGCCGGTCTGCTGCTGCTGGACGGCGGGCTGCTGAGGAGGCATGTGCATGCCCTCCTGCTTGGTGTCGTAGCCCTGGGTGACGGGACCTTGGGCGAGACGGGCCTTGACTTCCTTCTCCTGCTGGATGAGGGCACAGCAGCCGCACCAGTAGCTGGCGCAGCAGTCGCCCATGCCGCTGCCCTTGATGCCAAACTTCTCGCGGATCTCACCGCGCTTCATCATGGCGTAGCTGTGGTGAAGAGTGTCAGAGTGGTTGAAAACGGGAACCAATTGGGCGTGTTCATGATGCTTACATCCAACCGCAGCCAGTCACGCACTGGATGCCGCAGAAGATCATACAATCGCTGTTGCAGGTGTCGGCCGTCTGCATGGTCGGGTCTCGCATGCGGTCGGCCGTGTTGCCGAGCACTGCAGCAGTGTTAGCTCGTCTTCATCGTCTCAACTCTCCATGGCACTTACAAATACAGGGCAGAAAGGTGCCGAGCAAGCAGGTGTCGCAAGGACCACAGCTGCAGAGGCCGTTGGACCACTCCTGGTTCTGGACATTGGGTCCCTGGGAGTATTGCTGAGCCATTGCGACGGGTTTGGTAGTGTATGTGATTCGTTGAGTGCAGGGGAGGCGAGGCGAGGTCGAGATGAGACGATTCGAGTAAGTGACGGATACGGCGACGGCAGAGGGACGAACAAAGGTGGAGGGAAGGAGAGGGACGCAGAGAGCTTATGAAGGGTCAGCGACTTCCGGGATTTGCAAAAAAAGAACTTTAGTCTCGACTCTGCAACACCAGACTAGGCCGCTCATTTTAATGACAAGCGATAGGGTCGACGGCGGAGCGGGCTTGACCAAAAGCGATCCCCGTCAAGGACCGGGATGTCTGCTGCCTCGGGGACATAATGAGCCTTGGGCTTGGGCCTTGACGGCAGACGGCAGACGGCATGACAGCCAAGTTCAGCCGGGCTGTGCGCCGCTGGAGACAAGATGCAGGAGGTTCAGCCATGGCGCTACTCAGGGATGCTCGCCCCCTAGGGCTGACCCGACCATGGTGGAGTCGATTCGGTTCATGGTGTGCTGCCCTTTGATGCCATTCGCCCGTGGCCCTGAATCCATGATGCTGCCGGGTCCTGAGGTTGCTGTGCACCCTGAGCTTCGCTGTTGCTCCGCCTGTCTCCACGAGGCATTGCTGGCTGCTCCAGAGGTGAAGCTCGTCGTTGGTGTGCCAAGTTGGCCGTGCCCCTCGAGCTGAGCTTGCCTGAACCGGCTCGAGATCGTCACCTTCAAACCTCGTGCGGTTTAATTTGGGACTTTGTGGGCCACGCTGGCATCCTCAATTCCCAAAGGGCCAAGGCTGACACGTCGACCGTGGCCTGTCGCTTGTGCACAAAGTCCGAGTGCTGACATGCTTCATTCTTAAAATAAGTAGAACCGAAGCCATGAACATCCCTATCGAACGCGGCGGCGAGGCCCTGGGGCATCACCTCTGGCCGTCCGTCGACTCAGGATCACGTAGTCTGGGATAACCGTCTTGCCTCCCCGGAGTTTTCTCTCCCTCGGCGAGTATTCGTCCTTGGCGAAGCCCAGCTTTTCGTAAAACTTCAGCGCAGACGCATTGCTCACAAAGCATGTCAGCATCGTCTTCTCCACCGTTGGAATGCTTTCCGCAACGTCCATGAGGTGCTTCATCAGCTTGGTACCGAGGCCGGTCCTGCATGGTTCGTTACTGGTTAACACCCGGGTACAAAACACCATCACATGCCTCGCCCATTTTTTTTTTGACCCTTATCTCACACAGCCTTCGTGTTCGCTGCGGGTGCAGCATCCCGCGTCTTGACGACGGCTGGATTGGCCAACGAGCGCGTGTGAGTGACGGACGAGGCTTGGGAAGCTCGAGAAGTTTGGGAAGCATTGGGGGGGAATTGGAGTAGCTCACCCTTGCAGCTCCGTCTCCAGATGGATCTCGTAACAATAAACAACGGCCTTGTTGTCTTCAAACGTTGGCATCAACGACGTGAAGCCCTTGATAGCACCGTCGGCATCCTTGGCAAGGATGTACCGGAGGTCGGGCGATCGCATTTCTTTCCTTTTCGCCGCCGCGTGCCACCCCATCGACGAGGCGCGATAATCCGCACCGCTCGTCTCTTCGATCAGACGGAAGCAGGCGTCCAGCTCGTCGTCGCCGAGATGACCTGGTCTGGCCAAGCTCAGGGCGTAGACGGCTTTCGTGCGGGGGTGCTCCCACTGCGGCCAGCTCTCTTGACTGGTTTCGCAAACAGCTCGGCATTAGACTCCCTCTTCGCCCGTTACCACGCGTCCCAATCTCACCTTGGTTTGAGGTATTCCTCGACGAAGGCATCGTCGGACGCATTGTTGGCTGTTTCGATGGGATGGACTGGCTTCTTCCGCTGCCGTCTCCCGACAAGCGTCGTTATGGGCGTCTCAGTCTCGGAGGCTGTGCCATTGGCTTCCATCATTGGGTCTCTGAGTACCTTTGATAGATGATGGTGTGAAGAGATACGGTAGTTGATGTATCTTGATCATTCAACATGCACTGGATCATCCATTGGAGACCCGACGCGCTTTACAACCTCAGGCCCACCTCCTACTTACCTATCCCCAGAAAGCAGGAGCCATCCCGTTGGCCAATTAGCCGAGACTTTCCCGTCCATTGTCCAAACTTTTGGAGCCATCATGATCCATCCATCAACGAAAGAGTTGCTCAGATGCATTAGTTAATCCCTCTCGTCCAAAGACGAAGCTGTTGGTGTCATGGTTATCAGGCTTGGTCTGCCGGCTTTGAGCCGGGGCTATGCCACCCGCAAAACCCCATCCCGGCTCAATGGGACCATGGATTTAGATCAGGTAACGAAATCAATCTTTCCAGCTTTATAGTCCATGCTGTGATGTTCGTATGCTCCCAGATGCTAATTCTAAAGCACATAGTTCATATTACGAGCTCGAGTCCTGTCCCTCTATCGCACAATCTTGCGTGGCACCAAGGGCATGCCCGATCTCGCCGCGAGGAAGGAATCCCGCAAGTTTGCCCGCGACGAGATTGAGAGGAATCGTCACGAAAAAGACAAAGTACGTTGCCGATCCCCATCCCAATGCGTCGCGACCACTAATCATCCATGTCCAAGCCTCGCATCAGGTATCTCCTGTCAACAGGCAAAAAGGAATGGGAGGGCATGGAGAAACTTGTCATTAGAACAGCCTCCTAGTTGTACATATCGCATCTTCCCAGAGCCGAACCGTCGTCCCAGCTTCTAATTTCTCGAGCCCAATTGACCGTGTTCCATGTATGCATGCCCTGGGCCAGCTCGGCGTCGTTCGTTTGATTGACGGCTTCGTTTCCGCTCTCGCCATGGGTCGCCCGTATCGTACAATCTCCAGCCGTGACGCATCGCCCTTTCCGTCGCTCCATTAACCCTGTCGCTGCTTGTGTCGAGGATTCGCCTTGCAAATAATGTAGAGGTAGCCGTTGTGTCGCTTGCCGGCCTTTCGTCGAACCACCTAGGATAAAGAAAAAGAATGCGAGTTAGCCCACTCTTCACCACCTGAACCGTCCCGCCAGAACCAATTGAACTCTGCCAATGGGGGCAAATTCTCCTAAAAGAACGTGGCCGTACCTTGCAGTGCTCGCACCGCTTCTTGACAGAGCTGTGAACCTTCATTCCTCGGGTTTGCTGCACCACGGCAGTGGTCGCAGCGGAAGCGTTGGCATTGGCGAAGAGCGAAGGGACTGCGCCCAGCATTGACAATGGGCTTCGGGTTGAAAAGGATCCCAGAGGATTTCTCGGTCGCAGCGTCCTCACGGACAGCGAGAGTGCTCGGAGTAGAGACGCCATGGTGGTTTCGTTGGAGCAAAGATCCGGTGCCTGCTTTGGTGCGGAGGTTTCTAACAGACTTGGGTTGGGCCGTTGATCGCCAAGTCACGTGCTTCTAGCTTATCAGATCAATCACGACAGTTACGAGTGCAGCCGAAGTCACTTCATCCAGCTTCATTCTCAAGTACTCAAATACGGTTCCAATTAATTCCTCATCTCCCCAAACCCCCCAAGATTCTTTTCATTTCCATTCCGCAGACCTGGAAATTCCTTCCGGGTTTTCCTACTGAACGCCCCTCTCTCAAGATAGAAGAGCTAAAGGATCCAGACCTATTCGAGGTCGGCACTCAGTTGTTTCTGCGAATGAGCTCACGGTAAAAGGCTGCAGCCGAGCGATGCCCATGCTGAAGGCCCTTTCGCAAGGAGGGGCAAGTCAGATTCTGTGCTTCATTCTCTGAGTTGGGTCTACCGCCATCTCTACGGGAGAGGCCATAGGGCTTCAAGGCGCCCTGCCATTTCGAATAACAATTCGAAAGCATATTGGCAACAATGCGATCCACGTCGATCAGCATGGACTGGTAAATGGCCGTGGAGCGTCTGCCCGACAATTCCTCGCTCATCAGCTCAGCCACGGTAGGCAAGTTCTGGACGGAATCGTGGTAAATCTTGTTGTCCCTCACGAGCACATGCATGAACTGTGGCTGGACAAACTGGCCATTCCCGTTGAGATGCATGCCTGGGGTAGGAGGCCGGACGTTCTCGCGGGTCCGCAGATTGAAAAGAGTCTTGCCCGAGCTGTGTAGAGGCGCGTCTGGGTTGAAGGCTCTCGCGTGCCATTCCTTGAACAGAGGAGTCATCGCGCCCCGTTGGTCCTTTGCCTGATGCTGAATCTCGGTGTCCATGGCGCTACGCAGCAGGCATCCAGCGCAGACTCGCGTGTGTGGTCGAGCCACTCGTCGTGCGTGTCCAGTGAAAAACTCTTCCACCATGTCGTGTCCGCAGGACGAGCAGAAGAAGAGGTTCTTCCCCATGATCTCGTTGTACCACTTCTGGGGATCAGATGACATTGGCTCGATGCCGAGGCAAACAGACGTGAGAAGATCAAACATGGCTTCTCGGGTGGCGGGAGTTCTCTCTGACTGGACCTCCATGAGTGAACAGTAACGATGAAGGCCATCCAGGAAGTACTCGACGGCTGTGGGAAGCAGCGGCAGCCGCGACAGGTACTGCCGAAACGCCTTTCCCTCGTCAAAGAGGAGGGTAATGCCCATGGCTTTGGCCTTCAGAAATGCCTCCATGAGAATCCTGAAAATGCCTCTCTGGGCCAGCTCAGCAGGGATCTCCGACCACGTCACACCGCAAGCCATTGCCGAGTCGTGCCGGAAAGGAATTCCAGAGTTGAAATGCGGGAAGAAGTCTAAGCTGGTGATCTTAGCCATCTTCTTTTCGTCTCGGACGACGTTGATCTCGTGAATGAGATCCAAGAGGGTGATGACGTCTCCAAACTGGATCAACGGACAGTCGTATATCCCAAGCATGGTTACATTTGGTGAGTCCCGCAGCATGATTGCAACCAAGCGGCGGTCGAGCATCGGGATGTTCATCAGGTACAGAACTCGCGTCGCGCGTCGTCGCTGGTAGACGGCATAGACTGGGACCAGTTAGCATCAAAACCACATCGTCATGTCGAAATTGAATAACGAACCCAGGTTAAACACGTCATCCAACGCTGTCTGAGCGAGTGGCCGATGGACGACGCGATCTGAAGGGCCGAGAGCCTCCTTCGCCTTCTCTTCGAGGTTTTCGATATTCGGAAGAGACCTCACTTGACTCACGACGGAGCGTGGGTATAGCTTCTCCATTAAATAGACAGCGGAGTTCATGTCTGGGAAATCATCCACCTCGGCCTTGTCACCCCAGCAAGGGGGCGCCGGGCCGCAGAACTCGTAGATCTGACTGATGATCTTAACAACCCGCTCGCGTGCTCCCTTCTCGCGGTCAGCGCCCTTCAGGGGATCACTAAGGACCTGGGCGGTGGTATACTCGCTGTTGACAGCGAGGAACACAGTCCCGCCGGGAATGTTTTTGAACTTGCGAGTCTGGAAATTGTACAGGGCCTGTGAATTTGCGGTTAGAGGTGGGCAAGAGTGCTCTGGGAAAGATTTACTTGCCATGGAGCTCGACAAAGCCTTCCAGTCGCTCAAGTCAGCGACGGTGAAAGACTCGAGGGTTTTGTAGCCGTCGGCCGCCAGCATTTCGCCAACGGTACTGCCATAGGGCATCCAGCCGCGAAAAATATTTCGCAGATTACCCTCGGGCAAGGAACTGATGTAGTCAGGCATGAACTTGGAAGAGTCAGTCTAGAGTCCCTGTGAATAGATGGGTAGCGAACGCGAAACGTACTTCGGTGAAGAGCCGACTGTACGAGTATTGGCCCATGTTGGCGCGGCCCTTCCCAGCAAGGTACTTCTTCTTACTGGGGCGGTTCAAGAAGAGCTTGGCTTGTTCAGCCCACTCGACAATCACTTCCTCAGGGCTCTTGGTGCAAATGGCGGGGTCAAAGCCATCCTTCATCAAGCACCTTTTGGCCAGCTGAAGATGGTAAGGCAGCATCTCTAAGCAACGAGTCAGTCCTGTACATGCAGGCAAACAGAGGGACACTTGCCTTCGCTGGTGAAAGCGGGCACATGTGTAGCCCTTCCCTGCCGAGGCATCTTTCTCTTTCTAGATCTTTTGGTCTTCGCGCGAGTCGATTTCTTTGGTGGTCCTGCAGCGGCTGGAGGCGGCGCGTTAGCAGTGGCATTGGCGTTGGCATTGGCCTTTGCCTTGGCCTTGGACTTCTTCCTGGCCATGATGATTTGATGTGCGAATGTGTGAATGTGTGGATGTGTGAATGTGCGAATGTGGATGAAGAGTGAAGGTTAAGGGTACAAGAAGATGGTGAAAAGATGGTGACGTGTTGCAGATGGAGGAACGATACGACACGAGCGAGGAGGGCAGTCGCGACCGGTGGTGGAAATGGTCACGTTCTTGCTCTGGATGAGCAGGATTGATGCCATGTGCAAACGACGAGGAAGGAGACAATAACATAGCAAGTAACACTTGCCTTAGGTAACAATGAAAACGGCAACGTACCCCTGCCACAGTTTATATGCACCCTTGTCGGCTTCTCTCAAACGAGACCAAGATGATTGTTATTGGTCGCCTCGTGAAGACGAAACGCCTCTGCGTGTCGGTCAAAGCGACAATGAAAGGACCAAAGTTCTGTTTTAAACGCGGTCAGTTTATCAGTCAGGGGGGAGCTATGTTATTGACTGGCAGCGTGTATCAGCAACGCAGTCTCACGAGAGACGAGCTTCGCAGTAGGCAAGGGCAGTCAAGGCAGTCAAGGCAGTCAAGGCAGTCAGGGTAAACAAGGGTGAAGCCAGGCCCTCGCTGGAGACGGCACTCAAGGAAAAGAGATGCTCGGTGAAAGGATCGCAGGCCTGGTTTCGGTCGGCCACGACGACTGACGAGGGAGAGAATGCTCGCCTTGAGGTGAGGCAGAGCCTCTGCCTCGGAATGCCTGAGGCACAGAACGACGTGAGCAGAGGCGAGGATGGTTGATTTGGGGAGGGAGAGGAGGCAATATGGGGCACCAGAAGAAGGAGAGAATGAGGTCCAGGGAAACAAAACAATGGGGGTGACGTGTAGCGGCATGTCTTGCGTCTGCCTTGGCGATGTTGATGTTGGAGAGAAGGAAACTCGAGCACGTACCTGGAGGACCAAAAGGTGGGAATGAGGAGGACTCGAAGAAGAAGCAAGAAAAGGCCAAAGAAAAGAAGATGAACCGTCTCTGTTGTTTAGGGCCTCGAGCTTGCTGATCTCTTGGGGGGGCGATCTGCAGGCTCGAGGCTGGTTGTGAGGAAAGGAGGAGATGAAGGGGAGGGAGGAGAGGAAGAGGTTGTTGGAGGGAGAGATTTGGGGAGAGGGGGGTTTAGGAGGGAGGTTTTATGAGGGAGAGAATGCGAGCGGCCGGCTGCGGAGAGCACAGCCAATGCCTTAGGGGGGGGGACACGCTGCGGTTGACCAACCATTGCGAGCAGCCATGAATCAATGTGCCTACGGAACAGTGCCGGGCCGAGTAACACCTCCGGAGCTGAGTTCCAGAGGACCATCCCGTCTCTCTGTACAGGAGTTTGCTTCTGTGTTCCTGCTTGGTCGCCCTTCTCACCCAAGATGCTACCCAAGGCAGCCCCCATGAAGTTGTTGAAATAGCATCCCAGAGAGTAGACGTGATGACCAGGCCGACCAACCTTACATCACAAAGCATCTCCTACTCCCTCTGTTCTTATTTCTATTCCCCTATTCCTGTCCCTTGTTGACAAGTTCTGTTGTGCTCCTGGCATCGAGGCATTTTCCTCCACCACTCGCTACACCTACCTGTCCACCACTCGCCACGCCCGTGGCTCATTTCTCTTCCTTTCCCCCAAAAACGCCGTCCAAACTGCCCATCGTACATGTTCTCTCATTCAAGAATCTTTTCCTAAAGCATACACCCCCCTTTTGAAGAACACGGCTGGGTGTTCCGTCCCAGCATTTCGTTCCCCCAGAAACGCCTCCTCTTTGGCCGGTCCTGCAGGGCATCGACAAACACAAACAGGGCCGGAATGACTTTCATGACTTTCTTGGCCCCAACATGGAAGAAATGTGCCGGAAAATGATCATCGTGGAACCGAATCGCCAGTAAGCCGTCCCCCCCCCCGTCGCGTTTCGCCTCCCAAGGGCCGTCGTCAGCCATCGAGAATCGTAGCCGTCCTAGTTGACGTTTCCGAGAGACCATTAACCTTGACCATAAGTGACGGTCGAGCTCAGGGAGCCTCATCTTCTACCAGTCGAAACTGGTAGGTGAGGGTGGGTGTCAAGAAACCCAGGGCCTCGGAGAAGAAGGCCAAATCGACATCCGCTTCGCAGCGAAGAATCGCCGTACTCGAGCCATCGAAACATGAACATCGCCACGTCAACCTTGCCGACAAGTGAAGACCGACTCCAGACAACCTCCTAGTAGCCGAAGGGAGGATCAAGAAACGCAGGACCACGGGGAGGAGCGCCAGACGGCGAGGAGGACACTGTCGCACCCAGCAGAACAATTCTTAAACCGAGCCGCCACTCACCAGCCAAGACGATCCGGGCAGGAGATGGGTACAGATCCTCTCGAGCAGTTGATTCTACCCCCCTACGACCTTGTACAAGATCTCGTCTGGTCTCCATCAGCGCTTGCTCGTCATGGGGCAAAGACATCAACGTACCGGATCTCAATACTTCAGTCGTTCTTCTCGCAGCGAGTGGTGCTGTTATTGATCAAGCGCGACATCACGACCGCCATACATATATATGCCCAAGACAATGAAAGACAGCACCGAATGATAATGTTCAAAGCAACGCATCTTCTAGTTCATAGACGTCGCTCGGACGTCGTTCACCCGGGCCGACATCGCGATGCGAATACATGCCGTCTACCGCCGAAAGGCAGCTCGAATACCTCATCAGCTGCATGTATCACATAACGCCGACCAGTACTACCCCGTACTTCTCACTGCAGTATATACCTCCTCTACATACGAGAAAGTATGTACCTAGTAACCATGCTTCCCCACACACATGGATAGAAATCCAACGTTAACCGCCGTTGACGGCTCTGGCGCCTTTCACCACACACCCCGCGGAATCCGCCTCGACGTTCCCCGAAAAAAAGTGACTGATATGGCTGACTTGACATGTACAGTATGTACAGTACATCCGGTAGTTACAGGAACAGAAACATGGAGGGGAAAAAAAGGCTCACCGGAAAAGCAAAAAGCCCCCTGTCGATACACCATCGGGCAGCATCGACATTAAGCGACGGCTACCACCACCACCACCACCACACGGACGAGCACATGCCCATCCCTCGCCGAAGGGGGGGCGGGGACTGCATGAACGTTATAGCATGTTCCGTCACTGCCAAGCAGGGCTGTGATGATCCAGAGGCAACCGCGGCCAAAAGACCTCACCACTCGTAGCGCTGCGTGTGCGACCGTCGTCGGGAGTGGTGACATGTCTGCTGAATGGCCAGAGGAGGGCCGGCCGGCCTTGGCAAGATTGTATCGGAAACGCCTCGAGACTCTCGGCTGACCACCATCTGCTGCATCTCGTCCTCGGCACGCGACTGCAAGGGAACCCGTTTGCAACCCGACGGGCAGGCTGCTATCCAACGGGACCAGAGATGATGGCACTTCACCGACTTACCCTATCAGCAAGGGGGACACCCCCCTCCATCAAAAAGCAGCGGTAAGACGGGAGCTCCAAGAAAAAGAAAAAAAGGGTGTCCAGGGTGGCATGATCCGATGCAGTCAACGGTCGCACAACTGCTCCCTGCCTCACACCACCAAGAATGAGACATGGAGAGGCCCTTCTCTCCATCGGCATCTCGGGGGCGAACACGCCTGTTTCGAGCCCACCGTCGGCATTCCGTCTCCAAGACGCCACTCCCGAGTCCGGAACACGGGGAGCATCAGAAGACTTCATGAAGCAGCGGCAAATCAGGTGACTCCCATCGGTTGCGGCATGGTGAAAGCTTGCGTCCAACACATGACTGGACGGATGGTCCGGGTCGCAGAGAATTCCCACCCCTACCTCGTCCTCTAGGCTCTTGGATGAGGCATCACGGGTCGAATCACGATGACACAAACCGAGATTGCGAAAGCGATGCGAATCGATGGCCGTCATGAAACAATGAATCGCCATCCCGCTCACAGGCAACCCCCGGCTTGATCCACTAGCCACAAGCCGGCGTCAAGCCTGGAGGCGACGGGCGGGTGGGTTTGTTCGTAACTCTTCCTCCTTCGAGCCCTGTAACTGTGACATCGGACTCGGTCGCTGGAGGAAAATGAAACATGGCACAAGAGATGGTCAATCCGGGTCACAGGTCGACTCCCGGGGCGCCTGGACAAAATGGGCATTACCTGCATAACAGAGTGGCATATTCCGGATACGTGCATTGAGGGCGCCTGAACAATATTGCACATTCCCGACAACCTCAGCCCATGCACGAGGACGAGCACAGCCGCCGCCGCTCTTCGTCTTCAACGGTGGAGAGTTGTCTCGGCCCTGACGCCTCGAACGACGGGATAATCTCCATGTCTCACCAAGCCTTCTAGCCGATGCTTGAGCAGCCACTGGCACCATGGAGGGCACAACTCTGGTCCCGACTGACTCGATGAGCCTTTGTCGGAACCATGGTCGCCCAACCGCCCGTTGAAGGAGGCGGGAGGCTTTGTCGCTCAGGCTCGCACACCGTTTGTCTGGCTGATGCTGTTGCATGCGCGAAATGTGGAAATGGACCAAACCAGGAAGGATATGCGACAGCCCAGGACACCCACCACCTCGGCCGAAGAGTCACCTGGACGAGGTCGAGGGACGGTTGGGTTAGGCCTTGCGTGGGAGCCGTGAGCCACGAGCTGAGGCTCTAGCTCGTCGAGGTTGAGTGGCTGATAGGGATGGGTGCATGGGTTGCATAAAAGCGGGCAGATTTGGTCGAGTTGAACGGCTCACGGTCGTGAGGATTGGCTGCTTGAACATCAGGTGTGGGTGGGGAGCTGCTTCATGCAGCGTTGCTTTGCGGAGCAGCACGAGGTGCACCGGGGGAGGGAATATCAACATGCTTCACTGATCAGTGATTCTGCCGTATCGTCCAGGACTTTGTGACTTGATACCATCAGGGTATCAGTGTGGGTGGAGGTTGGCTGCGGCCGTCGTTGGCGACAAACGGCATCTATCTCACTTTCACCATCAGCCCAGGGTAGGTCGCCAGCCGAGATTCGGTTGCCGTCGTATTCCGTGCTCGCGTGCATCTGCTGCACTCCTTCGACCGTCCAATTTACCCATGTGCTGCTGTGCAGGACGAGGAGGCAAAGGAAATGCATCCTCGACGACAAAAGGCCTGTGGCCTCCCAGGAGAGAATAATGCCGTAGACAAAGGCATCATTGGCGATGGCCGTGGGGCCGTTGCGTACGAAGGAAAGACAAGCTCCGTTTATTACGGCGTTGCAATGGCTAGCGCGCCTTGCTGGCACAGAGAGTCAGACATGCTCGACCTCGCCAACTGGCCGTATCAACTCCGACGAAAGCGCCCCGATGAGGCGCTGCCGCACCAAGCTGGCTCGACCTGCGAGAAAATGCAGGGTGCACTGGCTGGCTGTGATGGAGGGTCGGCGGTGGACGACGACTGGTCAGGCAAGTCTGGAGGATGGCGCTTTGGGGTCCAAGTAGAGCGTGACCTGATATGACATGACCTGGCCTGACACCTGCTTGCATGGCCAAGGTCTCACCAGAAAGGTTCTTTCACCCCAAGCCCAAGGCCCCGTCGGAAGCGAAAGACCAAAGCCAACAAGGCACAAGCCCAGGCATGTATCCCGTTGGTTGTTTGTCATGCGGTTGTGTAGCCACTTGCCTTTGCAACGCCACTCAGCTGGCGAACCGGAGCCATCACCAAGAGATTACTCCGGGCGTCTGCCATTCACAACATTGCAGGGAGTATGCGTCGGTGATGGGACCCGGCACTCTTTCTCTGACAACTGAAATTGTGTTTCGTACTGCTGAAATTATTGCTCCGTCGGAAACTCGTGACTGGCCAGGGTGCTCCCAATGACACCCAGTGCACCACCCAGTGTCGAAGGGGCCAAATGTCCAAGGCGGCCCAAAGGCAAGCCAAGACCAGCCAATGTCGGTCGTGAGAGATACGTGTCGAAACGTTTCCACCCCTCGAGATTGTCTCTCTCTCTTTTTGCTCTTGTGCGATGAATGGCGATCCGCCAAAGCCCAAGGCGGTTGATGAGAGTTGCCGGCACAGATCACTGGTCGGTATCGGAGGAACAGGGGGGGGACCAGGGAGATTATTTCGAGTGGGCATGATCCATGCGCAAGGGCAAGGGACCGAGCAGCCCCGGACTCAGGGAGAAGCAGCGGGCGAGAGAAACGGAGGCTGAGAGGGTATTGCTGGCCGCTGGCCGCCTCGCCGCCTTGCCGCCTCGCAGCAGATTGTCTTAATAGCAGTCATTCCCGAACAAGCGAAAGCAGGGAGAAGGCTGAGAGGGGCGACGGTCCCAGAGCTGCTGCTTGGTCTCTTGGGTTTCGCGAAGTGCGCATGGCACTGACACAAGGGCTAGGCTGTCTTGTGGGGAATGAATGCCGGTACTATTGGCGAGCGGTTGAAGATCGATATTGGATGGTTGGACGGTGGGACGACTTGGCCTGGCAACACTGGGTCCCCTTTTGCCAAGTTGCGCTGCTAAAGAAGAAAAAGAAACCGGCGCTTGCAAGTGAGATTTGATGATATTTGCGAATATTGATGCCCCGCTCCCGTCCTCATGACGAGCAAACCGTCTTGATTTTTCTTGTCGACTTTTTTTTTCCTGTGTGAGTCAGCCTGTCGGGTCGGTCGATCGGTCAGTCAGCCAGGATGCAGGTCAACGAGGAGGATCCATACTGCAACATCGGTAGCTGTGCTTCGTTGTGGCGAGATGCGGCACCTGAATCCGCTGTCGTTGGTCATTTGGTGATGATGGTGCAACGGCGGACACCGTCACGGTCACAAGTTACAGGTGAAAGGAACCTGAAGGGAAGTCCTACGTGCCAGAAGTACCAGGCGGTACGTAGTATTCTATTTTCTCGGGCCAGAGCCTGACGCCAGGCAGGAGCAGGTCGCACGCCCGGCTGCTTCCAACCAGGCTGGGTTGGGCTAACTGGAGATACTTGCACATAGTACGCAATTTGTATGGGGATAAAGGTACTGCTGGCGTTTCCTGCAACGGCAGCAACCTACTAACTTATGCTAACGGTGATTATTCCTACCAACTTTTGACCTTGGTCCTGCTTGCCTTTCCGTGTACTCCGTACTTCCCTTGCAGGTACCCCGGGATCAGCCAGGGGCGGGCGTGGTTCCGCGCCAGGACGAAACGGCCATGATTTCCCGTCACCTCAGAAAGGGGAAGAGAGATGATGGCAAAAGAAAGGTCCAGGGACAGGCGCGCAAGAGAGAGTTCCATCTAATCCGGTACGCATTCTTGCGGGCGACATGCTCCGTACCGAGTGTAATCAGTTGACGCAGTGTTGGATTGATGATGGGGGTCTTGTTTTATCTTTGCTTCGGACAAGTTGTTTTAGTGGTGGTGAATCGAGAGGTTTCATTTGACGGCGGCGTCAAGCTTACGAGGTGAGGCCGCAACGTGATGGACGGATAAGTAGGTATTGGCATGTACTGGGTACGTATTTGGTACGTTCACTGCGAACTTGATACGAGGTACATGCAGTCCGGTCACGGTGTTTACGCCGTAGGTTACAAGATGGCTTTGTACGTGGCAGCTGAAGGTACGTTGAAATCAAGGACATTTCTCGTCGGCGGCTAGCGCTCGTTGGTTGCATGTCAAGAAAGGTCCTGGCCATTTTGGGCTGTCTCTTTTCAACTCTTGCAATTTCAGGCCCACCCGTTAATGCCTGCACGGACCAGGGGCGTCTCTGGCCAGGCTGAGGCGACTTCTTAGTGCTCCGAAGGAGAATTCCCGATGCAGAGAGAGGTGAGCTCAGGGGGGGGCTAAGGGGAAGAAAAAGAAGCATCCATCTGTGCTCCGTAAAGAGGCAAATTCCACCTGGAGAGGGGGGAAGGCGAAAGGGTTTTCAGTTCTCCATGGGCGGATTCTCGTTTTAACGGCACCTAATTTGCGGTTGTGCGGGTGACGGCAGGAGTGACTCGCCATGGTCGACAGAGCGTAAATCACCTTAAAGGGGGTCGGAACTGGGAAGTATGACACTGGCCACAGCCTCCACCACGGCCCGGTACTAATGATTGCGACGTGCCTCGCACGTGCGTCGAGGTACCTTAGCCTCAACCTCACCCAGCGGCCAGCGCCTCTTCGACTCATGCTCATGATAACTGATACAGGGACCGACGCCAGGTTTGCACGTCGTAACGAGACGGATGGGGAGCGCCCATGAACCCCTGTTTGCCAGGTCCGCCTCAGGTACGGAGTACGGAGTACAGAGTACAGACCATAGTGCCAACCGACATGTCGTTTATTAGTCAGGGCAAGAGGTAGGGCTTTGAGATTCACCAAACGGTTCTTGATCTATTCGACAGCCTCAAAGACGAAACTTCAAACAACACAGACTATTCTCCCAGTTCAACCTTGGTCTCAAGTCAAAGGCGGCAAGAGTGCCAAACTGCGTAGCATCACCGTCAGCACATGGACGACATCAGCCAACCCGGACAGGAGAAAATAAGTAGTTTGCGCTGGACTCGTACGGACACGACCTATAATTACGCTACTCTGACGCCTTCTCCTTCTCCAAAGTCTGTGGCCCATGATCCATGTCGGCTCAAGTTGGCCTGGCCCTGGACATGCATCTCGCTCAGGCTCTCCCGATCCATGCGATTCGAGTGGTATGCGCCCCTCCACGGGAGCCGTGGATAACCAGGACTCTCTCAAACAAAGAAGAAAACGAGCGAGTTCGGTACGCATCTCGCCTCTGTCATACACGGACATGAAAACAAACGACGGCCCATCCACCGCCTGGCACACGGTCCAACGCTGGCCGTCGTCCAGTGAAGCCCACTAAAGAGCTACCCCCGTCGGCGCCACGGGCACCCAAACCCACTGAAGCAACCTGGAGCCCACACCCCCGACCCCACCGCTGCCTCTCTGCGGACACACCCTCCTCTTCCCGACTCCCACCCTCGCTCCCTCTCTCCCTCTCTCTCCCTCTCCCTCCAGCTCCCTCCTTCACCCGTCGCCCCCCCGTCACACCCACCACGCGACAACAAATAAGAACCCCCAGCGTCCCACTGCTTCTGCCCTCCCTCCTTCTTCTCTCCTTCCGCTCTACCCAGAATTCTTCTGTCCAACGACTCTATCCAGTCCAACGCCTTTTTCTGGATCATTTCCTTTTTTTTCTTTTATACCAACGTCTTTGTTTGTTGTGATACCCAATCTCCTTTGATACCCCATTCCGCTTTTCATAATGGCCGAGGAACAGAAGAACGTCGAGGTCCCTGAGACCAAGCCCGAGACCACCATCGCTCCCGTCGAGCAGCCCGCCGAGACGAAGCCCGTCGAGGAGACGGCCAAGACCGACGACACGCCCGCGGTCGAGGATAAGCCTGCTGAGGAGGCCGCCCCCGCCGCCGAAGAGGCCAAGGCCGAGGAGAAGGAGGAGGCCAAGCCCGTCGAGGAAGGCCACCTGAGCCACAAGGCCCAGGGCCTCAGCTTCCCCAAGTAAGAATACCTCGTCAATGCTTGCGCTCTTTGACAAGCGCCTTTGCTAACAGCCAGTCCCCAGGAACCTGATTGCCTCCAAGGAGTTCTTCTTCTTCGGTGCCGACGCCGTCGAGGCCAAGGCTCTCTCTACCTACCTCAAGGCTGAGAAGACCCTTGTCACAGCTCACTCCAACATTGCCTGGGCCACCGAGACCGGAAAGGGTCTTCTTTTCGTTGGCGACAAGAAGGCTCCCTCTAGCGTCATCAGCCTGGTAAGCTCCAGCTCCACCTACGTCTCCAATTGCCGGCATGCATAGCTAACCGCGCCGTCCCCACAGGCCGATGCCACCGAGCCCGAGACCGATGGCTCTCACAAGTTCCACTTCACCTCCAAGGGCAACAAGCACACCTTCAAGGCTACCACCGCTGCTGAGCGCGACAACTGGGTTTCCCAGCTGAAGCTCAAGATCGCCGAAGCCAAGGAGCTCGCCGCCACCGTCACTGAGTCCGAGACGTACAAGCAGACGCTCGAGAGCTTCAACCCCGTTCCCGTGAAGAAGGAGGAGACCCCCGCCGAGGCCCCCAAGGAGGAGCCCAAGGCCGAGGAGGCCGCCCCTGTCGCTGAGGAGGCCCCCAAGGAGGAGGAGGCCAAGGACGAGCGCAAGAAGGAGGAGGTCAAGTCTGAGGAGCCCAAGCGCCGATCTGCTAGCCGCAAGCGCACTTCTTTCTTCGGCTTCGGCAAGAAGGAGGAGAAGAAGGAGGAGACCAAGGCTGTGGAGGAGGCCCCTGTCGTTGAAGAGGCTGCCCCCGCCACCGAGGAGGTCAAGCCCGTCGAGGAGACCCCCAAGATCGAGGTCCCCGCCGTCGAAGACAAGCCCGCTGAGGAGGCCGCCCCCGCCACCGAGGAGGCCAAGACTGAGGACAAGCCCGCTGAGTCTCCCAAGGAGAAGCCCACCGCCTCCAAGCGCAACAGCTTCTTCGGCAACGTCTTCTCCAAGAAGGAGAAGAAGACGCCCGAGCTTAAGCCTACTGAGCCCGTCGACGCCCCTAAGGAGGCCGAGGCTGCTGAGACGGCCCCCGTGATCCCTCCCGTCGAGGCCACCACTCCCCTCGCCGTCGACGTCACTGCCCCCGCGGAGACGCCCGCTGAGACCACCGAGGCTCCCGCCACCTCCCCCGCCGCTGAGACCAAGAAGGAGGTCAAGGAGAAGCGCAAGTCATCTCTCCCCTTCGCCTTTGGCAAGCGCGACAAGTCCCCTGCCCCCGCCGAGGGTGAGGAGAAGACCAGCAAGAGCCCCTTCTCCAAGCTCCGTGCGACCATCAAGGGCAAGACGTCCAAGTCGGAGGAGAAGGCCGCTGAGGAGAAGCCTGCCGAGGAGACCATCAAGGAGGAGACCAAGCCCGCCGAGGAGGTCAAGGCTGAGGAGTCCAAGCCTGCCGAGGAGACTCCCGCCACGGAAGAGGCCAAGACCGAGGAGGTCAAGCCCGAAAACGTGGCCGCCACGACCACGCCCGCCGTCACTGCCGCCGCCTAGATGGCTCGCAGCAGCTGATGTCTTTTCTATCAAGTACCGAAAAATTCAACACACACGCATGAAAGGGTTGGGCATGGAAGGAAGGACCTGCATTTCTTCACAAGATACCAAGATACCCTGTCAAAGACTGTCTTACTGATACCAATTTCCATATTTGCTTTTTTGCAGCATCGCATACACGAAAATCAGAAAACGGTCTGGGAACAGGCCACCAAAACGATACCAAAAAAAAATGTCCTGGCTGCCAGTTAGTGGTATGCCTCACTCTGCTGTCCTTTGGCTTTGTCTGATACCCGGATCGGAGATAATTAATACCTAATAATACAACTGAATGCGTGTGGAATATTTCTGTCTCTCGGTCTATGATTGTTTTGTCCTGTCCAACAGGTGCTTTGTGGTTCGCATGCCTGGAGTCCTGGGAGTGCTCGTCTTATTCAAGCCATGTTAGCTACTACGTACGACTGGGGACAGGCGGCGCTTTATACGCAACGTAGGAATCATCGTGAGGGCGAAAATAAAAATTGCACAAGTGTTTTTTTTTTTTTTTTTTTTTTGTCTTGAGCACTTACCTACTACATTGTCATGGCATGATTCTATCTACTCCTTGCTCCCCCCTATCCAGAGAGCATCCAACCGTGTACTCACTCCCCTGCTGCATCTGACCCCCATCCCCTATCATGTCTCAAAGTGCCAAAAATCGAAAATAAAATAACGCCGTCGTTGATTAATGAATCAGCACAGTTTGCCAATTGCTTCTTCCCGTCGTATACATGTAAAAGTTTGCCAAAGACTTGATACTCCCGCTTGCGTGTTTTCCTCCAGCCCAAAAAAAAAATAACATCACGCCTCCCCCCCCCCCCCCCCCCCCCCCCCCCNNCCCCCCCCCCCCCCCCCCCCCCCCTCCCCCCTTTCCTTTCATACGTCGCCTGGTACCTAATTCGTTTCCCTTCGTTCCCCCACATGTAAAAAGGGAAGAATCCCTTCATCCGTCTCTTTCCAAAACGCCTGGATGCCAGTCATTGAAGCCGCGCCTGTCGTAGGATCACCCAATCCGATACGTGCAGGAAAAAAAAGGCGCAGCATTAGATATCTAAACAAGAATTGAACACGTCGAGGGGCAAAAAGGCTCTCGTCGTGAGAAAGGTTTGTGCCAAGAATGCAAGAGTAGTAGATCTGTGTTATATAAAAAAACGTGGTAGGAGGGCGGGTTGAGCGCAGCAGCTTTGGACGCCATCGTTACGTCTTGGAGACAATGGAGAGGTGGTTGTACTTGGTGACGAGTTCCTCTATCTTTGGAATCAACTCGGGGATGCGGAAAGGCTTGGAGATCACATCATCCTATGCACGTGTTAGAAGTGGCCTGGGCGGAAGAATAAGGGGACAACGGGTTGTGACTTACGATGCCAGCGGCTTTGGCGTTTTCGATTTGTTCTGGTCGGGCGTACGCCGTCACCGCGATGATGGGGATGTGCTTGATAATGGTTCCCTCCTTTTCGAGTTCTCGGATCTTGCGAGCACACGTCACTCCGTCCATGACGGGCATCTCCAGATCCATCAGGATCACCGAGATATCCACGCCCTCGGCCTCCTGGCCGGCCCAGAACCTGGAGCGCTGGAGAGTTTGGAGGGCCTCCTTGCCGTGGTTCGCCACAAAGGTGTTGTTTCCGCAGTTGCGCAGCTGCCGTTGAAGAACCTTCTGGTTGACAATGTTGTCCTCGACGATGAGCACGTCGTACAGCTGGTTGGTGTCCTGGGACGCGGCCCGCGAGACTTGGGGAGCAGGTTGCGGCCTCGAAGACGCCGTGGGCGACTGGGACTTTCGATGTATCCTGAGCGGAGTAATACGCTCGCACTCGGACGGCGGATTCATAGAACGCCGAGCCTTGACGTAGAAGTTGAACTTGCTCCCCACGCCCCTCTCCGACGACACACCAATCTGGCCGCCCTGCATCTCCGTCAGGATTCGAGATATGAAGAGACCCAGGCCCGAGCCTCCGTATTGGACGTGGGTTCGAGGAGTTGCCTGCTGGAATCGCTGGAAGAGGAGCTTCACTTCCTCCTCGAGCAAGCCGGTACCCGTGTCCTCGACCGTGCAGTGGATGTTGACCTCCTCGCCCTCTCCCCAATCCTTCACATTGCTGATGTCGGCGGCGGCAGTCCGCGGGTGGTTGATCCGGTCAAAAAAGGGGATGCCCTTCTCCGTCATCTCCGAGATGTCCTTGGACGCGCCGAGGCTGACGGTGATGGCTCGTTTTTTCCGCCCCTGCGTGAACTTGATGGCATTCGTCATCAGGTTGATCAGGACCTGTTGCAGTCTCGACGGATCGAGCCTCACCCACTTGATGCCATGCTTCTCGAAGCTGTCGTCGAGGCGGAAGTCGAACTCAATGTCGTGGGCGATCAATTCGGCCTCAAACATCTTCAGCGACCGCTGCACCACCCGCTCGGGCTGCTCGTCGACGGGAGCGACTGCCAGGAGCTTCGAGTCGAGCTTGGACAGGGTCAAGATGTCGTCGACGATTCGCTTCTGGTGGCTGGCGCAAAGATTGATGGTGTTTGCTGCGTCGAGGCAGCTCTCCAGCAGGTTCTCTACCTCTGCCCTCTCGTTGTGCAGCTCAAAGGCGGATATGTTGTTTGCGATCTGGTCGGCGCACTGCAGAATGGCCGACAGAGGGTTCCGCATCTCGTGGCTGGTGATGTCAATGAAGTTTTCCTGCTGCCTCTTAAGCTCCACGGCCTCTTCACGACGCTCAGTCTGCACCTTCTCGGCCCATTTCTGAGACGATATGTCCGTGATGCAGCCGAAAATCAACTTGAGATTGCCATCCTGCGTCTTCTCGGGATAGGCACTCATCAGAACCCACGTGTCGATGGTGTTGTGCCCGCTCCGTTGGCTACACTTGAATCGAAACTCGGCACAAATCGTCACCTTCTCCGTCAAGAGTTTGTTCCACGTTGCCTCCAGGTTTGGTCGGTCCTCGTCGCGAACGCTGTCCATCCAAGTATCGACAGAATCCTCCTCGCGAGAATGCCGTGAGATCTGCCACCACATATCGTTGCAATAGTTGATCTTCCCAGCATAGTTGGCAATGAACATGCCAACTGGTGCAAACTCGGCCATTCGGGTAAATCTGTACTCGCTTTCTACAGCCTCTTGAGTGCGGAGATAGAGCTGCATGGAGAGTTCCTGTCGGTCCAAAGCGGCGAGACGGGCAGCCTTCTGTCCTCGCTTGATTTCTTCCTCGAAAAGAACCACGGAAGCCATGGAAGTCGCAAGTTGCCGGGACAATAGGTGAATGAAGAGTTTGTAGTCCTCGTCGTAGGGCCTCCGGGGATTCACGCCCATGACTATGAATCCGACAACAGCTTCCCCTGTGGTGGTCGGAATGACTGGAAAGACCACAAGAGTGCTCGAGGGATCCCCAAAGCCTCTCCACTGCAGTCCTTCGGTCAGATGCGTGGGATATGTACCGGACTCCTGCGAGAGAATAATCGGAACGCCGCCAGCCGCCAACGACTGCCTCATGAATGGGGCGAAGCCCTCTTCGGAATGTCGGAGGTCGAGGTTAGGTATCGCCGCAGGATGGCCCTCCGGGGCACCCAGCGAGCCCTCCAAAACCAACTGCGGTGAGTGGCTCTGACTCCCGGAATGCAGAGACGACGCCTCGCTCTCATTGTCGTCTCTGACGGCGTAGATCAGTGCAAAGGGAACGTCATATTCGTTATAGTCCAAACCCCTTCGCACCTGCGGCCAAAAGCCATGGACAGTGGTAGCCGCCGCCGTTCTCTCGCCAATCTCACGCAGCATTAGCATTCGCCTTTCGTTGACTCTCCGCCTCGTGTTTTCGAAGGCCGGGTTGTACAGGCCAACAACCTCGCCGTCGCCACCAACCATGGGAACAACAGACCACGAGAAGAAGCATTCCTCCAAGAAGGCGCTTCGGTTGATGAAGAGCTGGTTCTCGTGTTTCATGGTGGCTTGACCAGCCTCCAAGGCACTCTTGAAGACGGGTTTGATCTCGTCCCATATCTCGGGCCAGGCGTCTTGGTAGCATGCACCCATCAGCTGCGGGTGCTTTCGGCCGGCCATGTCGACATAGGCGGCATTGTAGATGGCCACGAAATGAGGACCCCAGTACATTGCTGCCGGGTGAGGGCTGCCCATGACCAGATTGGACATTGCCCTGAGATCGGCCGGCCATTCCTCGATAGGCCCCAGTGGCGTGGCTGTCCAGTCTACCGACCTGGCGAATCGGATGTGCTCGGGGACAGCATCCGTGACAGGAATCCTCGTCCAATCGAATATTGACTTTTCCGGTTGTGACTTGAACACCTGGTTGGTGAATGCATCGGGGTGTTGTCTCGAATCGCTATCCATCACATCCATGCCGGCAGAATTAGCATCGTAAGGCTCAGCCCCCGCAAAGTAGTCTGGTGCATCGACGATTTCGGCATCGGGCGTTACTTGTATTTCTGGTGTTTGAGGGGCGTCTGCCTGGTTCACCATGTCAGCCTCGTCGACAGTGGGTGACGGCGACCGAATGCTGAGGAAGTTGCCGCTGCCGCTGACGAAACGGAACCTCTTCCGCAAAGTTGAGAAGCTCCACGTGATTCCGCCATATACGTGGGTGAGCTGGTTCAGGTCCGACGAGCCGGGACTTCGGAGAGGCCGCATGATCCATGACTTGAACCGTCCAAAATCAGTCTTCGCCGTAGCATCCTCCTGGTCTACCGACAGCGACTGCAACACGTCGTGCGCCGCACGCAGAGACGCGTTGTAATATAGGATGTGAAGGCCAGCACGGCTGGCATTGGCCGAGTTGTCGAGGTCGATCAGAAACGTCGGTCGGTCATCCTGCTCCAGCAACTCCACCACGCCAAGGCCCTGGAGTATTTGCAGACCGGGCGGGAAACTTCTACTATCGTGACTCGACGATTGCGCGGGCACATCCATTGACGAGGACATGCTTCCGGGTGTGCTCTCGGACCGAGCTGCCGTGACAGCACTCACACTGGCACGAGGCAGCGTCAGGGTTGTGACGGCGCCAGAAGGGTCTTCTCGCATGTGCGAAAGCATCGACGAAGCAACATCGCCCGTAGGAAAGGCGGTCGGTCGAGTGATCTGTCGCGAAGACGTATGGGAGAAGAAGAGGGGCGAGATTGGCCCATCCATCTGAGCCCTGGCCGATATTACCAGCCCGGCCGCCGTCGAGGGTATCTCTACTCGGCGTGGTGGCGAGGTACCAGTGCGAGCCTTCTTTACTGGGGACGGGTGCATGGCGGATTCGCCTCTGATGTTGGCCGGCGGACGTTTTCCCGACACTGGAGGCTGCGCGAGACGTCGACTGGACGGCGCCGTGTGTCCTCGTGAGCTGGCAGAGCTGTTGACGCTTGACCGGCGAACGATGCCAGTCGACAAAGTTGACCCCTCCGACACCGTCGCGAGATTGGACACGGGCACGTGAGACGCGGCAGTGTTCCGGTTAGAGGCGTGGGTCCATGACGCCGCTGCTTGTCTCTGGGAGCGTTCAAAGGCGAAGAAGTTGGAGAGAGCTGACGGGGTAGAGTTTGCGACGGCGGTAGTTGGAGAAGCGGCAACGGCCGTGGATGTCACGGCGACGGCAGGAGTAGGGGCGGAGGCGGGAGCAGGACGAGGATGGCGGGGTAGCTTGTTCGCATCGGTCAAATCGGCGGCATCGACGGGCAACGAGGCAGAGGCAACAGGGTGGGCGTCGGAGCTAGAGGCAGAGCGGTCGTTGTTGCGGAGCTGCTGCATGAAGGCGCCGGGGGCAAGGCCGGAGTCGAAGCCCCGGAGGAGGGACTGCGAGTCTCGAGGCTACCGGGTGGCTTTGGGAATGCGCCGGAGCAAGGAAGAGATTGAAATGGGCCGAGGAGCGAGGCGCTGGCGTGCGAACGGCGGTGTGCGTATGGGACGGACGGGCGGGCGGGCGGGCGTATGATACGTCGGAGCAAGTATGTACAGGTTGGTTGGGAGTATGTATGGATGTGGTCGGGGATCAGGTAGGCGAGTTCTTGGACGTGATCAGTGTCCAGACGAGTCCGGCAAAGGTGGAGCTGAAGCTGGAGTTGGAGCTGGAGTTGGAGTTGGAGCTGGAGCTGGAGCTGGAGCTGGAGCTGGAGCTGGAGCTGGAGCTTGCTGGGCAGGCACCTCCGGCGGTACCTTTTTAGCCAGGCACTGGAAAGTCTGGGCGTGGCAGAAGTCCAGCCGGGGGAACGCCTCAGTTAATGTCGGATGAGGCACGTCGTGGGTGTGGATAAGGCGAGCTGCGAGCCAGGGTATGGCCGTCAAGGTGCAGGGAAGGGTTGTCGCCCACAACGCGATACCCTTTCGATTGGATGCAGCGAGCCGTCTGCTGAAATGGTTGAGAGATGGTGTGGGTGTGGTGGTCGAGAGCTGCAGCCAAGTTCGTGTGCAATCCCCTGCGCATAGTTTCCTTCGTGTGAAGAATACAAACAGAGAAGAAGAGACGAGAGAGAGAATAGAAGAAGGAATAAAGGCTTCTCCCGAAGAACCAACCGACTGGGATACTTCGTACGGTCAATGCGGCCGAAGCAAGGCCAAGGCCAAAATGATAACCCTGGGGGCGTGCTTGTCGGGCCGGAAGAGCCGCACCTTCAGAGAAGTTCTGCCTCTCGCTCTATGTCACGAGGCGGATTACGTGTAGGCGCAGGCGCAGGCGCTGAAGATGGGACGAGAAGCGAGTGTTCCAGGGCAAGAATCCGACCGAAGCCATCGAAGATGGCCTGCACGTTTTGCAATGTATGACAGGAGTTGTGCCGAGCCAGGGAAGAAGAAAAACGATCAGGCAAAGAGAGATTCGTGGGGAGAGAGATTGTGAGCAAAACGGAGGAAACAGAAATGGAGCAAGATGGATGGGCAATGACAAGGGCTAGTAAGGCCGGGGATCCAAGAACGGGTCCGGACGAAGGAGTCAGGACGAAGAGGCCGAAGCGGGAGACGAGCGAGAGCGAGAGAGAAGTGCCGGGGGGGTGAGAGAGTTCAGGTACGGCAATAAAGATAGGTGCAAGGATGTACTCATATGGCACGAATGAATGCGGCATGGGAAAGCGGACGGGACAAGGGAAAACAACACCAACCACTAACAAAATACCATCTCACAAGCCAGCCACTAATCAGTAGTCTCCTTATGTACTGCTCTCTCCCAGTTCCTGTGAGACGTGCGCCCAACTGTGCATTCACACACTTTCTTCTTCGGTGCGAAGAATTTCAATGCACATCGTCAAGGACCGTGAAAGCCCGTCTTTCCATGGCTACCCGTCTTTTCATGGCTAAGGACCGTACAGGGGCGTATCGACACGTCTGGAGGACTGAGAGACATTATCCCAGCTCCCACCCAAAAGCGATTCTCCCCTAGTATACGTATAGGCAAGGCAAAGACCTGGGTGTTGCAAAATGGAAGCAGAACAAGGCAGGGTCGTGTCGTCAATCAATACTCTGTGAGTATCACAATGGTCGTAATCATTGAAATAGCAACGAGCCAAAGGGGCCACGAAGGAGACGTGACGATGCTGAGACTCGCTTGTCTCGACGGCGTCGGGTTCTTCGCGACTCCGATCAGCCACCCGCGGAAAAGATCCAGAACGGTTCAGAACCTCGCCAACAAAGAGCCAAGACCAGAGAGGCTCTGGTGCGTGAGACACTTTTCTTCTTCGGGGCCATCCCTCAAGCGGGACACCCCAAACCTCCAATGGCGTCGAAGTATCCAAGGGTGTCCGTACTCCAGCATTTGATCCAGACTCCAACAGCGCGCTCCACACCCTGCCGTCTTCAACAACTCGGAACGGAAGGGATGGGCGGACTGTCATCTTCGCCTTGCCCGTGAAGCTGCAAACTTCGCAATGAAGCCGGGGTTGAAATCGTCGCGAGCATTGGCCAAGGCCTTCGGAGTTCGGCTCCAGGGGGAAACCACCCGACATCGACACACGAAGAGCATCGGGTCCCGACAAAGCCTTCACCTCCCTCGTGTCGGACTGACTTGAACCCCCGTTCCTTGTCGGTCACCCTCTCTTACTCTCCATGAATCCTTGATTGATCATCAGGCCACCCACCGTATGTACGGCAAGATGCCATGGGGTCAAGGGCCTAGAATCTTCATAGACCTCTGCACAACCCGTCGCTGACGCAAAGGGTACCCAGACACGGAAGGGGGCAGCCCCTCCTACCACGTCTTGGCATCGATCATTACAGAGCACTCGATGCAGAGTGCAACATGCTTTGTTTAGGTATTTGCAGCGCCAAGGCTTTCGAGGGGGCTTTCAGGGTCCAGACCGTCGTCAACCCGGACGGACTCATCAGCAAGCGCCAGCAACCGGGCCAAGCCCAGCACATGGCCGGAGCATGGCAGGCATTATGACGGCCAACCCTCCTATCCCAAGACGTGGCGTCTGCCCTCCCACTGTCGCTCGATCCTTTGGGTTTGGCTATCCCATGCGTTCTCGAATTACCCTTATTGGATTGACAATGTTTTCTCCTCCGGTCCGTCCACGACGGCACCACTTGCAAGCCTCATTTCAATTCCCTCGCACTGTTGGGAAAGGGGTCTTGCGGAATGGAGACGAAACCTGGGTCCTCGAAACGAGAATTCCGACTTGTGAGGCGACGAGAATGCGATGGCTCAACAGCTGTATGAGAGGGGGTGGGGCGAGACGTACCACCTGGACCAGAACGTGTGAAAGAATCAGAGAAAAAAGTTCCCGATCTAGCGGCTGCACAATGGGCGAATGGGACAACACACCAGCGTCATACGCAGTCAGTGATGTGAGCGCCCTCAAACGGACATGGTGGAACCCGCCGACTAGATCCAGAAACGCCGATGACGATCGTAGTGGTCTAGAACGGTCTCTTAGGCCCGCCTTGTCCCGCTCGTAGACTCCTCCGCGGGTCCCGTGCCCCTGTCGCCTCATTCGTGCTGTGAGTTCGGTCTGAGAAGATAGAGAGTGAAGAGGTGAGCAAAATCCCCGACAGTCCAAAGGTCCGAAGCCCTCTTTCCCGAGTCCCGAGCAGGCGAGCAGGCAACATGAGTGGGAATAAAGATTGAGCAAACGCTCGAGCGGCGAAGGGCCCATGTGGAGGACTCGGAGGACGTTTGTTCATCAACTCCACGGATATCCGTATCACTCGACGCCCATCTTGACAGCCATAGTCGTCGGGGCGTCGTGATGGCCCTCGCGAGAGAGACGGCGTCGCCCATCTGACGCAGATTTGGTGGTTCGGTCCGACGGTTTGATTGCACAAGAGATTTGAGAGGCGTCCGGGTATGCTTTCTGGCGCCCGACTCCACTGTTTTGTCGGCCGAGTGATTGCGTAGGCCCCGAAGGTTGTCGGATATGCTCGTCCCAATGCCGGGACATTGCAGGATGGAGTTTCGCGTCTGCCGCCCCTCGATTGCCCATGACGCGGGCACGACAGAGGGATCGGGTCGGTCCCGAGTTCGTGGGCCGGCCGCTGACTAATGCTGGAGTGGTGTGAAGTTTGTGTTGGCATTGGCTGTCTCGGGCAGAGTCGAGATGCCGTATCCGTATCCGTAGTTTCTTGTGAGACGGCATCTTTAGCCGGGGCGAGATGTCCGTCAAAGTTCGAGGCTGGTGATGTGGCCGGTACCTAAGTAAGTAGTATTGGGAATCGGTCTCTATATTCCACTCTGAGGTTGAGTGAAGTGAAGAGTATTTGTTTTCGCTGCCTGACATCTGAGGAACGAGGGTGAACGTTTGGCAGTCACTACCTGCAACGTGGAGGTTGCTGATGTATTCATCAGTTTGCTCCTTCTCACCATGTTAAGCCAGCAGGAGCGACCGTGAAGCTGTAGGGTAGCCAGGTTGCGAAGGAAGGAGACTGGAAGCCCCCCACACTTGCCCAAGATTCCCCGGACCTCTCTTCTCCTCTTCGCCCAAGCTTTCAAGTACCGGACGTCGAGACATGCATGAGCCGGTCGTACCTTATCGAACTGGGTTGGCCGCCCTCTCATCATCCACAATCCTCTCCGGGGAAGACCAGAATCGAAAGCGCACCCGGCCAACGCCATTGAGGCACGGAGAGGCACATGGGAAACCCAATCTGCCATACCAATATGAATGGGTATTCGTTGGTTCGGTCACATTCCCGCCAGGTATTGTACGTTTCACTGTTTCATTGCACGAGATATTTTTATCCATACCGAAGCTGCCGACGGACCAAATGGCCACTGCGCAATCGCACAAGCAAACATGGGTATTGCCTACCTATGCCGTCACGGACAAGATCTGACATGATTTCTCACCTGATGTCGCATCGCGCAGCGGTTATCGAGAGTGCTTGAGAAGATGCATGCCATGTCTGTCAAATCCACGCGTGTGACGAACAGCCCAGCGCCAATTCGGACGACGGATATAAACAACTCATCAGGATCTGTAGGGCATTTCACACAGTCGAGCGGTTGGCGAAGGAAGGAATGCCTTGATTGGCTCCGCGGGTGGTTGGGCGAATGCTGCTCAGGCCAATCGGGCGCCGTCACGACCCTACCGGGTTCCTCGAGATGCCCACCTGGGCGCTTAGAGACCGGTGACGGCACACCTTCTCGGAACCTCATTGGGTCGTGGAATCGTCTGCATGCGATGCCATGGATCATCCCATGGCTCTTGGTGAGCGGTTGGTGTGCAAGAATGGCTCCCGGCGCTTCCCCTCATGCCCTCTCCGCCCGGCCACATCATGGCCCTTAAACGCCATGTCCGCCCCCAATCCTTCGACCTTTCCTCCCGTTTGGCCCGAGAGTCCTCCTGCCTTTGCTCTTCATTCTGGACGAACTGCGAGGGAGCCCAAAAAAGTCTGGCGGGCAATCTGACCGAATCTGCGACCTTGACCGACACCATCGCGACGAGCCCTCCATCGACAGCGGGAAGATCCCATGTGGGTGCTGATCTGGAGCTGTTCGGCAAACCAACCACCAAGCGAAAGTACCGCAAGTCGACATCTCTTCGTCACGACGACGCTTTGATAGCGACCACGACGAGACACCGAAACAAGATTCACCTCGAGAGATACCACAGAAATCGCGAATCCGATAATCTACAATCAATATGCCCTTTTCCTTCTTTCAACGCAAGCCTAGCCGCAACGGCCCACAGACGTACCGTCTCGTCTTTCGCAAATGGCCTAAAGTGCCAAAACGCGCGACCTGGTGGCTCATGCCATTCGAGCTCGCTGGCACCGTCGCGGCCCTCGTCATGTTTGCCATCTCCCAGCCCAACCTCTGGCGATCCGAGCTGTGGCAGATCGGCTGGGACCACCGCCTCAACTCCAACCCAGCCATCATTCTCTACGCATATGCCAACCACAAACCCCTACCTCACATTGCTTTGGTCTGGACGAGAACGTGAGTCGTCCGACCCTTTGTGACTTGGGTGGGTTGGGCTGAACCAGACTGACACTGTCCTAGATTCACCAACTTTAATGTAGCCATCTCTGTCCTCTCTCTTTTCATGCTGATGAGCAAGCTCACTGCTTACATTATGAGGGTCTGGTACCCCGTTCTCGCCACATTCGCCAACGTCGGCATGTCGTGTGTCTACATTGTCAGCGTGTATGGTCTCATTGGCCCCGACATGGTCGACGACCGATATCCTGCGCGCGTTGCCTGGTGGTGGCGCAAAGGCTGCGACATTGCTAAGCCTTACGGCAGCTATCAGCATTGCAAGATTGCACAGGGCTCTCTCTTCGTCTCTCTGTACTTGATGTGAGTATTTACCGACATCTCTTGGACAGAATGGTATACTAACCTGGACTAGGATCGTCTACCTCCTCAACCTTGGCTTTTCTGCGTGGTGCATGTGGCCCAACAAGATCAACGACGAGATCGACGAAGACGATGATGAAGAGAGCGAGACGCACTCGGAACCCAAGAATGATCAGAGATGGGAGATGCAGAATATGAAGTCGCCCATGGGCTTCCGCCAAGCACCCTTTACGCCTCGAACCCAGGCCTTCCACACTCTGGACCGCCAGCTACCGCTGCGATCCCAGCAGGCGAGATTCGGTTGATGGTGGGACGAAGATGAACGACGAAGCAACGAAGCATGTAAAATGAAGAGCTACGTACCTTGGGATTCACAAGTGTTTCCTGAGTGCGTGGTGAAGAGTCTTCTTGAGCAGTACATTTCTTTTGGGATGGAGTTTTGGATCATGGTCTACACGATACATATACCATGGGATGGTATAGATGTTGGGATAACACCTTGGATTGTACCTTTCTTTCTTTCTCTTCTCTTTCACTCAGCCGCCTTCTATGAAGACGGTGGGAGTGCTGGATACTCGTTATCAGGGCCGGCGAAGAAGCCGAGCCCCCCACTTTTGGCGGACTGGGAGACAGGCGCATCAGATAATGCAACAAAAACAAGACTCGAAGTGACTGCTCGGATGCGAATGAACCTTGACTGTAAACCACGGACGGCAGTCTCCCTCGACTGCCCCGATTGAGCAAAGACTCAACCGACGGATCCCCACCTCGGCCTCCGCATGGAATCATGGAATGGTCCGGACCGGGACCTCAGCCGGCACCGGACTGATTGGGGCCCCGCAGGAGCTTCAGTCCTTCCCTCTTCTCTTCGTCCGACGTCAGTCCGTCAACCACTTGATCTTTCTCTTCTTTCATCTTCACCCGGCGACAGTCATGACGCTCCTTCGCCTCATTGCCCCGTCCAACAGGGGGCTTCTGCGACATGGCCACGCTACCGCCTTGTTTCTCGCCCGCCGAGCCTCCAACTTGGCTCCTCCAAAGGTCGGTTATCTACTTATCCGTTGCACTGCAGCCTTCTCCGACATCAAGTTAATGCCTGCGCCTCGCAGCTGAAAGATGGGTCGCTGTTGAAGCACAACGTCTGCTATGTCAATGGCCAATGGGTCGCCGCCAAGTCGGGCAAGACGTTCAATGTCAACGGTGAGCTCGCCACCTCGATGACGCAACTGCTCGCACATCTTCTCACCCTCAAACCCACGGCCTAGACCCTTCTACGGGCGCCCTCATCGGGACCAGTCCCGAATTCGACTCTGCCGATGCTGGATCCGCCATCGCTGCCGCTGCCGAAGCCTTCCCTGCCTTCCGAGCCAAGACGGGCCGGGAGCGCTCCAAGCTGCTGCGCGCCTGGTACGACCTCATGATCGCCAACTCGGACGACCTGGCCGCTCTCATTACTTGGGAGAACGGGAAGCCCCTCGCCGACGCTAAAGGAGAAGCCGCCTACGCCGCAAACTTTTTGGAGTGGTTCAGCGAGGAGGCGCCGCGAGTCTATGGCAACACCATTCCCAGCTCCGTGCCCGGCAATCGGGTCTGGACTCTCAAGGAGCCTGTTGGCGTCTGTGGACTGATTACCCCGTGAGTAACGACCGAGCCCCCTACCCGATTTGCTAGAGGCCAACCGTTCGTCCAGCTGGAACTTCCCCGCGGCCATGATCACGAGGAAGATCGGCCCTGCCCTGGCGGCGGGCTGCACCGTGGTCTGCAAAGCGCCCAGCGAGACGCCCTTTACCTCGCTGGCCCTGGCCGAGTTGGCTCACCGGGCGGGCATCCCCAAGGGCGTCGTCAACATCGTGACGGCCAACGAAAACACTCCCGAGATCGGGGAGCTGCTGACCTCGTCGCCCACCATCAAGAAGATTTCGTTTACCGGTTCCACCGGCGTGGGCAAGCTGCTGATGAAGCAGTCTGCCGGCACCCTCAAGAAGCTCTCCATGGAGCTCGGCGGAAACGCCCCCTTTATCGTCTTTGACGACGCCGACGTCGACGCCGCGGTTGCCGGCGCCGTCGCCTCAAAGTTCCGCTCCTCGGGCCAGACGTGCGTCTGCGCGAACCGCCTCTACGTTCAAAAAGGCGTCTACGACGAGTTCGTCCAGAAGCTCACCGCCAAGGTCAACGAGTTCCAGGTCGGAAACGGCTTCCAGCAGGGCGTCACCCACGGTCCCCTCATCCACGACCGCGCCGTCTCCAAGGCCGAGGCGCACGTGCAAGACGCCGAGAGCAAGGGCGCCACCGTCACCGTCGGCGGCCGGCGCATGGCCGACCTGGGCCCCAACTACTTCGCGCCCACTGTCCTCCGCGACATGACGCCCGACATGGACATGGCCAGCGAGGAGACGTTTGGGCCCGTCGCCGGCCTGTTCCCCTTTGAGACGGAGGACGAGGTGGTCAAGATGGCCAACGATACAAACGTCGGGCTGGCGGGCTACTTCTTCTCCCGGGACCTGGAGCGCGTGTACCGCATCGCCGAGAGCCTCGAGGTCGGCATGGTTGGCGTGAACACGGGGTTGATATCGGACCCCGCGTCGCCGTTTGGCGGTGTCAAGGAGAGCGGCTTCGGCCGCGAGGGGTCGTTGGACGGCATTGCCGAGTACCAAGTTACCAAGATGGTGACGTTTGGCGGGATGAGCAAGCCTCTGCAAGCTTGAGGGGTAATGTAGGGATAGGATTCGATACCATGGTGAAACAAGAAGGGGAATACTTCAATTGCGCTTGGTGAACCGCCCATATCTCATCTCTGCTCGGTCTTGAGTGAGCAAACACAGGTGACTCAAACTGTTACGCTGCGAGTTTGCGGCACAAGGAGGAAACCTTGAGTCAAGCCATACCAAGGCAACTTTAGATAAAGTCTAAGGCCTCCCAATCCAAGACTGATCCTTTGTTATTGTATCTGTCTGGAAGAATCGTTGCTCATTCACCAGTCTGCTGAGCTTGATAAGTCGTAATGTCTAGCAATCTAGACAATAATTGGTCGCATAGTCTAGTGGTTTATGATGTTTGCTTTACATTCTATATTAGTAACGCAAAAGGTCGCAAGTTCGAGCCTTGCTGCGATCATTATTTTTGCCAATTCTTATTAACAACTACACACACTAGTGAGTCCTTACGGTGCTTGTGTCTAGGGCATCACTTCTGCAACCTGCGCTGGCATTATCTTTTGCCTAAATTTTTTTTTTTTTTCAATTTTTTTTTTTCATTTCTCTTATGGGACCACCGTCGTGTGACTGCTGCCAGAGGCGTGTTGTGGCTCGCACCAACCTCTTAGCTGGAACTTCCGCATCCTCTATACAACGGTGAGATGGCCGAGTTGGTTATGGCGTCAGGTTAAGGTCACCTTAATACCACAATTCCTGATGGAGCAATCCTCCTGGGTTCGAGTCCCAGTCTCATCATTTCCTTTTTTCTTTTGGTCTTCTTTTTTGGCCGTTTTCTGCTCGTTTCTCGGATTGTGCTGTGGGGCCAGCCTCATCGCCGTGCACTTCCGACTTTTAGTTAGCAGTTGTTTCACCGCCTTCTAGATTTGGCACACTCTCATGACCTTACTCTTCAAGGTAATGTGAGAGGGTGCACACATTGTAGATTCAAAGTTCGCCCTAAATAAGGAGGTTGTTAATAGACACGTACCCCTCCTAGGATGAAGATGGAGAAAAGGAAGCATGGGGAAAGAACTGTCAATGATTGGGGGCATCGCTTTGGCGGGAGGGCATTACTATAAACCCCCACATTCCATTGAAACCGCCAAAAGGTACGTACCTTTGCAGGAACCCGGGGTGAACTGACGTCCGAAGCTCAACTGCAAGGATTTCGAGTCTCCCGACCAGCCTCACTCACCACAACCACCTCGCAACCCACAAACCATGGCCTTCCCACGAGCCAATGCGCCAGTCAGGCAATGTATGCGCCTCCTCGCATCCGAAGGGTATGTTTCCCGCCCTCGAAAATGCCTCCCGCATTCACTCTCCTGCAACCGGAACTGACTTTGGTTGCGGCCTTCTAGGCCAGGTCTGAGGAGCCTTCCCGGTCGACAACTCGTCCCCGCGGCCCTCGCCCGGCCCTCGCCGCGCTCCTTCGGCTCCTCCGTCTTCCTCCTCAAGAAGCGCAAGATTGCTGTGCCGACCAACAGCCCCAAACACAGGGACAACAACGTCGAGAGTTCCTCCTCACCCTCCCATGACATCCCCGACTCCTCCTCCTCCAAGGGCCCCCAGCCCGACCCCGAAGACCCCCTCAACTTCGACGCCGTCCTCGCCGCCTACACCCCCGTCGACGCCCACTTCAAGGCCCAGCTCGCCGGCATGGCCCGCGGCGGCCGCTTCAACCCGACCAACCTGGGCGCCCTCCCCGTCACCGTCAAGGACCCCTCCTCCTCCTCCTCCGCCGCCGCCGCCGCCGATGGGCACACGTCGTTCCCCCTCCGCGAGCTCGCGCAGGTGGTCCCCCGCTCAGGCCGCACCATCTCCCTCCTCGTGCACGACAGGGAGTACATCAAGCCCATCATGAGCGCCGTGCAGGCCAGCAACGAGTTCAACCAGCAGCCGCAGCGGTCGCCCGACAACGACCTCGAGCTGCTCCTCAAGGTCGAGGCCGAGCGCAAGGACGACGTGGCGCGCCGCGTGAGGGAGACGATGCAGGCGTACCGCGACCGCGTGCGGCAGGTGCGGTCGCGCCACGAAAAGGTGCTCAAGGGCTGGGGGAAGACGGGCGCCGTGCTGCCCGACGTGGTGAAGCGCGCCGAGAAGGAGCTGCAGAAGGTGCAGGACAAGAAGATGAAGGAGATTGACCAGGAGGAGGCCCAGATCATTCGTCAGCTGTAGCCGCGACGTTTTTGGTTTCACTGGCTGTATTACTACGAGGTAGAAGGGGGGAACACATGTGTAGCGAGCACAAGCAAAAAAGGTGGTTGGTTGGAAACAATGTATAGTATATTACATGTCGTGACGAAAAAGTTTTACACAGATCTCTCCTCCCTGGATCCATCATGCCTCCGAACTCATGCCTTGGCCTGCGCCTTGTTTCCGGTCCGGGGAGCCTTCTTCGACAGGAGCGAAGTTAGCTTGTTCTCGAAAGCGTCGACGTCCTTGGTCGTATACGTCTCGGCGCGGAGATGCCACGAGCGAGACACGCCGACGGGGTCCATGGCGAACTTGGGCGTCTCGTGCTGCCCGCTGACGGCCTTTTCGAGGATGACCTTGCGGACGGCGTCCTCGGGGTCGGCGATGATGGGCTTGGCCTCGGGAGCGGCCTCGGCATCGCCCTCGACCTTGGCGGCCTTGGTCTTCTTGCTCTGAAGATGCTCCTCGGCAGCCGCTCTGCTCTGCACGTCGGCGAAGAAGCGCACGCCGTCCCGCTCAATCTCGGCGGCGTGGTGGTAGGCCTGCAGGGTATGGGGCGCGCCGACGTGGTCGGCCGTGCCGAGGACGGCGAGGTTCTGCAGCACCGTGGCCGCCTTGCCGGCGCCGCTGGTGGGCACGACGGGCGCAAAGTCGGCGAGCGAGTCGGCCGTCAGCGACGGCGTGTAGGCGGTGGACGTGCCGAAGCGGATGGTGTCGTCAAAGGCCTGCTCCTCGGGACCCATCCGCGAGAACTCGTTGCCGCGGTTCCGGCGCTCCTTGTCGTCGTTGTCTCGTCGTGGGGTCTTGCCGCCGCCACGCCCGCGACCGCCTCGCCCGCCCCTGCCAGTGAAGCCGCCGCGGCCGCCGAAACCACCACGGCCCCTGCCTCGCGCGGGACCGGAGAAGCGAGGGGGGCCGGCATTGCCAGCGCCGCCTCGAGGGGTGTAGCCGCCGCGAGGAGTGAAGCCGCCGCGGAAACCACCACGGGCACCCCCGCGGCCACGGAAGGCCATTCTCGGCATGCTCTTGATATCGATGACCCTGGGGCCGCCGGTCGGGCCCGACGGGCCCTTACCTCCGCGCATTGGGCTTCGGGAGCGGGCGAGGGAGTTGATCTCGTTGGTGGCGGTGCGGGATCGCTCGCGGAGTGTGGGCGTCGAGTTGCCGGCGGGGCCCTTGTCGTCGGCGGCCTGCAATTGAGTCGTCGAGAATTGGCGGATGCAGGCTTGGAGGGCGTCCGAGGCCTGCTCGAGCTCGGGCCTTGTCCGGCTACATACCGAACGGAAGGCGTGGCGATGCATTGTTTTGAAGTGGTGAGGGTTGGTTGATGGTCTGGAGTGCAAACCTCCGAACGTCTAAATTTCTCCAGCAGGGATGATGGATGACTAAGCAATCACCCCCTCCACATTGGCCAATCATTCACTCGACTTTGGGCACTACTCTTTCTTATCAATCACACGTCTCAATCATGATGAATTCTACAAACAATAACACCTCCGTTTATCGTATTGAGCTGAATAGCTACTTGTGTCCCCGAGAATAACTCAATGCGTAATGCAAGATCCGCCCGTTGGCAGGTATAAAGTCTCGGCCGAGAGCTCTGCCGAGAGCTCTGCCAGCCAAGGAGATGCAGACTGCTGCTCTGCAGTCCCAAACCCGTGATATCTGTACACCGCGACAAGAAACGCACATCAAAGAACCTAGGTTCCACAGGGTGAATGCTGGAGCCACGTGGTGGCGACCTGAATCTGGTGTCGAGCTGACCATTTCTGGTACACTGATCAGACAGTTACGTCTGTCCGCTCCAGCCGAGCAAGGCCGATATAAGCCACCCCAACACGGTTGTCACCCCGTGGGCACGATGAATTGATGTGCGGAATAACTGTGATGCCCCTTTGACTGCTCCTCGTGGCAGTCCGCCCCCCCAACAGGACTCCAGGTGCTGTCCTCGTGTTGCTCCAAACTATAGCGTCCGACTTTTCCCGGGTTGCCCTCGGATTGACGGCCGTCTCTCATATGCATTAATGCCCCTGGGAGGGGGTCGAGAAAAGGATCCTTTGTTCGTGTCTCGGCGGCATAACGACCCATAACCCCTCACGCTTATACACTCTGAGGCTGGACCATGGCGGGCTGGGGCGTGTTAGCAGTGTACGCTGCGTAGAGTCGATTCGTCACTTACTGGGCTGTTCAGCATGTGTTGTCGCTTATTGCGACTCTTCTTGATGTGGCTCTTGAGAGCGCTCGAATCGAGAGGCTTGAGAAGCTCAAAGCTGCAAAGTAGCTCTGCTGACACGGACATTACAGCACCCCAATTATCAAACTCGCCGCAGTACTGCACGGGTTAGCAAAGCCGGAGGTTGGGGATGACGGGGTACTCACATTGGGGGCGCTGAAGACTGTGACCAAGACTCGGTCGTTGAAGAATTCGTACCCGTCCTCGACAACCATGTGCGCTCGGCAAATGAGATCGAAATCGTGGACGGCCAAAAAGTCGGTAATGACTCGTTTCCCAAAGCAGTAGCTGACTCCTCGTTCATTGGCCTCCCAGTCCTGTTCCATGTCGGCCGGATCTGACCACAGGAGGTCGTTGAGTAGACCATAATCTGGCACGTCGGTTGGTCGCGCGATATTTCGGATGTCGTCCATGTGGCTCAAGGCGGGGGAGAGACCCCCGTGCACGCAGAAGATCTTGCCAGCAACAATTGCCGCAATTGGCAATGTGTTGAAGCAATCCACAAACGTCTTCCAAATCTTAACGTTGCACCGTCGCTTACACTCGTCGTAGAAGCCGTAGACTCGCGTGACGTTGGCGCACTCGTGGTTGCCGCGGAGAAGAAAGAAGTTCTGGGGGAACTTGAGCTTGTAGCAGAGAAGCAGCAGAATCGTCTCGAGCGACTGCTTTCCTCGGTCGACGTAGTCGCCCAGAAAGAGGTAGTTGGACATGGGCGGGAAGCCGCACATCTCAAACATGCGGATCAAATCCGTGTACTGACCATGAACGTCGCCGACAATTTTGACTGGCGCATCCAGCTCCAGGAGAGCGGGCTGGGACAGGAGCACCTCCCTCGCGCGCTGACAAATGGCGACGATTTCGGCGTTCTTGAGACACACGCTCTTTGTCACCTTTCCGGCATACCCCGCGTCGAGAAGTCGCTTGATGAAATCGTCAAGGTCGATATCCTTAATGTCAGACATGGCCACGTTCGAATTGGACTCGTTTTTGGAATCGGAAGAGGTTGATGGTTTTTGAACGGGGTTGACCGCGTCATCTCGCTGGATGAGAATGGATTTCCCCGGAGCTTGCATGTGAGTGTTGACGCTTGCGTTGGCGTTGGGTGGTTGGTCGGAAACATGGTCAACCTCGCCCGAGGCCTGGGCGGCGCTGAGATCGTGAGTGCCGCGCCTGGATGAGCTCTGGACGGGGGATGGTGGAGGCTGGTCCTCTTGAATGGTCCCATCGGTGGAAAAGTCGGTCGAGTTGTGCTTGAGCGTGGGAAGATCGCTTCGACTCAGTCGGGATACGCTTGATCTGCCGCTCTTGCCAGACCGAACAGAGGCAGCGTCGTTCTTGGTCGTGTCGTTGGCAGCATCGCCGTTGGACAAAATCGCCGAGTTTCTGGGGCTGTCTGTCTTGCCGCTCCCCGGGATCTTGGATCGCAATCCACGGAATGATCGTGTCGAGTCTTTGGTGTCAGATCTGCTGAATGATGGATATGATTGCAGAGGCGCATCAACAGCGCCGGCGGAGCCGGATCCTTTGGAGCCAGAGCCTTTGGACCCGGAGCTGCCGCTTTCCCTAGAGCTTTGATTGCCCATCGTACCAGTTCCCCGTGTCACTGAAGCGCGACGATGGGTCAAATGTCGCGTGGTGGCGTGGGAGTGTCTTGTAGGCTCGGTGGCCGTCTTGGTGAGAAGCCCAAGCGTTGTGGCCGATGACGGTTGGCAGCGCAACAGACGTTAGGGAGGATGGAATAATCGACCGAGAACGGTGAAGAAGGAGCCGCGACGGCGGATCCGTGAAGCGTCCGTTTTGTGCAGTTTTGGCTGGCGCCTGAAAGAGGCTGACGAGATGTTCAAGGTGGGCGTTGGGGACGGTGGTTCGCGGCGGTGATGACGTCGTGGAGGAGCCTTCTAACGCTGGGACGGAGTTGGGGACACTGGAAAGCGCGAACGGACGACAATCGGAGATAGCGCGATAGCGGAAACGCCGATTCGGGATCTGGAGAGAGAGCCCACGTCAGCCTGACTCACACGTAGTTGCGAAGGAGCAGTGTTGATTGATATCGACGGGAGCGGGATGCAAGGGAAGTTTGCGCGGCGCATTCGAGTGGAGCATACAGGGGCAGGAAAAAACGAGACAACCTCGAGAGCGGGAATGAAGGACGATTCCTGCCAGCGGGCGAGAGTCGCGGCTGTGTCGCAGAAGGACGCGGGGGGGGGGGGGGGGGGGGGAAAAGGGNNGGGGGGGGGGGGGGGGGGGGGGGGGGGGGGGGGGGGGGGGGGGGAGAGAAAAGTACCTGGAGGGGAGTTGTCGGTCGGCGAGCGAGAGAAAAAATCAGATTGCCAAGACGTCTGGGGCCGAGAGGAAACGAGCGTCAAGGGCCGAGTTGGGCGCTGGGCGGTTGCTGCTGAACGACGGCGGTTTGCGCAGGGTCTGCTGGACCAGGGTGTATTTCGAAGAGGCCGAGACTCTATCCGAACGTTGTCGAGGCGAGGATGGGGAGCGGATAACAAACGGCTTGACCGAGGACGTTTCGTAGGCGGTCGAGCACGAGGTCGCAGCACGTTGATTCCAGGGCACTCCGTGAACGGTTTCGCAGGGGAGGGGGGATGAGAGACGGCGGCGAGAAAAGTAGCAATCGAGGTTGAGGACTACTTTGGCGGATGGGGTAGGGACGGCCGAGGATAGAAGAAGGGAGGCGAAGATGGAACGGGAGCTCGTCACGAGGATGATGACAGAACAGGAACGGAGGAGAGAAGAAGAGAGAGTCGCGCTGGAGGTGTTGCTTCTGTTCCGCAGCCGGATAAGGTCCAGGTGGGAAAAAAGGCGACGGAGCAAGTGTGGCGGGCGACTATGAATTTAAGGTTCCACACCCCTCCTCTCACAGAAGGGCTGGACTGAAGGTGATGGGGAGAATGACGACCACGGGAGGGCAGGGGGGAGGGATTGATAAAGAGGAGGAAAGAAGGAAGAGGCGGAGGCGAAGGGAATTCGGTTTGTCTTGGGGCCTGCGGCGAGAGCGAGCAAGAGAGAGAGTCGAGAGATGGGAGGTTTGCACTCGATTGGGAAGCCCACAGGATCTGCACCACCAATGGGCAGCGTCGATGTGCCTATGGGAGGCCGAAAGCGACGAACTGCGGTACAGCACCTGCACGCGGTTGGGATCGAAGAGTGGGATTCGACAGGGGTGTGACAAGGCAGACGGACGGGCCGGCGATTGGAGGAGGGGAGAGGGAGGGGGAGGGGTGGAGGAAGATGGAGAGAAGAGGAAGAAGAGAGGGAGAGAGAAGAGAGAGGATGAATGGATGATAGGAAACGCAGTGGTAATGACGAGACGAATAGACCACCTCACCCAACAATTCCTTACAAACAACGCCCGCGAAGCTTTGTGGGGGAGGGGTATCGACTACTATATCTAGCACCTAGTTAACCTGGTATCTAGCCACGAGAGAAGCGAGGTTGGATGGGCGAAAATCAAGCCATCATGTGCGATTTTTGTTTCCTTTTCCGCCAGTGGACATTGCAAGAGGTCTGGATCTCGTCGAGAACATGGATCAGCGTTGGAGACGGGCAGGCTCTTGCTAATAATTAGACTCGTCTTTTGTGTATCCAGAATCAAAGCCAGTGCCCAAAGGGAGCCGGGGGTGGGACGAAGCTCTCATGCCCAACCACGAGCAGGGGTCGGACATGAAATCAGGCTGCGGACGAGACTACGGATGCCCTGCGCACGAAGCTGTCAATTACCTGCAGTCGAGAACTTGGCATCGTCTCGACGACAGAAACCGAGAGCGAGGGCCTCAAAAAGAACGGAATCGACATGGACATGGAGTTGCAGACGCAGCTGCACCGTGGCGAGCATCATCGCCCGTCCATTGGTGAATGAATGACCTTGTGCTCCGTACCGGACATGGCGAGATCCCAGCCACTGAGCTGCATGGGACAAACCAGGGTCTCAACTGGAGGCTCTTGGCACGTGCGGGAGAAGCTTTGATAAGAGAGAGGGCAAGAAGGAGAAGGAGAGAGAGGTCGAGAGAAACAATGATGCCGATAATCTCGTTGTCGTTCCATCCATCACCAGCTTCTTCCGAGGCAGCGAGACCGGCCCATCATCCACCGAGACCACATGCTCCCGCCCCGTGACGACGACCTCTCCAGCACTCAATTGATGCCTCCTCATGACGAGAAACGAAAGAATACAGCCCCGAGAAGCTCGCTCCACGGGCTGCACCACGCGGACAATGCTCCCGTGACCAGAAGCCCCGTGCCTTCCAGTTTCGCCGGCTCCTTCACCGACCGACGGAGACCCGTGTGCCGTCTGTGCGTTTCTTTTCTGCCGAGAGAGAATCGCGAGAGAGACGTCACCGAGCGGTGACGGAAAAACGACAGGGGTTCTTCTTTCCGTGGTTTGTTCTCTTTCCTGTTGCTGTTTGTCTCCCACGTCTGGACAGGCAAGCTGCTTGCTTCTAATGTCCCCAGCACAAGACACAATGGACTCGACCTCCGAAGACAAACAACTACTAAGGTATTTATTTACCTCCGCTCGCGGCTCGAGTTTCTGCCTCGTCGCCTCCCATTGTTTCTCCTTTCATGCAACTCGCTGCAGCTTGCATGTCGCAACCTCTGCTAGCGTGCTCTCCTCCCACTCCAGCACGAAGGGGAATATGTGACTCCTGCGCCTTGATTGGCTTCACTTCTCACCGTCCTGCCCGCGAGAGAGGGGGGGCCATATTTTTTGGGCTTGGCATTCCCGATTATCCGTCGCGCGGAACCTAGCCATGAAGAGAGGGAGGTGCTGAAGGAGAGGAGCATCCAACCGGCTGCCGTTCCCTTCGAGCCTTCCTGCTAGCTCTCGAGTCCACCCAGACTATTTGATTTCCTGGGTCGATTGGGTTGAGATAGTGGCAAGACCAAGGGCAGCGAAATCCCCCTCCCACGGGAGCCTCTCCCTGACCTCGAGGGCGCGTCCCCCCCCCAGCCAGGTTTAGTGGTAAGCTGCATGCCTCACCAAGCCGAATACAGGTCTGGGTGCAGATGCGGATGCAGATGCAGATGCAGCGTTGGTCGTTGTCACCCTGGAAGCGTGGGAGAAGTCACAAATGGTCCTGCATCATCTTCTCCGCAGCGGTGACGGGCAACGGGGGACATGTTTCGGAGACAAGGCGCCGACTACCATGTTAAATACTTTGGGCGTCGTCGTCTTGAACTGGGGAAAAGAGGCACTGGCATGGCCTTCGCCTGGCGAGATATCTGGGGACGCCTTGAAATGTGACGACTGACGCCGCGGAACACGGCGCCCGCTTCTCGTGACGACGCTGGAATTGTCACCTTGATGGAAGCAGCGCTGATCGCCCACGACCCCCATCCTCGGGACTTGGCTGCCGAGACTTACATGACAAGCAAATGCATCGAGTGCGAGGAAGACGCAGGGCAACATGAAGACGCCATCATCAAAATCCACACAGCTGCATGCATGGTGCCGGGCGAATTAGAGATAACGTTGACGACGTCGAGAATCTGTTACGATTCATGCAGTTTTTGTGTCAAGGCAACGAGGGAGCGAAGGCAGTTTACGTCCCTCGCCATGACTGATATGGCATCATCGTTGCGAGTCTGCAACCCCTCACGGTGCAGTAGGGAGTACGTCAGCCTTTAAAACGTCGTGGCGGTCCGCTGACGTACGCCTCACTGCTTGCGACACACCTGCGAGCTTCAAACTTCAAACGTGCTTTTGGGCAGGGTCCGAACTGAGGTTGTCAGGCCGGGATGGAGCGGAGGGGTGCTGCCGCATGGCGGGCCGAGGTCTGGTAACAAAGCTTCCGTAGCAGATCGGTCTGGCTCCGAAGGTGAGATGCAGGGACACTGAGGAAGAAGAGGGAGGAAGTCGAGGAAGAAGCCGAAAGGAACGGGTCCCTGTCGTCTTCTGCCCTACCACCGGTAAGCTGTAGATCCGAGGATCCTGACCGCGCCAGCAAACAACACCAAAGTTCCCATCCGCTAATGGAGAAGACGGCCGTCAAAGCTGGAGTCCTGCGAAGGCTGAAGGCAATGCGACCATTCCGGAACGGCATCACGTCGCGCCGGGGCCTTCGTCAGTGCTCAGTGGCTTGAGCCCGGCGGACGAGATTCGTAAGGTCCGACAAATTCGCTGGGCTGAGGCGACAAGGGCTTCTAAATATAGGTGAATCCGCCCTGCGCGCGGGGGGGTAAGGTCTGGCGGGAGGGATGGGCGGAAGATGGCTGTGTCGCTGTGTGATGAGGGTGAGTTCGTCACCCATGCCCGACGGTCAGTTTTATCCCGCTTCATTGGCGCTGGTGCTCTTTGCCCAGAGCTCAGCCTTTCAGGACATTCGTCGCTCTCTGGATATTCGGGTGAGATTCCCTGAAGGGCTCACGCCGTTACCGATGGCCCAAGCTCTCTTGATTTGTTATTTCTCGTGAAGGAAGAGAGAGTCAGGGTCCAATCCACTTCATCACGTCGCATGGATCTGGTGATGACAAGTCCGGAGGCGAGTCGACGACCAAGATGCTGATGCAGCGTGTGGCGGACGGGCTGCCTCCCGTTGGGTTGTTTGCGGCACCGAGGACCTGGTTGTGATTTCGCTCACTCTTGTTGGGTGCGAAAACTCTTGTGTGCGTTGTTGACCGTGTTTTCACCCTTCTCCCACCAGGCCCTGGACCTGCATGTACGAAGTAAGCACCAACTTTCATCCATCAATGAAGGTCAATGAATGGTCCATCTGTGATGGAGGTCGAGCTTGATCCCCGAGGTGGGGGGGCGAGACTCGTCCTCCACTTCGTGATGGATCCCGGCCGGGCGTCGTCAGCCGAGAGAAAGCTGGAGCTTCAACGTCAGAGAGAAAAGTTGAGCTTTTGGGGGCCGAGAGCTTCACTGGCCCGGTCCTTTGGCTAATTAGCGACGGGTGGGTTTTGGTTCATGTCATCAATGGCTTCGAACGGCTCTGATCAGCGAGGAGGGCTGACCGTGTCTTGAGGGAAAACTAGGAGGTGAAACCGTCCATCCTAGGCCCGTCAGCAAAGAAACCCACCCGCCCCCAGTTGCGAAATGTACCGTTGACAAGGCCTTGCGAGTCTGACTGTGCGGGTTGATGACAATCCTTCGGATGAGTGGTTGAGTAGTATGTAGCTACCGTGCGCGTACGAGAGAAGATGCACTGCTGGGAAGTCGTAACCAGGCCTTTGATGTCTCTCGACAAGGTGAATCTGTACATAGATACGCAGTACGAATATTCCGATCAAGACCACAGCTCCATGCGCATGGCTTGGGTCTGGACCCTGGGATGGCTGAGTTGGCGGGCACAAAGTCAAAAGTTAGAGACGCGGGGACAGGGAAGGCCAAGGCAGACAAAGGGCGGCTTGCAGCGCTCTGGTGGAGCGGGAATGGGCTCTCTGCCACACCCATCTTGCTGCTCGCTGCTGCGCCACGCCCCAAAAACTCCACGTCAACCTCGCCTGCAACAGGCCGACCGCAGCAGCACGAAAAAACTCGCGGCCCGGTTCTTGGCCGTTTTTGGCCCTTGGCCGGGATGGGAAAGGAAAGCCCTCAGCACTCGGGCTCAGCACCTCAGCCAGGTCCAGCCCCAGCAATCATCCATGCGGGAAGCACCAAGCAGATCCCCAGCCCAGGCATTTTTTTTTATAAATCCTCCGCCTTCAGCCCTCTTCCCTTTTGCTGACATGCTCCTTCCCTCTCTCTCTCTCTCCCCTGTTGTCTCTCTCATCTCATCCCTTCACCCTCGCGGCGTTTTCTCTCCATCATCCCTCGCTCGCTAACCGGGTTTCGCCTCCTCTTCCCCGCTGAGACACGCAAGCACCACCACTTTACGTCATTCGCGACCTCGCCCGACCGACCAGAGTGTCCGACATAAACACCGTTTACCACGCACTTTGAACTTTGAGAAATCGGACGAAAACAAAATCCCATCTGAAGCAACCCACGGCAAACATGGGCATTGGTCGCTTCTTCTGCGTGGCGCTGCCGTTCGCCCTCACCGTCGGCTCCATCATCTTCCTCCTCGTTGGCGCCCTAGCCGGCGTCGCCGACAAGTCCGTCTACCTCTTCCGCATCGACGTGACGGACCTCAGCATCAACCCGGCCAACACGTCGAGTATCATTGAGAACATCACCTCCCGCGACCTCGACACCCGCGCCGCCAAGGAGAGCAACATCACCGCCAACAATCTCGGCCTCGGCAAGGTCTACGACATTTCGCTCTGGGGCTACTGCTGGACCGACCAGAAGGACAAGCGCCACTGCACCAAGGCCAAGTTTGACTGGGCCAAGGAGGCCCTCAACACCTCGTACATCGAGCACTTTGGCTCCGCCGCCGGCAAGGAGATTGATCTCCCCGACGAGCTCAAGAATGCCCTCAAGGCCTTCCGCTATGGCGTCAAGTGGACCGAGGTTGCCTACATCATCGCCTTCATCGCCCTCGCTGCCGAGATCGTCCTGGGCATATTCGCAAACTGCTCCCGCGTCGTCTCGTGCTGCACGTGGATCATCTCCGGCCTAGCCACCGTCTTTGTCATCGCCGCCGCCGGCGCGTCTTCCGCCATGGGCCTCATCGTCGTCGCTGCCATCAAGGCCAGCGCCAAGTTCTACGGCGTCAAGGGCAAGATCAACAACACCTTCTTCTCGGCCGTCTGGATCGCCGCCGCCCTCGCCCTCGGCGCCAGCCTGTTCTGGGTCTGGACCATCTGCTGCTGCGCTCCCGACCGCCGCCCCAGCAGCAACCGCAAGAACCGCCGCTCCGACGGCGAGAAGCTGCTCCCAAAATCCGGCTACGCTCCTCTGGGCAACGACCACGAGATGACCAGCGGCAACTACTACAACCAGAACCAGTCGCAGTCGCAGTACGGTGCCTCCCGCTCTGGTGGCGCCCGCTCCGATCTCGCCTACGAGCCTTACTCGCACCGCGCTTAAACATGCGAGCCGTTCGCTGCTTGAGCTCGAAACCCGATACGACTAGTCAATTTTCACATACCTTGATGATTTTGCATTGCCGGCGTTAGGAATCTAATTGGACACTTTGGAGGAGGACTTTGGAAGAACATGAATCGGCCATGGTCAATGACGGTCATGACTGGGAAGACGCACTTTGTTTTTTATCTGATCCGGCAAGCGGTAGATTCGGATTACAGGTCCGGGTTCGTGAAATGGGGGAAGAAGCCTGGGAAAGGCACGATACCTAAAGCTTTAAGGAACTTACACGACTTGATATATATTACTTCTTCGTTCTCATCTCTCGATACGATTCATTGTTTCCATTGTGATCTGGTGTCAAATGCAGCTGCCAGAGCCTGATTATACCGACCTCCCTTGGCAGGCACAATGGAGGGACATCGCTGCCCACCACGCACACATTTTGTGTGTTGCTAAAAATTTTGCTCAGCACAAAACCCACTCTTACACCTCCCTCCCAGTCTATCATGTCAGCCTTTTTCTTTACATAAAGACTCAAAGTGTGAATAAAGCCAGGGTAGACTGTACGATACCAAAACACCTCTCACCTGGAGCTCTTGAGCGCGTGGCTTCTGAAGAACTACCCCTCGCATCCCCCTCGCTAAGCCATGGCTCAACCCCGCGAGGTTCCGTCTGCCCCTCCATCCCCAGCCGTTTTGCGCCTCCGGCAGCACAACACCCGACTAACAGGTCGTTGCTTTTTCGATTATAGGTCAACCTCGCAAGAGCCTTCTCCCTGGGCCCCATCACCGCCCTCGCCTTCTCCCAGGATGCGTCGTACCTCCTTGCCGGCGAGGACACGCACTTGGTCGTCTACGACGTGCGCACCGCCCGCAGCGTCGCTCGCGTGCAGGTCTTCGCTGCGCAGCCCATCCACGGCATTCGCGTCTCGAACGGCCGCCTTCTCGTCTGGGGGTCTGCCCGGTTCGCTACTCTTGCGGCGCCGGCCGTGGAACGCCTCTTGAACGGCGGCGTCCTGGATTCGTTGGCTGTCAAGAGCGTTACGGCGGGGGACTGGATCTACGACGCTGCGCCGTCGCCGTTTGATGCGCAGAGAGCGGTGCTCGTAACGGCGCACAATGAAGTCGTCCCCGTGCACTTCGACGCCGCCACCGATGAGCCCGTGCTGGGCTCCGTCGTCTCTCCCTCGCGGCCCATGCTCTACGCCGCAAACGTGAAGTGGACGAGCCCGGACTGTGTGCTCGTCGCCGCCGGCACCGTCTTTGGCGAGATCCTCATGTGGAAGTGCCCCCTCGACCGGGCACACCCGGAGCTGGTCTCCGTCCTAGCCGGCCACGAGGGCTCCATTTTCGGCGTGCACATATCCGATCACTTGCGCCTCGAGGATGGCTCGACGGTCCGGCTACTGGCGAGCTGTAGCGATGACCGGACGGTGAGGATATGGGACATTACCGAGCCGCAAGGTGAGACAACAATGCGACCTGAGCTATCAGTCGTGCGAGAGACTGGGTTTGGATCGATGCCGGGACATGGCGAGACCACGAGCACTACAGACGCCGAAACGGAGCGCAGCATTGCCGTAGCTATGGGCCATGGATCTCGAATATGGGGTGTTAAGTTCGTGACTGGGACGCCAGAGGACGGTCCGCCAAAGACTTCATTAACGCTATACTCCTTCGGCGAGGACTCGACTTCGCAGCGCTGGCGTCTCGACTTACACGTTTCTTCACCAGGAGACGCGCCTCACTCGACAACCCGGCTGTCTGGCGTGCTCAAGCACCAGGAGACCTTGGCTCTTCACGACGGGAAGCATCTGTGGGCTCACGCCGTCACTACCATTGGGCGGGAGACTCTCATCGCCACCGGCGGCGCAGACAGCAAGATATCTCTCATCAAGCAGCCTATATGGTCCGCTCTGGAGCCTGAGAAACATGCAGCGCAGGGCTTTGCGACTCTCGATATACCAACCTTCGTATCCGCTTTGCCCAACGCCCAAGCCCTTGGTCCTGGAAAGGAAATCGTTGGGCGTTACGACTTCATCACCCAAAGTCAGATCATTGCTACCTCATCGCTTGGACGCTTGATGCTGGGCACCTTCGACGATGGTTTGCAGTGGTGTGAGATTGAAGTTGACGACACTGTCAGGACGGACCTTATGACTTGCTACACGGCCAAAACGATTGGCGAAGGAGCGCTTCTGTTGGGGTCTACGACCGGAAACATATATCATTATTGCGAGACCCGAGGCGTATCGCCCATCTGCACTATCCCCGGAAAGGTCGTCAACATTCTTTTACTCACCAACCCTGGGGACGCCGAAAATGAATCGGTAGAGGTTCTCGTTCACATGCATGGGACGCCTGATGCGCAGCACTTGACGATTGACTGGCGCTCAGGGACTGTGTTGGCGACGACAGACGTTCGTGGAATGGATGCCCGGTTCGTGGCTCTATCTGCTGCCAAGGTCAGAGGAGGCTTGATGGTCATCGGATCTCGGCGTGGCTGGCTGTCCGTCCTGAAGCAGGGTGAAAGGGGATTTCGTCCAGCCTTGGATCTTGCCACGAGAACAAAGGATGCCATCACCGCTCTTGTACCGCTTCCAGCCAAAGGCGGTGCCGAGGTAGAATCTCCATACTTCTTGGCGACGAGTCGAGATGGCAAGTATAGAATCTACGAGGTGGAAGATGGAGACCATGGGGTTTGGCTACACCTCCGAAGCGAAACAGCGGCGCTTTTCGGCTCAATCATTGAGGGTGGCTGGTTTACGCACGACGCGTCTCCGGAGTTGATCCTCTATGGCTTCAAGAGCAAGAAGCTCATCGTCTGGAACGAAACGCGCCGTGAAGAGCTCGCCACCGTAGAATGTGGAGGTTCTCACAGAACGTTCGCCCTGATGCACCATCCAACAGACCCCCATAGTCTCAGGTTTGGCTTTACCAAGGTGTCCCAGCTGCTTGTCTATTCACAACAAGGGCCATCGCACCGACCACTCAAGGAAGGGACTCACGGGAGAGAAATTCGGACTCTGAGCTCCAACGGCCGGTATATTGCGACTGGCGCTGAGGATACGACCATCCGAATCTGGGGATATGGGAACACCCACCGGCAAGCATGCGGACGCAAGTTGCGGTGTTTGGCATTAATGAAGTTGCACATTTCGGGGATACAACAACTTCAGTGGCTCGGAGACGACTACCTATTGAGCAGTGCCGGCATGGAAGAGTTCTTTGTCTGGCGGATACAAAAGTTGGTCGGTACGAGCTATGAGGGGTTAGGGGTTGCCTGCGAGGCAGCCTTTGGCGACGGAAGCAAGGACAGAGACCTTCGTATCATGTCATTTGATGCCCACAAGGTCGGGCCTGATGGCACCATCATCATCACGATGGCTATGTCGAACTCAGTTCTGCAAACCTACCGTTATACATCAGATGGGGCGTTCCACCTGTTGGCCAAAGTGTCCTACACGGGAGCCTGTATCACGCAGGTCCGTCATCTCGGGGTGGACGAGAACGGTCTCTCGGCGCTCACAGGATCGACGGACGGACACCTGGCTACTTGGGAAGCGAAGTTTGACCACGGCGAACCCGTGAGCCATGTGCTTCTGCACGTAGCCGCGGTGCACCAAAACGGTATCAAGAGTCTCGACCTGAGGGCAACACCCGAAGGGTTCCAGGTAGTAACTGGAGGCGACGATAACGGGCTCGGGATATCGTCATTGACGCCTTCACTACCAGAAGCGGAGCGTCCGAGCTATACGATATCGAGCCGAGGCATCATCCGAAAGGCCCATGCGGCTTCCATCAACGGGGTAGCATTGATACAACGTGACGAGGAGACGTTGGGAGTGACGGTAAGCAACGACCAGCGCGTCAAGATTTGGCGTATTGGATCAGAGAGGACAGAACTGGTTGCCGATGCATACAGTGGTGTCGCGGATCCAGGAGATGTCGGGTTGATGACCAACGAGATCAAGGCCGAAGGGTCTAGCGAGCTGAGATTCGTGGTTGGAGGAGTGGGTGTTGAAGTCTGGACTGTTGAATGACTTGGTAGAGAGTTCAATGGAACTGGCGGACCGGGACAATAAGACAGGCAGGGAAACGACTCTTTGTAGACAAGGACCATTATCCTTGTCGGGTACCCCGCGATACCTTGTCGAGGGTGTCCTCAACGCAAAGCCAAGGCCTTCAATGTGTCAAGCGAGACAGTCTCGTTGACCTTCCATTTCTCGCAAGTCCTCGAATTGCACCGAGAGCTACGGAGTACTCTGCCCAGACAGGATGGACAAGAGCCGTTGTTGCCGATGATCATCTCGGTAATTCTTAGCGGGAGATGCTTGTCCGGGCGCATTACGACCCTTCGTTCAAAGTTCTCAACGGCTCTCTGGGTGGGCTCTGTCAAACGGGGCGAAGCGGCCGGCCGAGCAGGGGCGGACAGAGGTCGAGTTTGTGAAGATGAGGCGATGGTTTGCGCGAACAGTTTCGGCCTTATTGCGACCGGGCGGTCCAACATTGGATGTGACCGGACATGTAGTTTTGAAACTTTGTTTGAGTGAGTCTGAGACGGATGCTCTCCCAACGAGGCTCAATTCCGAGCAAGAATGAGGCCGTGGAGCCTGGAGGAATACCGTCGGATAGAGGAAGGATGAAGAGGGGTCGCTCAACTTCATGGACTTGTAATTGCAATCGGCATCTGTACTCCACACCGAAGAGTCAGCTCGACGCCGCAGAAGCTACAATATGGAAGAAGTCATTGCCATAGAAAGTTGCCCGCGTACGAGGATCGAGGGAACAGTCACACTAATCATCTTGTGTCGTGTCGTGTCGTGCTCTGTGCTCATGGCCTGAGCGACGGCTGCTGAGTATCATTCCTGTTTGGCTTGTCGCACCAGGTGCAAGCTCCTGAGACCAATGTTTGAAGCTCGGCAAAGCCACAGGGCCAGATACATTTGAGGCGCCAAGACGGGTGATCCTATATTGTGACGAGCAACCGTCAGGTCATGGAACTATCGACGCCAAATCTCAGGATGAGTAGGCGTCTGTCCCTGGCTGGCGGAGAGGAGAGGATCGAGGCAGACTCTGAGAAATCGAACAAGTCACCATGTTGGAGCAAGGATGGGCGAAGGTGAAGGAGCAAGCAAGCCCCGCTCTAGCCCTGTGCAATCGCGAACCAGGGAGGGAAGGCACGAAGCAGGGTCGTGACAGCTGCGTGCCCCCATGGACCTGGGCACGGAAGGGGCAATTGGCGAATTGCGCCCATGGGTTCCTTCCTAAGGATGATTCACTGCCGATGCCGCCCGCATTCGCAACCTGCCCGGGCTTGAACCTGAAGGTAGGAGGTACTGGGAACCGTATCGACAATTTTAATTTCAATTCTGACGATAAATAAGTTGAGAAACTTTCCCACTTCTTCCTCTGCCCGTAAACCGTCTCTCACCTCACCCTCGTCACTCATTTGAACGGACATTCCTGCTACACCTTGCCTTGACTCACTTGAGTCCGGATTCATTTCTCTTCATCCAGACTGGCAACCGGAGCTCAACCATCTCTCCCACTTGCCCGACTTTACAGCCACGATTGAAACCATCACGATGAAGTGGACGCTTCTCCTCCTCGCTGCTGCTACCTCCATGGTGGCTGCGGCTCCCATCGGTCCCAACGGCCCATGCGATGATGTAGGTTTTGCCTTCTCGCAGAGCACAGCCATTTACGTGACCAAGACTGATCGACCCCCAGGCCAAGATTGATGCTATCCTCAAGGGCGAAATGGACCCTTCCGAGTGCTGTTCCTACGGAACGTGCAAGGGCGATGTCGTCGTATCCGTAGGCTGAGCCAGCAGACACGACACCGCGAACATGCACACGATTCCTACGAACTTACGAATTTACGACTTGAACCCGATGACGCCTCCCAATTGCAACGAAATGATTGCATTCCCAACCACGAAACTTCTCGCGACTTCACTTCTCGCAACTTCTTGCAACTGGGTCTCCACCGCGATACAACTTGACCGCGCGTGGGTGTCCAGAGCATGTCTGAGGCATGCTCGAAACACAGCCGATCAAACTGAAAACTCCGAACACACCACTCTGTTACCACGGCCATCTCTCTCCGTCGTGGTATTATTTGATTACCCAGGGCAATGGATCTATCTCTCCGTCCGGACTTGGGAGGATCTGTCGCCAGTGGGGCTGCTATGTCTGAGACGCATCAGAAACAGGTCCCTGCTGGCCTTGTTGGAACCAACCACGTTGAACGGATTCGGCGCCGACGTGTCAGATTTATTGATGGCGACGCAAAGAGGCCTTTTTTCAACTTCGGTCTGCGTGAGATATTGGCAGTGGCACATTTCTTTATTTTTGGCGGTCACTTTATGAGCACCCTTTCCTACTTTTCTTGTCAGCTTAGATATCGCATACGGAGACGGTGTCCCGTGTGCCTCGATAGCAACCCCTCGTCATCTGAAATCAAAGCGAGATGTCAAGGCATGAGTGTGGAGATGGAACCAATACAAGACGGAAATTGAGACAAGATTCAATCATGATGCCACCGGCCAAAGATGTACTGCTGCCAAGCAACTTTAATTGCCCTCACCTCACCACGGTGCAGCTCCCATTGTTACAGCAACCTCTCCCATTCGCAAAGATGCCAACAATCATTCCATTCCATCCACCCCTGGTCTTTGCGGCCTCTGGTTCACACCCCTCTCCGAGGATGACCTGCCGAGGCCGCCAAAATAAAGTTATGAACCACGGCGCGCCGACAAAAACAGGGAAGACGGTCCGATGCAAAGATTCCCCCGGGAAAACTCCAACGCGGCCAATACGAAGCGGGTGTCAGCCATCAGCCTCTCCGCCGCAGTGTTGCAGATGCGCTCGCGGGTCCCCGGGCCGGAGCAGAACGTCTTCATCCGAGTTTGCCGGCATCGGGCATGGGACACGAATCTGAGACCTGCCGATCCGAAGGTGAATGGCGATTGTATTCTCCATCTGTACCGGGGATCTACAGGTTCACCGTCCATGTTTCAAAGGTCTCGCAGTTGTTTGCAGCAGAGGAGCCGAGTTCGCCAACCATCCCGCCCCGGACTTGCTTTCTCCTCCAACGACCTCAGTCGACTTGTCAAAGCGAAGTGAATTGAACGCTATGTGATAAATATGTCGAAGCGCATCGCCACTTGAACTTGATGTTTCCGTCGGAATTAGGAAGATAGTACTGGTCAAGGCCGTCGCAGCCTGGGTGCTGAAACAACGCTCTGTTTAGACGTCACCTGTCCATCACCTGTCGATATCGAATCGAAACAGCCCCAGGCCTGGTTCTAACGAGCAAGATAGGTATCCGAACTTACCTGACACTGAAACGGTGTCAGCTACGGAGTGCTGCCCGAGCCCTCACGCTGAGTATGCTTTGGCAAAGACCACATCGCCATACCTTCTCGTGGCTGCTGGGCTCTTCAAAGATGCTGGTCGTTCTCATGTAAGATGGGTTTTCAGAAGCTCGGCCGTACCGAACAATACCAGTAAAGCCGTCTTTGCCCATCCTGACCGGATCTGTGACCGGTGCCGGACAAGGCAACCATGAAGGCCACTGTCATGCATCTCTCTAACAACAGCCGGACCAGCAGTTCAACCCTTCTTCTCGATTTGGAGAGCTGCATTTGGTCGCATGCAGAACCCCATGTGCTCTTCAACCTTGACACCATCCATCTGAGGGATTAACACTACCTTCTGACCAGTCGGATGGATGAGTGGTGGCACTGCCTGCTGATTGAGCTCCCTCTGCCGAGTGTAGTTGGCCGTAAAACGAAATTCTGCCTGGGTGTCGAGCGCGCTGATGTCGCAGCCAGGTTTGGAGACCGGTGTCTTCCGGTCGTGATGGCGGTGTCGCAGGATGTGTAACCATGGCGTACTGCAGGCTTCGTTGCGTGGTCAGGTGACATCCTGCCCTGAAGTTCTTGAAGTTCTCGTGACCACGAATTAAAGAGATGTCTCCCAAGCGGTCAAAGGCGTCGTTTGTACTCCATTATTATCTCCCCATTTTAATATAGGGTTTCGTAAAGGCGAGGTTCGCCTACGCTGTGTCAGCTCATCCATCCTCGTGCAGGTGTCACGCTCCATGGGAATTTGTCAAATTGCCGTGACGAAAGCTTAGGCTAGCCGCATTTCGTGGGTTTTCAGGACATGGCAGTGTTGTCCTCCGAAACAGACTGGCAGGGCTTCCCATTTCGTGAAAGGGCCCAGGCTTATAGCCCGCGATCCCTGCGAATATCAAGATGCCGAATCTTGAGAGCTGGGCTGCCAAGTTGGACGTCAGACGGCCAGCGAGTGCTGCCAAGTGCGGCTTCGTCGTCGAACGAGGACCGAGGTGGAAGATGGAAGGATTGAGGATTCCAGGATTAGTCTGCGGGGAGTGTCGGGAGATCACCGACGAGAGCAGAGGCTGCAGCGAGGCAGATATCTGGTGACAAAGCTGCAGTGTGATTGGATTCCAGCAAAAGAAAAGATCGATCCATGGCTGTTGTTGCCAAGATTGGGCCCCTGTCCTTGGTGACGAGCCGGTCCCCGGCCATATCAATGGCATTTGTATCCGTAGCTTGAAGACTCTGCGCTTCGTGTGACCTCGAGTCCATGGGAAGATGTCGGTAATAAATGGCTCATGACACAAGCCATGTGGCGATATTGACACTGCCAAATTGCAGAGGCGCTCATCCCCCACGACATTTGGCACGATTGGATCCGCCTGCGACTGTCCACGAGACCAACGACGCTTGGGCGGCAGCGTTGGCTTCTGGAGCAGCAGCTCTCGAAAAAAGAAGGCCAATTGCCTTCAATTGGTCCGGTTGGCGACAAAGATAGAGCCGTCGTGTTTCACCGAAGAAAATGCGATATTTCCAGCCGTCTGGGACCCGCTTGCGACATCGATTTGACGTCTCTTGGTGTTTAGCCGTGCCAGTAACGAATCGTCCCGTCGGCCCCAACTTGCTCTAGTCGGGATTGTCGGGCGGCAGAATCCCACTCGACTTGTCGAGAACAAGTTGATTCTGCAGTCAGCCTCGGTGCTTAGCCGCAGTCGTGACATGGGATGGACGTCAGCAAGACAGACCGAAGACGTGCTGTGTCTTATCGAACGTGGCAGACAAGGACATGTCTTAGTGCCAATCCGAATATAGCACCGATTAGCGGTGCTTCTCAACCATCGGTATCTTGGGCCTTGAAAAGGTGCCACGACAGTCTTGGAGTCGCGTCTCGAGGAGCCCGGCCGGCGAGCTTCGTGATTGGCGCGGGAGTTGAGATGCGTCGGTCGTACAGCGTCCGGACGCAGCCCATCCGCATTGAGGTAACCCCACAGTTACCACCAAGTGGGAGAGAGACCGGGAAGAGGAAGCTCTCCAAGCCCTGAACGACGTGGGGAACTCGAGATGTGCCTGCAACCAAACATATACCGACGAGAGGCCGCATGACCCCAAAATTTCCCCGAAGCGGACATCATATAAAGACGATTGGGGTCCTTCGTCGTCGTGGGATTGACATTTCTCTCTCCTCGACATCTGTCCCTCCTCAAAGCACTCCAACAAGCTCCTGACTGTGGCAGCATCAAGTGTAAGAATAGTCAATTCGGAGATCCAGGACCTCACCATCAACATGAGCCCCTCAGCAACCGATGCCTCTGCCGCCATCGTCGACGTCAAGTCGTCGTTGAAGCCCAACATTGGTGTTTTCACCAACCCCAAGCATGATTTGTGGGTGTCTCCTGCTGAGCCAAGTGCCGAGAGTGTCAAGGCCGGCACCGATCTGAAGGTTGGCGAGGTGTCTGTTGCCATTCGAAGCACCGGAATCTGCGGGTAAGTTACCACGACTCCTCTGCCTCGTCTTGAACCTCATCTCACCCCTTCTCTTCAGCTCCGATGTGCATTTCTGGCATGCCGGATGCATTGGCCCAATGATTGTCGAGGGCGACCACATCCTCGGCCACGAGTCCGCCGGCGAGGTCATCGCTGTGCACCCTTCGGTGACAAACTTCAAGGTCGGCGACCGGGTTGCCGTCGAGCCCAACCTTCCCTGCGGCCATTGCGAGCCCTGCCTTACCGGCCGTTACAACGGCTGCGAGACTGTCGAGTTCCTCTCCACCCCTCCCGTCCCCGGTATGCTGCGACGATACATCAACCACCCCGCCGTTTGGTGTCACAAGATCGGCGAGATGTCATATGAGAACGGCGCCATGTTGGAGCCTCTCAGTGTTGCCCTTGCTGGGATGCAGAGGGCCAACGTCTCGCTGGGCGACCCCGTCCTCATTTGCGGTGCCGGACCCATTGGCTTGATCACTCTTCTGTGCTGTGCTGCTGCCGGAGCCGCTCCCATTGTCATCACCGACATCTCCGAGAGTAGATTGGCCTTCGCCAAGGAGCTTTGCCCCCGAGTCATCACTCATAAGGTCGAGAGGCGATCAGCCGAGGAAGCTGCCAAGGCCATCGTCAAGGACTTTGGTGGCGTAGAACCGACCATTGCCATGGAGTGTACCGGCGTGGAGAGCAGCATCGCGGCCGCTATCTGGTCCGTCAAGTTCGGCGGCAAGGTGTTTGTGATTGGTGTTGGCAAGAACGAGATCAACATCCCATTCATGCGCGCCAGCGTTCGCGAGGTTGATATTCGGTTGCAGTATCGATACTGCAACACCTGGCCAAGGGCCATCCGGCTGGTTGAGAGCGGAGTCATCGACCTGTCCAGGTTGGTAACTCACCGTTTCAAGCTGGAGGACGCCCTGAAGGCCTTCGAGACGTCGGCGGATCCCAAGAGCGGCGCCATCAAGGTCATGATCCAGAGTGTGGAGTAGGGGGGGTTTGGGGGCGCCTGGAGATGTATAACTGGATGAAACTGGTGCAACTTGATTGGAGAACGGATTCAGGAGAACAATGGAAGACGGTGCTGGATGAAGCCTGAGCGAGTAGACGGAACATGACATTCTCAAAGGAAGTACATAGAAATAGGGAAGCGTGTTTAAGGAAGATGAATTTGCGTCTCGAGTCATCCCCATCATGATGAGTCGTCGGTGACACTTGCCAAAGTATGAACTGGAATTGGCTGATTGTTCGAGGCAAGTGCACCTCCCAGGGCTCCTCCCCAAGTTCCCCCCGACCCGGAGTTGCCGCCCGTTCGTCCAGGTACTGCCGCGGATCCCAAAACGGACTAGCGCCATCTGGCCTTCGGCTTGACGCCGCCAACCAGAATGTACCTGGCGACTTCTCCCGAGCTTTTTAATTTTCTCCCTCACGCTCACGACCAGCTTCCCTCCATCAATTGACCACGACCCTCGGTCCAATCACCACCCGGAGCTCCGATATCGAATCCCGCGAGGCTCTCTCACTTCTCTCCGGCATCCCTATCGCGACTCCCCCCTCCGTCGTCCGTCGTCCGTCGCCATGCAGTCCCTCGCCCGCCCTATGCTCCGCTCGCCGGCTCTGCGCCTGGCCGCTCGCCGCTTCGAGAGCACCGCTGCCTCCAAGGCCACCGAGGCTGCCAAGGACACCGCGGCCAAGGCCAAGGAGGGCCTCTCGCGCGTCAGCTCCGCCGCCGGTCCTGCTGTCGCTGGCGCTGCTAAGGGTGTCGCCAATGCCCTCACCAAGATCGGTGGCCCTGCCGCCCAGATCGTCGGCTTCGTCGAGCGTACGTCCGAAATGCGAAACCCGAAGATCAAGGTGCTGACGGACTGAACAGGACAAATCCCCTTCGTCGTCTACTACTCCAAGGTCGGCCTCGAGCTGGGCAAGATCGTCTTCCACGGCCGCTCAATGAGCCCTCCGTAAGCGACCCCTCCAATTGACGCGCGGATCCATGGAAAACTTCGCTAACCCATGTACACAGCTCTGTGGCCACCTTCCAGTCCTACTATCAGAACCTCCTCCAGTCCGTCCAGAACCGCTCTATCCTCCAGTCTCCGCAAAAGCTCGTCCAGAGCGCCCGAAATATCGGTGCTGCTCAGGTGGCCGCCGGCGGTGTCGTTGCTGCTGAACTGCTCGGATTCTTCACCGTTGGCGAGATCATTGGCCGATTCAAGCTGGTCGGATACCACGGCGAGGTTTCCTCGCACCACTAAGTGCTTTCTTGTGGTGCAGCGGGAGTTGTATGACTGAGAGGCTCCGGAGAGGACCGATAGAGAAGGTGGGAAAACGTGAGGATGGGTTATAGATAGACTTGGCCCAGCCCCGGCTCGAGTACGCCTGGGAAGGGCCGATTGGAGACCATTCGAGGGTGTTATCCTGGGAGATTTAGGAATATCCAATCTCGTCGGGACCTCAATGCTTGTCCTCAACGAGCACCTTTCTTTTGTAGAACTGTACAATTTATATCGCGGCCGGTTATCCACCGCCGCAGTCAATTTCAAGCTATTTGTTCACCACGGGGTCCTTGGCCAGTTTGAATGAGGCTCGATGTTGAGATGGACCTGAGCTCGCACCAGACTCTGCGACTTGACCTAGCGAGCCCAGTTTGAGTCCCTCCGAGTGTGCCGGCAGACTTTGCAGGAATATATACGGTACGCCGATTCGCACTCAATGTGATACCCAAGCTCTGGAAACGACAATGCCGTAGGGTCGTCGATCCTTCAGGGACAGTGAAATAGCCAGCTCTCAGAAGACAAGAATCCGAGCCGTCGGTGAGATAGAGGGCGTGCCTTGGCTTTCAACCCCCTTCACATAGGCACTGGCCTACAAGTCAGGAGCCAGATACAACCAGGTCAATATTTAACAACCAATTGGAGGGCGTCGGGACTTGGTATTTCGCCCATGGCACCTAGCACGGGGCTCGGCACAAGAAAGACGGTTCAGCTTCGCAGGTCTTCACCGAGGCCTGGGCTTGATGCCGCAAGCTGCAAGCATAGACATCCAGCCAAGTGTAACCGACTCGACCGTTGCCTTGGGCCATCTTCCCTGTTCCTGAACAATGCCGAGTCGGATCTTCACGATGTGCGAGGTACCGCAGCCTCGAATGATCGAGTAGATGGAGAGAGACGTATTATCAAGTATACGCACCGGCTTCATTCGAGACTGGTCAATTATCGGATGCCGCCCATCACAATGGTTACCAGTACCACCATGTTTGCGTTTCTGAACCCGAGCTGTCCCGTCCTGATACCCAGTCTGTGGGACAAGGATTCGCTCGAAAGAGACACCTATGTCATCCTTTAAGAAATGGACGGAAAACACATGCAGGCACAGTCTCACTTCTAGAACCGTGCTGCATCTATGGTCGGTCTCACACACATCAACCAAGTTAAACCAAGCGCCGCAATTCGAGCATCGGTCTTTGTCCCCATGCAACGTCATTCACTTGGAGTCTATTACATCTGTCTGAGCCACGAGATTACTCTTCCGGCCATTTTCTTCTCGGATCACCTTTAGATACAGACATAATAAATAGTAGAGCAGCGAACGATCCGCTGACATTGCCAGGTAGGCAACGGGTAGTCCTCTGGAAGCTAACCTCGTCACATCCACCACACGCTACTCTATTCATCATCAAGCCTCCTTCGCAAACACCTCTCAGATCGCGGGAGCGCCGCGTTGCGATGTCGACATCGCAACTACCCTTCGCTCAACCGCCGACAATCCTTGTCACGGAGTCGGCGACAACGAGTGCACCCAATCCTCCTCCAGTCCCCACTTGTGGCGATAGGTTTGAATGTTGATCCAGGTTGGCCGAAGAGCATCTCTTCAAATTTCGGCTCAGACCGCGAATCCCCTGCGCTTAGCGCAGCCCACACATCAGCCGATCCGCCCGTCGACAGGGTTTGGCGCCTGCGGAGCTGAAGGCCTGAATTAGGGAGCCCGGGCCGCAGCCTCAGATATATTATGCACAGGACGCCGGCGGCTAAATGCTCCTCGCTTCCCCGTCAGGAAGCTGAGCCTAAGCGCTGAGCTGCCAGTGTGGCAAGTTCGCGCTCAGCCCGCAAGAATCTGGCCATTGGAACTTTCCTGAAACCAACCAACAGAAAGTCCCTCCGGAAGCCATCCAGCTGGCGGGACCAGAGTCGCCCAGAGCAGGCGGCAAAGCCCTCACACGACTGGCAAAGTCAAACTGACTCGTCCGAGGGTTTGATCAAGGCAAGGTTGGCGTCTTTCCTTCATTGCCAGGGAGGGCATGTCGGTATGTGAATCCGTGCAAGATGTCTTGAGAGTGGGCAGCCGAACTCATGTCGGATCTAAATTGAGGGATTGCATCTTGAGAGTCAAAGCCTTGGCTCGACAGGAATAGCGCTGGCGAAGCCTAGTTCGCCTTGAACAGGCGGTGTAGACTATACATTGCCGCGATATCACTGGGGCCCGGGTCGTCTCGCTATCCAGAGATGTCTGTGTGGTTGTTAACATGGGTATTCGAATGAGCAGGCGGCAAAACCGAACAAGGGCATAGACTTACACATTGCAGTACGTATGGTAACGTAACTTGCAGATTTCATCCTTGGCGGCGGCACAAAGGCTCCGGACATCCTCATATCTCATACCCAGTTTGTCGATCAGAGGGATCATGGTGAAGGCCTCGAGACTGTGACTTACGCCGAGATTGAACCACCGGGAGATCTCGCGCTCTTCCTTGTCGTAGATCCATGGGCACAAATACACCTTCTGAACTCGCTCCTGGATATCGGTAAAACCTGCTGCCTCGAGCATTTGGCGCGTCTTCTCGGGATCCAACCTGGCAGTGCGATTGAACTGGTCCATGCCATGCAGGTAGAGATCAACCCACTCCTGATACACGGACTTTGCTGGCCGTTCGTCATCGTCCCACCTTGGGACCCAATCGATTTCAATTTGCTCCAAATAACCGACACCTGGCGCCAGATGCCTGGGAAAAGTTAGCAGGGACGCAGAGGTCCAAGGAGCTATGTCACGAACTCGAAGATATTTCGGTATGTCTGGGGCCACAGGTCCGTTTGAATGCTGCCTAATAACATGCGAACATGGATTAGATCGCAATCAGAGAGAAGAGGAGCCCATGAGGGCTCTTCGAGATCAAATTGCATAGGGCGGCAACGGGCAGGAATACTGGCCAGCATTAGCACATCAATGTATATTCTGATTGGTGAGAAACCTACAGAGGGGGCAAGATGGAGTTGAGGTCGACAGCCATGACATCGGGAATGGAGGACGAGGTCCTGCTCAAGAATTAGTTTAGCTGAAGACCACTTGGGAATTGAAACATACTCGTCCGCCACAGCAAACGCCCAGATGCCTGTTCCTGTTCCAAGGTCCATGATTCTGGGGTTTGGCCGCACGATTGGGGCTTCGTAGAGCTTCTCGTTGCGCAACAACTGGAAAAATTTGTGGAAAATGTCCAACCGATTAAGTTCCTCCTGTAAAAGTGGTTAGAGAATGGTGGCCGGGTAGAAAAGGGCAGGATAAAGCTCACGGCGTCGATGGGAATGAGATATTTCCCCATCTTCCAGGAGCCGTAGAAACGGCCATGCCTCCAGTATCCAGCTTCGAAGCTTCTTGACTCAGGCTCTATTTCTCTAAGATGACAAGGTTAGGCAATTCAACCGAGCGGTGCTACGGCCAGTTCCATACCTGTTCTGAGAAGCCATGACTACCATTGGAAATCTCACAAGTACGAATTAAGCAGAGTAGTTGAAGTTGTGTACCTCAAGTTACACGCTGTGATTTTTCGAGAAAGATAATTGGGGGAAAGGGCGGATTTCAGGGAGGAAGTGAAAGAGGTACCAAGCCGGGGTCCTATCGGGAGTTAGCCAAGTGCCAGGTAGGTTGAGTAGCTTCTGAGCGAAAGCTCCGGCAATGGTAAGAAGAACTATGACGATTGAGGATTGTGGTAGGCATAGACGTGTCCGGGGAGAGAGAGCCCGGAATGTGGGAGTTAAGAAGTGATCCGAAGACTCAAGCAACTCAGGCCTGATGAGGCACTCCAGAGAACCACAGATAGGTCCCGAGGCCGTGAAAACCAAACATCCCCAAATCAAAAGACTTGCGGGTGGCGTAGGACCGGATAATGGTTATCACGCAACAAACGTCTGCTCAGGCTGTTGTACAAGAACGCCTCTCTCGGGTCGGGGCTCTACGCCTCTCCTCGTTCACGTCCAATTCAGTGTTGGGTTTATCGGCAGAATGGCGAGAAATGGGACGAGGCAGACTCGCGAGCACAGTAGACAACGGACACACAACTCGGGACTTACAAGGAGGAATCCAGGTTGAGGGAAGTGAAACAGAGTGAGATCCGATAATCGAGTGGTACGGGAATGACAAAAGGTAGGGCAAGAGGCCTGAGCTTCAAAGAAGCTTGCAGGATTAGTTGGCAAGGGATGGTAGGGCCCAGGATTGCTCGGAAGAGGGGCGAAGACGAGCCTGGGGCGGTTTCGACGCGGAGACGGGCCGCAGATGTGAGAGATGTGAGGGTTTGAGCTCGCTGGCGAATTCCCACTTGCGGATGATGGGCTGAGGTCGCAGAGGCGCGGAGAGCGGGTTGCGGGAAGGCAAGGGAAGTAAGGCGCGTGCGAGTATCCGTATTGAATGAGACTTGTATGAGAGTGCGGCGATGGAGACTCAAGGCGAGGCGAGTGCTGGCGGGAAAAAGAGCTGGTCCCGTACCCGTCTTTGGAGGGGCAATTTGCAGCAAGGCTGAATGAGGCTTTGGCGATGGAAAGGCGGGACGGGCCAGGCCAGAAAACGAGGCAGAATGCAGGAGCAACAGAAGCAGAAGCCGGAAGAGGAGCTCAAACAAACACACAAACGAGGCGAGACGATTGCATGCAACGAGAAGTCTGCTGGGAAGGATGAGAAGAGGAGGAAGGTTGGTGATTCTTATTGCCGGCCGGATGGGGACGTGGGAGGTGGGAGGTGGGACATGGGACATGGCACACACAAGGAAGGACACAGGGACGTGAGGGAAGGTAGGACGTGGGACTTGGGGTGTGAGGCGGCCCTCTTTTTTTTTTTCCCTCCTTGCACCCCCGTTGACCGTTAGTCCATTGTTATGAGGTGCCCCGACAGCTTAAAGTGTCTCCCCTGGAGCCCTGGAGGGGGTGCGTCTCTAGGGGCTTAGTGCCAAGGGGGGTGTTGGGTTGGGGGTATTCGAGCATCGAGGTTGCCATGGAAGGCAGGGCACGCCAAAGATGCCTCGCCATATTTCCCTACAACCATAGAGTAGGGGACGAGCCGGGCTGTGGGCTGGGTCGAGTCGGGTATCTTGGGGGGATGGGTGTATGTGGTTTGACTGAGGATGAGAACAGGGAGCTTCGGTTTCCAGTATACCCTCGTAGTGCCAAAGTAAGAGGTACCTACCTTGGACTTAGATCAGTTCCCAAGTTAGAGGTACCAAGGTCGGTATGATGCAAAAACAAACCCAGCCAGGGTCGGAAAGAACGACAGGCACACAAGAGGGATAGTAAGGGGGGCGTATGGCCGCACAATAGGCCAGGTCGTGGCCTTTGGAAAAGTCGACGACGGAATAAGAGGGAAGGGAAGGGAAGGGAAGGGGCAACCACCAACTAGGCCAAGGTTGCGGTCACTCAAAGACAAGGTAGGGTCGTACTTGTCCACTTTCCCAGTGTCTCAGCGACTCTGCCTGGATGGGGAGAGCGAGACAGTCGCAGGCGCAGGCGCAGGCGCGCATGAGGGCACAGACACATGTAGGTGACAGAAACCGCGGCTGAGGGAATGAGGTAACGTCCCGTCCACGAACGGGCAGCCAACGCACCTGCCACTTCATAAAAACGTACTTCCTCGAACAGGTTCCTTCCTGTAGTACTACTACCCAATGATTACCTACTAGTACCTACCTATATCTAGAATGACTATTAACCTACGGTAGTAATAGTAGAAGGTAGTACCTACCTACAGTAAGTATCTGTGTCCTGCGGCTTTTGCCTGGACGATTCGCGCTCGAAACATCTTAGTGCCCGCCAGCTGGGCGTCTACCACTGCATCGTACAGTGCCGGCGCCTCGATCGAGATTTGTGCGGCCGCCGTAATTACCTTCTTGCCCAGAATCCAGAGTCGAGAAATTGCGCCGAACCCGCTCCCAGCACGGACACGTATTCGTACGAATACACAGAACTGACACAGGGGACGCCGACGAAGTTGAGTCTTCCCTCCGTCTCTGTCTCCCTCCGTCTCCCTCGCTCCCGTCTCTCACGACTCCCGTTGGCTTCCTCCCCAGTCCAGTTCAGCGCTGGTCGCCCACCCGCCGCCCACCCAAGGCCCTGGCGACCGGTGGGCGGGTGGTGGTGGGAGGCGCCTGCGTTTCGGGGTTGGGAGTGCCCGCAGCCGACCACACCCGTGCCTTAGCGTCGAGCGAACGCGGTGCTGAGGCAGTTAGCGCGGGACAGGGATCATGGAACATCGGATGGCGAGGGGAAGATCATGGGCATTGCCATTGAGATGAGGCTTCCGTCGAGGGGGGAGAAAACTTCAACGTGGACCCAACACACAACCTCCTTGCATACGGATGCTCAGCCCCGGCACAGAATAATTACATGCCACAGCAAGACAGCAATTAACATGGACGCCTCAACCAATATGTACCTGCTCGAAGCGGCCGCTCGCCCCCAAAACGGTTGACTGCCTACCTTATGATTGCAGCTCCCGAGACATGTAAGATTTCGTTACTTGTATTGGCATGGGCGAAAATGAGGTGAGCCGGACCCCAGAGCGTAAGCAGCACGAAGAGGCCCCGTGGCAATGGAGCCTTCTAATCTTGCACGAAATATTCTTATGTACCCAGTACCTATATTGCATGAGTAGCAATGATACCGAGCAACTACTAAAAGGAGGGAGGACCAGCGGGGAAGATACCTGCATAGATCCTCATCGCGAGATGCGTCATGGTCTTCCTGAAATCAATTGAAAATTTCAAAAGGGAGACTCCCACGCCATCCGCATAGCTATGGCAGGGACCCGTGGAAGCACGACGGTTGCTTGTTTGCTTCGTCCCTCGCTGTAAGTTGTCAGCGCAGCAAAACAGGCGCACCCCAACCAAACCCGATGCGACGGCAGCCTTCTTATTAGTGCCCGCTGCTTGTGCTCTGGGGTCTTGAGCGAGCAAACAACGGGCAATCAAACACCTAAGCAAGCAAACAGACAGACAACTTTTGTTTTTTGTTGGTGGCTTAGTGCAGCGGGAAAAAGGACCAGTCGGACGGAAAGCAAAACGAAAAAAGACAACATTCGTGCGTCGAGGGATCGAGGGAGAAGGGGGACGCGCCGCTTCCCTGCCCTGGCGCTTCCCCCACTCCAAGCTGAATCTTCCAGCGGAAAGCATTTCGAGCTTCCCCTTCAGCACCAGCCAGTTCCCGGTCGACGATTCGACGAATACGGGTCCCATTTTCTCCCGTCCACTTCGTTTCGTCCCGTCACCGTGCCCGTTGCTCTCCCGTTTGGGTTGAGATTGGGGCGGAGGTTGGGGCATAGCGTACGAATACATGGCGGTATTCTCGCACGCCTCGCAGATGCCATGCAGCGCACTCACTTTATCCCGACATGCGCCCGGTTGCTGCACCTCCTGGAGCCTACCTGGTAGACAACCAAGACGGAGCTGTGAGCTTTTTTTCAAACACAAGCACACCACCCGGCCGAATCATCTCGCGGCACTTGCCTGATCTACGTGCCTGCCTAATAAGATCGATTCACGCAAACTTGGAGAGAGCAGGTACGTGTATGCGAGTGACACGGGCACCTGCGATAGGAACTTAGAAGCCATGGTGAGAGGAAGGAGCATAAGACGGCGCCCACCTGCATAAAGTAAAGGATGATGCATTCATCTTGTGCGACAGCGACCTCTCCTTTGTGCACGCCATCCCTCCTCGTCCTCATCCTCTCCTCTGAGTCGTTTTCATCTGGAAGCTCCGAGACATGGACTCAGACACGCTTCCAAATACGGCGCCGTATCCACCAAACGTTGCGTCGCTATTCTCCGACACCTAGGTTCAGCGACTTCTTGGCTGCCATGTCCCTTGTCCTCAAAGCGGAATGGATGTTCACTGGGGCCCTCTCCAATTGGCAACAGGAGAGCCAACCCAGGCAGCAAACATTTCCCCAGGAAAGGTGCGCGCTCGTCGGTTCAGTCTCGACTCATATAATTCCTCTGAAACTTATTCGATAGAAGCCAATTCTGATCTCACAGCCGAGATCCCTCCTCATCGATTGGATCGTTTGTTTGCCAACAGCCACCATCACCAGAGGCGGCGAGTACCGGTGACAGGCACGCCGCAAACGCACAGCAAACCCACACACTCAGGCTCGGATTTGTTCACTCGGCTTCAGTGCATGATCAATCGCGTTGGATCCCAGCCCCAGGTTCCCAGGGAGGATCATGCCCCTCGGACGACAGATGGACACCTGCGCGCTGAATCCGGAGTTCTGGAACAGGAGGGATGCTGAGGCTCTACGACCACCCCTCGGAAATCCGCCGCACCTTGACGTGATATTTCGTACGGGGTCGCCCGACAGCCTCACCAGCTAGCACTGTGTTGTGCTTTGTCTCGTCCGTGTTTGTTGTCCATGTGCTCGTCGATCGAAATCAGGGCTCACCAACACTATGACGGGGTCGGTCTGGTCTCGGCCGCCAGCGAACGCCCACTGCCCTGGGCCTCCCTCCCAAATTGTCTCGGCTTGAGCGACACATGTCCCAGAAAAGGTCATCACACATTTCCGTCCGCCTCCAATGCCGCCTGGCTAGACTATCATATGCATGTCTCGCCTGCCTGACGCCCACTCGAAGACCTCGACAGCGCATTGGCCGGCTTGGCGCTGACCGACATGGCCATCACCAGCACTACTGTATGTACGTGCCGAAGAAGGCGCATCTCCCGTCACCATGACAGCCAACGCCAACTCCTCTCACCGGTGCTTGGCTCACACCAGCAAGCCTTCTCAAGCCCATGACTCTCCGCAAATCCACACGGGCCGCCCTCTTCGATTGTTCAACATGGTCCCTGCCGCGTCCATTTCACCCTGAGCTGCAAGAAGGTCAACAACGTCCAGACGTTGCTCGCGCCCTTGCTTGCTCACTGCCCCTCATCGCTCGGAGCTCTCTCGTTGTCGGGTCTAGTCCCAAAATGTAGCCAAGGAGGCATCAGTAAAGCCGGCCGATGAGGAACATGCTGCGGGCAGACCCGCTGTGCCAGGATAAGAGCTCACAACCTGCGGACATGACGACTTCAACCATGGGTTTGCCTTGGGCATGCCGTTCCAACAAGCAAGACTTCTTCGTTGGATATTGACAGCCCCGCCAACAACAAAATCGCCATGGTACTCCTCATTTGTCCCCCAAGTTCACTTCATCTAGGGCTGATCTGATGGACGGTTTCATATTTCAGTTCACAATTATGGTTACGGCCAAGGAGCGGGAGCGCTCCGCATCGGCCAACTTCTCAAACTCCCTGATCATAAATGTACCAGCGAACCGGTGCGACTGTGAGTCGGATCCTGGATTGTTTTACCCGGGAGCTTTCAACTCAAACCTTGCAGGTACCTTCGACATGGGAAGTGGCTGGCAACGGGCCGGTAATAAAAGACACGAGTACTTTGATTGAGGCAGGGCGCTGCCTTGCCCATGCTCTTTACCTTACGCACCTCATGCGTGCATGCCCTTGGCGTGGGAACAGGCCAGCAAGAGAACCACCACAGAAATCCTTGAAGCCCCCCCGGTCCGCGGTGGAGACTGCTCACCAAATCCCCTTTCGGAATCCAGAATGGCAAGGGCCATGCACAGCTCCTCGTGCTTGGCCGAGATTTGCTCGGGTGTGTAGCACGTACTGTGCTTGTGCTCTTCGTTCTCCGTACGGATACAACACGGGCAAACAGGCCAATGCTGTGTATTCGATGCCGGTAACGGACCCCCGTAACCCGGAGATGCATCGAGGCATGTGGAAGAGGCATGGCGGGTCGGACAAATACACGCTCATGGGATGCCGAGATGATGGGTTCTTGAAGCTATTATCCACCTATCTCATCCCTCCCCTTTCGGGGAACCATTTTGAGGCCCGTCTTCTCACCCCACCACACTCGCCTTTACTAGGGACGAAGTCCACCACGTCCCTCGGTTTCCAGTCGCGGAGAAATGCGTCCTGAGTTACCTACGCCCACCAAGTACCACACACGAAAGTCCTTCGCACATTCCAATCCTTTGTGCGAGTTTCTGGGCCCCCCTCGGCTGTTTCGGATTTCCTTTGACTTGGCGAGAGTTCTGCTTTTGGCATTTGCTCCAGTCTCCCGTCAAGATGACCAGTCAAGCCTCAAACATGGCATCTACGACGTGCATGGCCATTTCCCGATCTCGAACCCATTGCAATTTAGGCACGTCCAGTGGCTTACCATTGGCTTGGCCAAGTCGACGGTCTCGGGACTCTCTTCCTACGAATTGGATTCGTCTCCAGCCCGGTCAAGTCGACCACACGAACCGGGCAGAGCAGAGTTCACGGGCGACAGAAGGGGACTGAAATGAGGTTTGCCTCGTCGTATCCCTGAACCCTGCTCCCTCCAGCGCTATCCAGAGGGCTGGGTCAAAGCCATTCGCCGCAGATCCCGGCGAGGGTTGACAATAGAACGCTGCTTATGGATCCACACGTTTTGCACCACCTCGACAATCGCGCTTCAGGCGAATCAATTGCCATTTCTCGGGGCGGACGGGCGGGCGGGTGACAACGATTCGCGTTGCAGCGCCGGCCCCAACCCCATCATGGCCGGCTGAGAGAGTCGAGCCCTTGGGAACTTTGAATGGAAAGGTCACGACGCGCACCAGTCCGTCATAGGCCCCAGGCCAGTCACCCGTCCACATGAAGTCGACCTTGACTTGAGGCACTTTGGGACAGTGGACCCAGATGCTTGATCCACGGACCGCTCGCTAAACTTCAAGGATGACAGTCTTGTTTGGTGCTTGGCGCGACTCAAGGGCCCTGTCGAACGGGAGGGTTACTGGAACAAGTCAGAAAGAATGACTTGATGTTCAGGAGTGATAGCGACTGAGAGGACTGCAGCTATCTTGGAAGCAGGCGGCCAACCCTGAAGTCGCGGCGACGAGCTACATAGGTACCGTGTCTCACCTCTCTGGCCCAGGGGAGGTGAGGCGGCCGGATGACTGTGATTGGACAGTTGTCAGAGACGATGCAACAATGTTGTCGTCTCCTTGGCTCGATTTCAGGGGTGCTCCTCGCGACTCGGGACAAGGCGCAACCAACGGTGTTGTGATCCCAGCAACCACGGGTCATTGATACGAGGGCGAGGGAGCACAAACAGGCGGCGGCACTCACCCCTCAGTCCTTTCAAACTAGTATGGGCCGGGCTGAACCACTCCATCGGGAACAGGTGTGTCAGGCGACCATTTTTGGTGGAGGGTGTAAGCCACCAGCTCTCCCCCCCGGTCTCGCTGTGAGGTGTCTTGACTTGCACTCCCAATTGGTATCCATGGATGGCACGCAGCGATCTTCGGTGGACAGGTCAATAATTAGGCGAGGAGATTGTTTGGGAGTCAGCAGAAATGGGTCCGGCAAGCCACTCTCGCTCCCTCGCATAGCGACCCCATAGCGGTTTGTTCACGCCTCGCAGGCCTTGGTTTGGACCGGACGACATGTGTCCGAGCGCAATCACCAGTGCACCCGCGTCTCGTCCGGGCCCCCGGAGGCGGTGGTGATGAGCAGACGGTCAAAGGCAGACCGCCTCGATGACGTCCCCTCACGGACGGTCAATTGACTGTGACTCTGGCGATTCCGTGGGCGGCTCATCCTTGGAGCAGGTAACATGCCTCGTGCACGAGTGGCGTGATGGTTGTTGACATGCAACCCGTCTGTCGGAGAGAGGGCAGTTTGTTTTGGAGCCGGCGAGGAAGGCGACGGGGTCCTTGTTACATCGCCTATGCCCTCTGGATCTGACAGCCTCGTGCTCTCGCTTCTGGTCCCCCGTCCCGGCCAGAGTGGCAGCGCTCTGCGGGAAATGCCCCGAAACTGAGACACTTTCTCAACCCCTGTCGACCGTGCCGCATTGGTGCAAGAGCTGTCCCAGACTGTCGGGTCGGCGACTGTGGGGCACCGCGAAATTGCGGTGCCGGCGGCAGTTAGGGGGGGGGGGGGGGGGGGGGGGGTNNGGGGGGGGGGGGGGGGGGGGGGGGGGGGGGGGGGGGGGGGGGGGGGAGATTCGCACCGTGGTGACCGTGGTGGTGGTGCGCTGGTTGTGGTGTTGGTGTGGTTGGTGGGCGGTGGGCAGTGGGCGGTGCGTGGACGATGGATGGATGCCATTCATGGCCCGCGAACAAACAAACAAACAAACGAACGAACGGGGGAAGCTCAACCACCGTGTCGGCGCAGCATTGCAATTCGCCAATTCGTTTCATTTAGGTTGCTGACGGCAGCCTACTGAGCCTATGCTGTGCGTCCTGTACCAAGGACGGATACAGTGCGCATTCACTGCATACGCCAATCCAAGCTCCGTCCTATCTGCCTCTCTCTCCGTGTCCTCTGTCTCAGGTACAGTACGAATGCTTTACGGACGCACCCAAGGCACATACGCTTAAACGAACCAGAACAGCCCTGCACCAACATGTTGCCCACCTCCATCAACGACGTCAACAAACAAAGTTGCCCCATCGTCCAGACTCAAATGTGGCTTGGCGAGGAAACAACCTAAAAAATGGGTTGTTGACATGTTTTGCTTTTTTTCTTCGGTTTTTTTTTCCTTCTCCCCTCTCGGGGTCGAGGCAAAGGGGATGGCGGAGGAAACGCCGCTCTACCAGACCACCACCCGTGTCAGGGATTCCATGCTGATCGTGCCGGGATGTCACGCCTGGAGCCAACAAGACTCTCATGGGAGTCCGTGGCTGCGTCACTCCCAGCCCCCGGGTCGTCCCTAGGTCGCGTCCGTCTTTCTGCCTCCCCCCCCCCCCTCTTCTCTTCTCGAGACGAAAAATGCGCCGGACCAACAACGTCTCACTAGTCTGCACCAATTCCGTCGGCCCACCTCCGCCTGCCTCAAGTAAGGGAAGGGAAGGGAAATGGGCGAGAACTCGAGAAGGGGGGGCGGGGGCGTGCGAAAGAGGGAGAGAGAGATGGCCTTTGACCGGGGGCTCTGGTGGTTTTTTGTCTTTCCCCTGCGTGGGAGAAAACATGATGGCAATAACATGACTTTGCTATGAAGTGACCGGCCCGGGATCGACTCGGTGGCGTCGCTAGAACGGGCGCCCGAGTGAGACTCTTCTCTCAAAGGGACACCAAGAGTGCGGTGAAGGCGTGGCTCGGCGACGACGCTCCAGTCGGCGCCACGGCTTTCCCCACGACACACGCACAACACACCACCACAAAGTCCAAGAGAAGGGGCACTGTACTGGAAACGACTACCGATGCATCGCCAGGTGTCAAGCATTAAAGATGTCAAGCGTGGGCGACAGTGTGGCACGAGCTCAACGCACGTGTATGCAGATGCGAATGGACCTTTTGTTGTCATTTATTGGTTTCCTGAGGTAGAGCCTCCCTTACAGTATACAGATGCGGGCCGTGAGAGAAAAGGGAACAAAGAAAAAAAAAAAGGGAAAAAAATGTCACCCTCTGACAAGCCATGATTTTCCTCCTGCCGCCAGCCTCCCCTTTCTTTCAACCATGATTCAATTCAGTCTGTTGGCCAGTTCATGCGACGCCTGCGGCCGCTTCTGAGACACGGCACCAGCCCACTTGCACCCAGACGGCCGCGATTCGGGCCTCAAACTACACCACCTCACCACTCGTACTCTCCCGTTGCCTTGTGGAAGACATACTCCTTTCCGTTGACGGTCAACACGCCGTCCTTGAGAGTGCACTTCCTATTGAGGTTGTTAGTAAACAAACAAGTATGCCTCGACCGCGCGGGGCAGGGGGGTAAGTACCACTTATTCTTGACGCGCTGGACCTTGTCGTACATGCAGAGCATAATATGCCCCAAGCCTTCGTCGTCCACTTCATCGTCATCGCGGTCCTCCTCGGGATCGTCCAAGTCTGAGTTGATGGCGTCCTCGTCTTCTTCTTCGTCTCCTCCATCATACCCGGCAACACGCTTGCCCTTGGGGTCGGTTCGGGTCCGAGATGCAGTGGCATGTCGGGTTGCTTCCTTCAGGGGAAGCATCAAGCCACCGCCTTCCATGCTCTTCGCCTTGGCAGCAATCTGCTCGTGCAGCATTCGGTCAATCTCCACGCGACCGAGCTCGCGGAGATCGCCAGTTGCACCTCGCTGCATGAGCACGCCCTCGTACTCATCATCGTCGCCGGCACCGTCTGTCTGGCCATTACCGACACGGTGCTGTCCATTCGCAGCGTGCTGCTGTTGTTGATGGGCCGTCGCATGTGCCATCTGCTGACGGTACAGCTGTTGCTGTTGCTGCTGGTGGTTCATGGCTTGTTGGCCTTGCTGCGGCTGCGGGAGATGCGGCTGTTGATGCTGAACATGTGCAGGTGGTTGTTGCTGTTGGTGTAGGGCATTTATCGAACCGGCAGCACGGTTTCCATATTGGGCGTGAAGCTGCTGAACAGCTCGCTGCGCTGCCACGTTTTGCTTGTCGTCCATACCATTAAAGTTCTGATATTGCGGAGGCATGGCATTTGATAGCCCGGGTTCTTGCTTGATTCCGGGCTCTGACTTAACAGCAACGCCATTCTGGGCTTGGGCAGTCTGTTGTCCAACATTGGGCAGAGACAGGCCTTGAGGAATCTGCTGAAATTGCGCCTGCGAATGAGTGGACGCTGACGGTGCTGGTTGTGCGGGCTGTGCGGGTGGAGGGTCTGGTTTGGGATCCCAGGGAAACTTGGCGACGTCCAGTTGTGTGAGCTTCCGTTGCCATCCCTAGTGAGAATTACGTGTTAGTCCAGATGAAGCGAATAAATAGCCAATCTCGTCCTGTCGATAAGACAGAAGCGAGGGTGGAAGGATGATGAAGCCGACTGGGTAGTAAAGGCAAGAATGGAAGCCAGGTGACAATGTGTAAATGTGGTCCTCCAAGGCAGCTTCCGCTGGATGACAAGGCTCACAGCAGGCAGCACTCAGGCGCACTGCAGTGCGTGAAGCCGACGGGGAGAACACGTGTGTAAGGCTGAAATGACCCAATCAGAAGGGAGTAGTGGTGGCGTGGAGTCACAGCCAAGAAGGCGGCAGGGGTTTGGGGCTTAAAAGACCCAAATAGTGCTGCGTCGCCCCCTCTCGCAACCCGCCGTCTTCCCCCCAGCCCGGATGGCACCAGGAGACATCGTCTCCCAACGTGACTTGCCATCACGATGCCATGCTGGCTAGGTGAGGAATCGCGGCCGTGGTTTGGATGCTCTTTTTGAAAGTCCATGAACGAAACCCGGCCTTTGTTTGCCGTCTTCATGGGCGTGTCGATGACGTTTGGATGCGCAAGGGGAACGACGAGAGGGAAACAAGCCAACGAAAATCGGGCCATCTTACCTGTCGCAACTCTTCCAAAACCGACTCCTCGACGCCGCTCTCCTCGAAATCAACACGCGAGCTATTGATAACCTCGTCGATGATGGCCTGGTAGACGTTGCCGACGGCTTGGTTCGACATGATGTCGGTTGCGTGGCGGATTTGGGTTTGACGGGAGAGAGAGCCGGATTCGGAGAAGGAGAGGCAGACACAAAAGTCGGTTGCGGTTCGAAGGGGGAGAGCGTCTCTCGTGGCGTGCAATGCGCTCCTGGTGAGATGGCACTGCGAAGATGGTGTCGCGATTGCGGGACAAGGACTATTTATCGAGAGGCTTGTTGTTCGGAGCGATTCGCGGCAGCCAGAGTGTGCGACACAGCGTCAGTCTCCCAGCGCGGGCAAGACACTTGGGTGGGCGACGGCTCCTGGAAGAAGAATGCGCAGCAACAAGTAAAGGAGAATGAAACGATCAAGCAAAATCAATACGGGAAACTGTCAATCGAGAACTGCGAACGATGGTTTGGTAGCGCACGTCGTCGAATGGCAGTAAGTTGCGCGCTGTGTGTAGTGTATTTGATGTGCAGTGGGGAGAGAGAGAGTTGGTAGCCTGTGGGAGAGAATTGACCTGGAGCATTCAGGCGCTGACTCAGCAGCGTCCCCTCCACTGCGCCCCCCCCCAACTTCCTTCCCACCGCCTTCTGACAGGTGGCCCGCAAGAACTTCGGTCAACAAATTAATGACCTCCAGAAGTGATTCATCAAGGCTCAACATCCAACGTTCCATCAGTGTTCACTACTACTAGGTATCTACCAAACAAAGTCATCGACAGCGACCCAATTCACGTCGTCCCAACCAGAAAACGGACACTACATCAGGTCTCGAGACAACCTCGGTTTAAAAGCAACAACGCCCCAGGCATTTCAATTCAAAACACGCACGCAGCAAGGCTGCTAATTACTCCTCCATCGCCAGCCCTGTTTTCTGCCTGGCTCAGTCCGTCCCCAAAAGATCTCGCATCATACATAAGTCATGACCATTTCGTTTCCGATTTAGTCCCTGCGTGGAGAAGCGCTTTCATACCACATACAGAAGGGCAGATTGACTCCCCAACTCCGTGCTTAAAGAAACACTCCCAAGAGAGACCCAGATACCAGTGAAAAGGTTCATACCTACCGTGGTCCAGTTGGTACTGGTATATTTATCGGATGGTCATCTGCTTAACCATGTCGGCCTTGCCCGAGGCGCCAGATGCACCGATGCCCGTCGAGGCACCAGCCTTCTTCTCGAAGATCTTCCAGAACTTCAAGCTCTCGTCGGCAGCTGTGAGGTGGTTAGCCATCGTCATCATTGTCCATGCACTCGGGTTACATACCAGCAGTGGCGAGCATTTGGCCGTCGGGGCTGAGGCAGCTGTGCAGCACTCGGCTCTCGTGGGCGGGGATCTCGACGTTGCGGACGAGAGTAGGGTAGCTCCAGATGCTGAGCGAGTTGTCGGGGAAGCCGCTGGAGCTGACGATCTCACGGTGGTGAGGGCTCCATCGCAGCGACGTGACCTGCGAGCCAGTGTCGATGCTGTTGACGCGGGCACCCGAGGTTGAGTTCCAGAAGTGGATGTGGCGATCATACGAACCACCGCCAGTCGCAAGAAGGTTCATGTTCCATGGGCACCAGGCAAGCGCTTTGACGGCAGCCTTGTGGTTGGTCTTGGTGAACTTGGGCACTGAGAGCGATCGAGCATCCCAGATGGACACGAGGTTGTCGTTGCCGCCAGTGGCGAGCTGAGCACCGTCCGATCGCCATTCAAGGCCGCAGACCTCAGAAGTGTGAGAGACGAGCTCGGCAACCTTGTGCTCGGCGATGCGGACATCGTGGTTGAAGACGAGTCCACTTCGAGCACCGGTGGAAAGAAGGTGCTTGCTCCAGCCCATGACGCCAACGCGAGTCTCGTGGCCGAACATGCTGCGAATCTTCTGGCTCTCGGCGACATCCCAGATCTGAACTTCGCCAGTGCCGAGACCAACGCTGACGTAGGCGCCGTCACTCGACCACTTGACGCTGCTGACGTAGGTGTCGGGAGAAGTCTCCAGGAGACAGCTGACGCTACCCTCGTCGGCGGACCACACGTAGACGTTTCGCTCAAGACCAATCGCGACTTGGTTGCCAGAGCTCCAGTCGAGGAGGTTGAGGTAGTAGTCGTCGATCAGGCCAGGGGCATCCAGAACGCGCTCAGGCGCGGTGGCAATGCGCCGGCGAAGTTGTGCGGAGCTGGCGCCAGCCGGCTTCAGGGGTCGGTTGTACTGTTGTCGGAGGTCGATGGGCTTGGAAGACTCTGGGGCAGCTGGCTTGAACTCTAGGATGCGAGTGTTGAGGCTCACGCCGCAGGCGTTAGCTAGGGAGTCTTGGTAGGCGACAGTGTTCGGGGAGGGGCGAGAGTAAGTCTCGGGCTCGTCATCGTCGTTGATGTTGAGGTTTTCAAGTGCAGCAAGAGCCTCGTCAGCAGCGGACGACAGGACGTTGGAGCTCTCAGTGCTGCCGCTCTGTGGTCGCTGCCTGTCGGGTCGGTCAAGCTTGCCAGAACCAGCATTGGAAATAGCAGAGCTGGCGCCGCGGTTGGGAATGAATCGGTCACCACCGTAGTTCAGGGTGGTCTTGGCGGGCTTTGATCGCAACGATCCCTTCTTGGACTTGGCACTTGAAGGGGTCTTGGAGGTTCCGGTACCAGTGAGAGTGAAGTCAGAGAGGCCAAGCTCAAGGGCCCTGCGGGGAGTCTGCACACCACGAGCGATGTTTGACTTAGGGGATTCGCGGTGAGAGGCAGTAGATCGCGCAAGGTGTGACATGAGATTTCCTCCATAGGTTGTAGACTTGGTGGACGCCCGGAAATCGTTGCTGGAGGTCCTGTCGGGGGTGAAGGGGGAGGAGTTGAGGTTGAGGGGGACCTTGGTGGACGCCTGTTGACGGGGGGAAGGCGTCAGGGGCATCCGTCCGCCAGCGGTACGGGTAGAGAACAGTCCCTTGTGGGACTTGATAGGAGTCGACACAGTAGCGGTAGCCATTGTGAGCGACGGTGGGGTAGGGAGAGTGTAAGTGGGATCTCCAAGCGGTTATTGACCGAACGGATCGATGATGTCGAGCGAGCTCCAAGAGACTCTAGCTAAAGGTTCCTGGGTGTTAGTATCCTGAATTGCGAGCAATGTTCGATAAAATCGACAGGGTTTCCACGAGAGATGATGAAGTCGGGGGAGGGGCGATCAGATGGCCACGGAAGCGATAAGATCTAGCAGGCTTGCGAAATATCTTGTGAAGGAGAGCTTTGAGAGAGTTCAGAGGTCTTTTCCAAAGCACTGGGCCTTGGGGAGAGTGGTTCGTAGAGGAGGAGTGCGGTTTGAGGATGGTATGAGTAGAGGAGCAAACCGCAGACAGCGAGAAGGACGGTTTCCTTTTATTTACTTTGAGCCCCACCGAGCGTCTGTCGGGGCAACCACCAGGATGAGGTCGGAGAAGGATAAGTTCCGCTCCGCTCAAGCGGGACCCGGCGAATCCAATTTCAGCCAATCACAGCCATGTCAAGCCACATCGGGTCGGGGGTCGTGCATTCAGCCACAGGCAAGGCTTCGAAATTTCTCCATCTTGGGCAGGGGCCAGGTCTTTATCCCCATCACGCATCCTCTCACCGACGACATACGACAGCCGCTGCAACTTTGCGACACTGCGACGCTGCGACGCCGCGCCTCCGTCACGATCCCCTCTCAACACCATCCCTTCCATCCGCTCGACGTGGCGCTCTTCGACTTTGAGATGAACTGGTAGCGCCCGATATACTCTCGGATCCGCGCCATGGTTCAACCTTCAACCCCCGGCCAAGCGCCGCAGTCCATCTTCGGCGGGCCAGCCCCTGTCGCTGGGTCAACCCAACAGACTGCTCTCGTCCCTCAGACGACTTCGACCAGCCTGACCACACTACAACCGGCGCCGACGCCGTCCCCGGCCGCCTCGGCCTCCTCCTCGACGAACAATACCTATATCATGCCCAACTCCCCCGCAAAAGGCCGCTCTGTGGCTGATGGATACCGACCCAAGGTCACCCGCACGCTAGGCCAAAGACCCGCATGTCTAGTGAACGCCTCGGTGACGTACTGCGGGAACAACCAGATATATGCTTTTGGAGGCTTCGATCAATACACAGATGAGGTTTACAATCATGTGTTAAGGCTTGATCTCGTCAGTCACCAGTGGAGCCTTGTCGACAACTATGGGGATATCCCGGGGGTTCGTATGGGTAAGTCTTCGCGTCGAGCTGGTCATGTAAGTGAGTCGAGTCGCGACTAATCAGAAACCCACAGGGCATACCGCGACTCTGTATCAGGGCAACAAACTCTTGGTATTTGGCGGAGAAAACGAGCACCGAACATACCTATCTGATCTGATCGTCTTCGACTTGAGAACGGCACACTGGACTCAACCTCAGGTATCTGGGCCCATTCCGAAAGGGCGCGCTCGGCACGCTGCGGTTCTTCATGAAGACAAGCTGTTTGTCATTGGTGGAATAACTGGTCAAAACAATTACGTGTTGGATGATATCTGCTACCTTGACCTTAAGACGTTCACTTGGTCCAAGGCATGGCGTTTCGTCGGTCGATTCGATCACTCGGCATACATCTGGGGAGATCGGGTTTGGGTGTTTGGGGGTCTGAGCGAGGACATGGACAAAATTAGTGATTTGTGGTGGCTGGACCTGAAAGGAAGTCCTCAATTCGACTCGCGCCCACAACTCGGCGTGTTCGACCGATCTTCAGTCAACAGAGTGAGCGGATCTCCTCGTCCTCCTTACACCATGGCACAAACCCCCGTCGTCGGTGCCTCTGGATACGCTGCCAATTCCAGGACAGCGCAGGTCAATCCACCGTCTTTCCAACTCAAGTCGTTCGCTCCTCCTGCGCCAGGCTCCATTTCCTCCCTCAAATTCATGTCTGGGCCCTCGATTCCGTCTCAGGGTTCCGGCATTCACTACCATGCCTATTCCTCAGGCACACTGCTCGACTTTGTCACACCCGCTGCTACCATCACCCCAAGGGAATGCTCCCTATCTGCCCTCGATTTGGGGACCCTTCGCTGGCAAAAGCTTGCCGAGGGTCGCGAGATCTTCAAGTCCGGCTATCGATGGCACTACTGTACCATGAATGAGGACGGCACAAAGGCGTGGTTACTGGGATGTCCCACTGATCCCGCAACCACAGACCTGGGCCCTAATGGTTATGAAGAATACTTAAGGTAAGTCTAATGAGGCTGTGAGTCATGAACTTGAAGCTAATACCCTAGTTACAGCGATATCATGGAGATTGATCTCCGTAGATACGGCTTCCTTGGAGACAATTTATCACCAGAGCCGCGGGCCGAATCAAGGCCGTCTGCGTTGAATCGGATAGTCGATCAGCCCTCCAAAGGCCTCGGGTCAGATCTCGCCAAACTCTTCAACCAGCCGCCTGAGACGGGTAGTGGCACCGACTTTGTTGTCACCGCTCTCGTCGGCGAGTATGACGAAGACGACACTCTAAGCTCGGGTCTGATTCGATCAGACGACGTGCCTCGAGATCAGAACTGGCTCTCGGCCGATACGCCAACTTCGCCGCCGATCCATGTGCATAAACTCATTCTTCAAGCGCGGTGGCCACATTTCGCACGCCTATACAATGCCCAGATGGCCGAGTTCCACACCAAGAAGATGCACATCCCCGAGCCGTACACGGTAGTCAAGGCATTTCTCTACTATCTATACACGGACAGCATCCGCGGCACGTCTGATGTTGACAGCGATGCGACCACGAACCTCTCCGATGTCGCGGGGCTACTCGTCATGTCCAATATCTACAACATCCCACACCTTCGGCTTCTGTGCGTCAACCGGTTAGCCAAGGAGCTGGACGTCGACCACGCTTGCGTGATATGGTATTGCGCGGGCCTGGCCAACGAGGAATGGCTTCGCAAACGGGCGGCATCGTTCTGCATGACGCATTGGGGCCGCATCGTCCGCACGCAAGGCTTCCTCCGCCTCCCGCGCTCCGCCCTCGTCGAGCTCTCCCAGGAAATCGACATGGAGGGCCGCATCATCGGCGGCGAGGAGCTGGAGTGGAGCTCCATGGGCGGTCGCTACGGCGAGGGCCTCGGCCACAATGCTCGTAAGGAGAGCGTCAGCAGTAACCACACTCACATGCTGGAATCAGAGGCCGACGACGACGACGGCATGGAGCTCAACTAGGCCAGGGCGTTGCGGGAACTTATACTCAAGCACGAAAACCACGGAGCAAAAACAACAACAATCATGTAACGAAAGCATTACTCACGACACGAAACGATTCCAATGCGTGCGTATTTAGCACTTTCTTTGGTGTAATAGGCACCTACCTGTCCATGTACCTTATGTATTTCCTAGAAGATTTCAATACTATGCAAAGAAGAGCATGCAAGACCCCCATCTGACCAAAGAAAGACGTGTGTGAGCTGTGGTTTGAATAGGCCACCCCGTCATCCGCAACTCTCGCGATAGACAATGTACACAGTCGCATCACAAGATAGAAGAACCGACGTCACTCGTGTGAACAAGGAATCGAAGACAGACTCTTCGGTTCCTTACATCTATTGTCTGCAGCATAAAACATGAAACACAAGCATCACAGGCAAACACTGCCCAGTCTATATCCTTTTGGCTTCGTCTTCTTTTTTAGAGACAGACTCCCTGCCGCGCCATTTTTGAATCCACGCCATTTTTGAATCCACGCCAGAGGCGAGCACATCGGCTTTGGAAGAGCAGAGGAGCAAATCCAGATCGACGCAGCCAGCCTCGAGACAAAACAAACCTAACATAGGAAACAAGAGAAAGAGAAAGTGAGAACTTCCTCGCCATCTGCAGCAAGAAGGCAACAGAAAACTGAGCGAGAAACTGGCAGCTACCGCCCTCTGTCAAACTCGAAACCAAGTTCCAAAACACTAAAATGCCACTTTTCGTCTCCTATTCGCAATTTTCAGACCCTCATATCTTCTTCAATGAACAATCGCCCCAGTGCCCGAGGCTCACATCCCAACCCAGCCAGGAAGCAAGCCTCTCACAGGGACCAGGAATAATGCGCGCGAGCGCACCGCGAGGTTGGAGCCGCCTGTGCCCTGCCAGCCAGTTCATAGAGGTGACTAAGAACACGCCAGCTTGCAACAATGATGCCGTACAAGACGTATTCAAAGTCGAGCATTGGACAAATAACTATTAGAAGCGGAATCCCACACGGGGGGGGTTCGTTGAGAACCAGAACTTTTGGGGGGGGGGGGTCGCCGCAATTCGCCAACCAAATCAATCTCATTTCTGTCGTGGGGGAATTCCGGAGTAACGCATGAACGCCGTTGTAGGTGCCGTAAATCAATATAAAGAACCAAAAGACGATGGGATATTGGGAAAGAGGATAAAATCAACGCACCCACGGCCACCGGCGACCGAGGGTGCTCGGGTTGACGTCAAGGGGAGAGGCCCGAAAGAGGACGGAAGGATCATGACGTTTCGATCCCATCCGCCTCTTCCTCATGTTGCGCGGCCCATTTCAACCAGTAGTAACATCGGACATGTGCCACTGGAAGAACCACCACGTCAGACTGCTTTCTATTGTATCATCTGGTCTTCTCCTATTCCTTGGAGGTTCATGCCAGCTGCAAGCTGGAGCTTGAAGTCGGGGTTGCATGGTAGCGAGTGACCCTTGTGCTGTGAAGCTGTTAGCACGCTGCGGTTGCCACTGTGGCTTTGGAGGTCTCACGTATTTCAGGCCGTTCAGGTTCTTGTAGCGCTTGCCGCACGTCTCACAGCTGAACGGCTTCTCCTTCTCCATGCCTAGCGTCCCAGGATAAGGAGCGCTGGTCTCGGGGTTGACAATAGAAAAGGTGCCGTCAGCGTTCTCGTGCAGCTGCTGCGTCAGGTGACCGTGCTGCTTGTGATACCTGGGTTCCATGTGTCAGCATCGGAGGCGTGTGTGCGCGGTTCTACAGGGTCGGGTCGACTCACTTCAGGCCGTTTTGGTTCTTGTACGCCTTTTCGCAGCCAATGACGGGACATTTGAAGGGCTTGTGCTCCTCGGGCATCATCATGGCCTGCAAGCGCTGCATGAGGGCCTTGTTGGAGGCCGGATCATTGATGTGACCCGGTTGGATGCCAAGCTGGAGCAGCTGAGCCTGGAGAGTACGATTGGCAGCCGGAAACGCGCCGTTGGGGCTAAAGAGGTGCTTGCCAGGGTCGTTTATGCAGAAGTTGTTGTCGTTGGCGTTCTGGTTGCCGCCAAAGCTCACGTCGCCGATGTCGTTCGTGTTACCGCCCATGGGCATGCCAGGCAGGTCTTCGTCCATATCCACACCTTGATTCCGGGGAAGCTGACTTTGGTGGGTGGTGAGCGTGGGAGTGTTTACCGAGGAGACCGTGGGGTTGTTTTGGAGACCGAAGCTGGCGGCTGCAGGGGTAGGCGGCTGGGATGTACGCAAACCTTGTGTTAGACCCGAAGTGTTCATGTTCAACTGCGGTCGTTGTTGCTGTCCGAAGAGTTGCCTGGTCTGGTGCATCCGTTGGCTGTCATCCATCTCCATGGCACCGACGGCATCATCCATTTCCATGTCCGCTACCGCATCCATATCGTCGTTCATGTTGGACGTCATGGCGGCGGTGATGTGTCCGTCGTTGATCCCCGCGCTCTGCTGTCCACCTATCAGCTGCATGGTTGGCCCAGAGGCCCGGCTCTGTTGGCCGAGCTGACCAACAGGTTGGCCATTGCCGTGAACCGTCGTCGTGGTGTTGGTACGAGAGTTGGGCATCTTGGGCGCGCCTTGCAGACCCATCTGGGAAAACTGGGAGAAGGTATTGTTTCTGGTTGCATTGGGGCTCGGTTGGGTGTGGGCTTCTTCGTAGTGCTGGAGGAGATCGTGGAGGTTTGGTAGAATCTTGCCGCAACAGGTGAAGTCTCGCATGAAGTTGGCCTCGAGCTTGGGGAGATAAGAGGACGAGTGGAAGGACGGGGACTGGTGGGTGCCAAATGGCGAGGTGCCTTGCATCATTATGCTACAAGTCCAGAAGGTCAGCCGAGTGCATCAGGAAGTTTTGGCAGGGGATCGCATGGACGTTGCGGGTGGTTGATTTGCGCCGGATCGTCACCGAGCCCGGAGTCTTCAAAATGTCTCGCCACCCCGGACGGAGCGCCGGACGGCTCCCCCGGTGAGAGGATGAAGGCCACGAGTACATTTCACGCAAGGCAGCGAGAGGTCAAAATCGAAATATGCAAGCGGGAGGGGAAGGGAGGCGGAAATGAGGCCATCTCAGCCGAACGAGAATCGTGTCGGTGTGCTCGTCGAGAGCCGAGTTCAGAGTCACGGGTAGACGGAAGGGATGAGAAAAAACGGCAGGGCAAGGGGGGTGACTTACTCGTCGCGGACGAAGCTTCCAAAAGACATGCCGCCCCAGCTCATGCCGCCCATGACACTCCCAGCGAGAGATTCTCTGCGAGCGCGGTTGACACTATCACGGTTGGAGTTGTTCACCGAGATGGGCTTTGGGCCGGCGCTGACAAACGAATCACCGCGGGGGCGACCCATGGAAGGGTCCAACGCGGGTCCAGTCGTCATCATGTAGTTGTTGCTGAAGGCAGAGTCGTCTAGGTCTTGGTCGTCGAGGAGGAGGTCGCTGTCGGGTATGGGATACGGAGGGCGGTCGAGGTCAGTGAGGCCAAAATAATCCAGTTGATGGCTCAGCGAGGATATTCCGACGGCGCGCGGGGGGGAAGCGATGGGGATAGATTGGGAGGAAGTGGTGCCAAGGGCAGCGAGACGAGTGGTAGTAGTAGTCGCAGCGGTAGCGGTAAAAGTAGCCTGAGAGGCAGCGATTACGGTAGCGTCAGCGCCGGCAGGAAACTGGCCGGTGGTAGGGGTCTCCGGCTGGGGCGACGGCGACTGCGTCAGCGAGGCCGAGTTGAGGGATCCAGGAGAGTCAGTGCCAGCAGGAGCGGCGGCGGCGGAGTGGGCATTGGTCCAGCGAGAGGTGAAGAAGGACATCCACTGACGGCTGCTGGGCTCGTTGGCGGTGGCGGCGGAGAGGCCACCGGTGGAGAGGGCGGATGTGGTGGAAGGCATGGGTGCGAGGGTGTGTTCCAAAGTGGAGGCCCGCGCACGCGGTTCCTGATCCAAGGGATCCCAGGGGGGGATCGTTCTGGAACCAGCTGAGTGGCAGTCCAGCTGATTAGTCGTCCGTACCACGTCGCAGTTGGCGAATAGTCGCGAGTGCGAGGGCGCGTGCGAGGCGATGGCAGCGCCGTCGTGTGCTATTGATATTGTTGTGTTGCGAAAGATGTATTGTCGAAATTGCTGCCGGTGCTGAGGTGGTGGACGGGAAAGACAGTGACTCAGGTACTTTTATGTAGGTACGTAGGCCGCCTTGGGTTGCCAATGAATGTGCTATTGTGCGCTTGCTGGTCAACGTCTGCAGCTGGGCCGTAGGTTTCCATGCCATGGCCGTTGAAGGCAGCCATCCCACGGGCCGTCTCCCATCATGACTTACTGGCTAGATTTATGCTTGCTTGGATTCTCTTGTGGAGGATGTCGCTTAACGTGTCTGAGCTCGGGCTCGATCGTGCGTTTTGGTTGATGAGATGCTGGGACCTGAGGCGATGACTGCAGCTCTGGGGCTGGGGACGTGGAAATTGCTCTCCGGAGATAATACGTCGAAATATTACTGGTATGGAGTACTGTCAAGACTTGGGCGTGAATTACTGTCGTTTCGCTGGTGTGCAATGCAACCGTGAGGCTGGTAGGTGTGTACTGAGCACAAATAATAACGTTGAGGTTACGAGAGAAACCACGGAGACGGGAGTCGCACAAGTTCAAGGTGTCCAGGGAGCATCGAGTATTAAGGCAGGTACATACTTCGACGGCCCGGGGCGGCGATCGAGATCTCGATTCCAGCCTCCAACTCTACTCCCTCCCTTCGCTTGATTGTCAAGGAAGGTGAGACTATGCGCCTCGAAGGCTCGCAAGTGAAGTTGCAGGGCAGATCTCAGACTGAAGAGGACAAGCGCAAGCTGGACCAAGGGAGAGTGAATGAATGAATACCTGACGTAGTCTACCAAACTAGTAGTATTCAGGAGACAGCGGACTGGAGTTCCGTATCCACTGGCAGACAGACTTGAAGAGGGCCTGCTTGTATGAGGAGCTAAGTAGTATGTAAGTACTGGTACCCAGGTGCATCTCGCGGATGGGAGTTCGAGCTGGTAACTCTGTTGTTCGTCCTGGAAGCAAGGCAATTCTAGGGTCCTGTCTGATCACAAGCCACCGCCCTTGCTCCTGCCCTTAGGCATCTTGGGTGGGGACATTCGAGGCAAGGGCAAGGGTCTGTGGCAGGCGCGTTCACGAAGAGGGGAAGGAACCCCACTCACCCCACCTCAGGCAAACAGAAGGCATGAGGCATCCAGACGAGACATTGCTGTTGGGTGGGCTCAGCTGGCAAAAAAAAAAAAAAGGAACAGGGCGAGGACTCGAAGAGAAGTGCATTGTTCGGTCCAAGTTGCAAGTTCGCGCGGTACTGGAAATATTGGAATGCTCGAGTCTCGGTCGGGTTTAAACCCGGGCCGTTGAAGTTGCCAGTATGGTATTTGAACCAAAATGCATGAATCCGTGTTTTGTGGTTTCATCACCTACCTAAGGTAAGTATCGAACCTTCTCTCTTTACTTACCCACCTCACCAAGGCGCTAGTACACAGGACATCCCAGTGGACGCACGGCATGTGCCGCCAACAAGTACATCATCCAGATCTGTACATGAGCATTCGTCAACGGCAGGCGCGAGGGAGAACCAGAAAAGACGGAGCGACTGTGGCCTCATTTGTCTTCATGCCTCTACATTCCCGAGGCACGAGAGCGGATGTCAATCCCATCCAGAGAATTACTGTGTTAAGATGCTCACCTGTTCATCACAAGCATCAATGTCATCGTTTCGCCATCCACCGTCCGCATCTGGCACCAAACCCGAACACGAAAGGCAACTTCATACGAATTACAAACCACGGCCTTCAGGCTTCAGCCAATACCTTCACTCTAGCCGAGTCTGCCGAAGTTGGCCAGACACTGGGCAGAGATGATCCGAGTTGGAGCCGGGACTCCAGGCACGGTGCTCTTACCGCAATCCTTGGCTGCCCGGTGGCCTAGAGCTCGTTTCACGGCCAAGAGTCGCGCTCGCTGTGCTTCGTACGAAATACAGTAACACCCTTTGCGAGGTGGAGTATCAATCCACAATTCACTCCCAAAGGCGTCGGCTTCTTTGCTCATCGTGGGCAACGCCCGGCAGTCGACGAGTCACTGACGGTGAAGGGTGCTTTGAGCGCGTGTGGCAGATGTGGCCTCGAGGTTGGTCTTCACTCGGATACAAGGTTAGGCCACATGGCGAGAGGTCTCGATGCGCGCCCCCTCGGCCCTCAGCTCGCCTTCTCAAGCCATATCCGTTCTGGCGGGCTTGTGCCCCCGACCAGCCGGTATCGTCGAGCTTGCCTTTACGTACGACCAAAAGCCACGGTGACGAGCTAGTGGTTGAGGATGGCTGGCCAGGTTGAGTCGGGACGACTTGCTCCCCGTGGAGTCGGGGCACGGAAATGGATGGCTTTGACGTGGGCTTCTAGTGCGCTGAACCAATGCGGCGCTAGAACCTCATCAGAGACGACCGGGCGACCATTTCAAAAGCAAAAAACGTGGCCCACGACGCCGCCTCGAGGATCGTCGGTGGATCTCCAGGTTTCTCCCAAGTCTCAATGGTCGCACGCTGCAGCCGCCCGCGAGAATGCCGTGCCTGGCACCTCGGCTGGGGGAGCAGGGCACTGATGGGCTGGAGAAGCGAGAGAAGGAATCGGGCCGCCTTGCTCTGCAATCCGTCGAGATCGAGTGGGAGCGAATTGCAAGGTTCGCTAGTCGCAACACCATCTCTCAGCAATGCGTCATGTTTGAGTCAGGCCGCGACAGGTCGAATCGACGTTGGTAACTCACCGACCACTACCGTTTGCGAGAGCAAAGCGAGAGCAACCACATCTCACTCCCTACACCAACTCGATCTCGCTCCGACTATGCGCCCACAAAGTTACCCAAAGTCGAATCTCTCCGCCTTTTCGCTATGACCATGATGCATGATATTGTCGGGACTTGAAGATAAACTCCTCTCGGATGCATTCGCTGTCGTCGCCATGTGACGGATCAAGACGACGGTCAGTTATTTCCCGCCGTTTTCTATCTCCATCTCCCTTTGATCTAGCCCGCCGCGTTGACATTCCGGGTTTCACACCAATCGCACACGCGCAACCCGGTTTAGCTAGTGCCTCATGCAGCGATACGGCGCATCAGTCTGGGCCACGGCGTATCCCACAGTTCTGGATCTCAGTCCAGTCTTCCAGCTGGCGTCTAGGGAAGAGGACGTGGGTATATGGGCTAAGCGCTCATGACGACCCTCACAAGCCGTTGGCTGGGCTGAGGTTGCTTGGCAGGGACGAGTCAACAGTTTCAGTCCTTCAGACATCGTCCAGACACAAGGCTTTGGTGAGTCTTGCCGATCGCCTACGCGATTACAGCCAATGTTATCTTGATCTCGGAAGGTTGCGATGGTGTCGCTTACTATGCTACTCCTCCAGTTCAGTACAACAAATGGTGCATACTGCATCGCGTGGGGGACCACGCAGACCTCAAACCAACCCCGAAACAGTCCAGTGTCTACTCCGCATGCTTACTTGCGCCCATTTACGAGATTCATGTTTTGCTGGGATGTGGGTTCGACGGCGATCCAATCGCCCAAGCTTGAGAAAAGAGACAACTTCATCGACCGGGGACGAGGATTTGGTTACTAATTGGGCGAGTGGCATGTGACGAGGCACCAATCAGCCCATCGCTTCCGCACCTCCCACGACGACGGAGGAGTATTGGTTCGCTTCCAGGCCAAGAGGTAAGAATCCTACCCCTCCTCTGCAGATACACGTCCAACTGGATTCCTTTGCAAGGTTCCAGGTCGAGACGGAGAGACCAGCTCCTGGTGAAATGGTCAGCTCGACTGGACACCTGATGCGCCACCCGACGGGAGCTCTCCACCAGAGCTTCCCACCTCGAAATCACTTGTTATACGGCAGAGACGAGTGGAGGGCACCCCCCCCCCCCCCCCCCCCCCCCCCCCCCCNNCGTGGAGGGCACCCCCCCCCCCCCCCCGCCCCGAAACCGCTCGATCTGATGAACCCAGGTGTGACCAGTCCCGGGAACTTGGTGCTGTCTCCCTGGGCCCGAATCGCAGGCATGATGGCGTCTCCGACAAACGGAGGCCAGTGCACCTTGTCCGTTGATCGCATCTCAGCCCTCCTAAACCGGACGGACAGAAGCGACGGCATGGGCGAGCCAGCAGATCGTCTTCCCTCTCAGCTCCTGTACATGCATCCCTGGACCTGGAGGCCAACGGAGTCTCGGCCTGCTCTCACGGGGACAATTCACAAGCCGCCGTCAGCAGTTGTGAAGCGACACCTCGTTGTCGACATGGTCCTTGTTGCTACTTTTGGAGCAGCAAATGCATTATGCATGGCGCTATCGCCCGAGGCCCTTGTCTCTGCAGCCAGCCCACGAAGGGCGGATCCTCGCAGAGGCTGAGGCTAACTGACATGGGAGTCGGCGAGACTAACAAGTGCTGTCGGTGCTCGCGCAGTCTCGTCCTCGGTCGTCCATCCCGCCATGCACGTCTCATGCTCTTGCCCACCTGCTGAGGTTGCCTGAGTCATAGCTAGACTAACTACACAGTCCTGCAAGCATCCCACATGGAGGGCACAAAGGCACCGCTCTTTGGAGAGCGAGGCCTGTCCTTGTCCATCAACGCTTCGCAACGCGGCCCTCGAAACGGATCAGGATGCCTCGTCGGAGCGTCTATCCTCGTCCTAAAAGCCGGCCCGGCTCAAGGTCAAGTGGACACACGGCATGCCCCCCTCCCCGAGCAGTAGCAGCCGCTCAAGGCTGAACGGAGTTGATGCAGCGCAAGCCTCGTCAAGGGCGCGAAGCGTGGCAGGCTCGAGGCTTCAGAGGCCCTAAAAGTGGGCGCAGAAGCATCATGGAACAAATTGGCTTGGCATGGGTCCCAATATGTCAGCGAGGCCCCAACGAAAGTAATCGCGCCGGCTTTGATTCCTCAGAGCAGGCCGAAGGCGACGCCGTCTCGATTTGTCGGGGCCACTCCTCGACCAAGGACCCTCGACCATACCAACCTCCTTCGGCTTTGGGTGATCTCGAGGACCGCCCTCTGCCCCTCCGTACGGCCCATGTCCTTCTCCAGAGATCATCTCCGGGCGGTATTGCCGAAGTAGCCACGGTCTCGTGACCTGGTCAAAGCATTGCTGCCGGTTGGCCCGATGAGTTGCCAGGCAAGAGGCCATGGAAATAGCCTCCTCGACAAATGCTGCCGACTTTGGCGTCGTTCGGCGTCGTTCGGCGGCGTTTCCAACCACGATGCATGGTTCATCTTCCAGACTGCCTCGTGATAATATCAGATCATGGATCGTCGCTGTGCATTAAGCCTCCCCGCGCTAGACTACAGATGAACAGCGACGACGTGCGGCTGGCTCCCTGCAGATGATTTTCTTTGCGCCCCGCGCTGCAATCCGATAATGCAGCCGTTCTGAAACCTGGATGCAGAATGGAGTCTACCGTATACTCTTGCAATGCCGTAGTCGTTGACGTGTCCAGTTTCGCTCTCGTTTCAAACATGGTTACCAAAGGGAGTCATACGAAGTGGCCGCAGTCAAGTTGCAGCCCAACCGACAGCCAAGCGCAGCTTGTGCCTAACGACATCCACCATGGCATTTCTCAAATTGCATGCTGGAGGTGCCTAGGCGGGTTGCATCCCGAGCCCAGCTCTAGTGTGCAGCTTAACCACTCTCCCACACCTCAACATCCAATCCATCGTCGTGCAGCGACGGCTCAAACCTTGTCTCGCGAGCTGTTGCCTCGAAGCGTGGCTTGCGACGTTGGAAATGTCCCAGTGTGCCTTGAACTTTGCAACTCTATTGGCCCCTGCTCCTTCGGGCTAGAGTCGACCAAGTGGTCAGCGAGGCGCCGAGCGAGGCGGCACCTGGTGAAGATGGGCAGCCTCCTCCTGGTGGAAGAGACGCGTTGCAGATCCCTCCCGTTTCCCCCTCGGATCCGAGGCGCAACGCTGATCATGTCCTGCCGAAGTCGCTGGAGCATGACTTCCGTCATCTTTCACATGAGCCGCCAGCATGGCCAAGGCCAGATTTCGAGATAGGCATCGAGTAGGTGGGTGAAGTGGAAACCATCATCGAGCCTCGTCACCACGCGATGCCATCATCTGCGCGTCGACTTGTTCCGTCTTTCCGCACCTTGCTTTTGTCAAGTCGGTTCTGGTGCTCTGTGAATGGCTTCACCTATATCGGCGAAGGAATAGGCTGACTCGTGTATGCAGGGCGGTCGACAGTGCCAACATATTTCCGCCAATGCGCTCCCGCATGCCTTCTCATCGCTTAGACTTGTCAGTCCAAGACTGGGACGTGGAACCCCTTTTTCCGTGAAGCCCCCCAACGAAGGGATGACGCAACCGTGCCGCGACTGGTAGAGGTGCCGCGGCCGTTCCAGTTCATCCTTGGAGGAGACGACATCCGGTTTAGTGGCTGCTTAACGAAGGTCGTTCAGATGCAATATCTGGATCGAGAGACGCATCGAAGTGTAATGTTCGGCCCAACAGCGAACAAAAGCATGATACATGAAACGGTAAAGTCCCCGAGTGGGCAATCCGGCCAACCAGGACTTGGGTGAATGTCGCCAGGCTCATCGGAGGTTCCAAACCATGGCATTTCGTCGATCAGAGGGGGACGGGGAAGGGGGCTGTAAGCGAGGGGGGGTGTGGACTTTTGAGTGCGGTTTACGTCATTGAACAGGGCGGGATGAGACAGGCGTTGTATGTACATTCATGTAAGGAGTACTCCGTGCTATGTAGATTGGCAGTGGAGTTTGAGGTCGACAGGAGGTTAGGAATGAGGCAGACGAAAGATATGCAACCCCTTAGACCGTCTGCTCTTTACCCTGGACCCCTCAACCCCAAGGTCGACGTGGCACGTTCCTTTGAGACCTGACTCGCGATAAACCGGGCGGATGGACAATAGACAGCATTGGCGGTAGTGGTTAGGGGGGGGGGGGGGGCGGGAAGGGGGTTGGAATGACAGTCCAGTATTGCAGGTGTTCGTCTCAGCGATGCGGAAACGCGGGAGGGAGATGGAACCGGGATTTGTCGGCCGGCAAGGCGGCATCGGACCGGAGGAGATGAACGAACAGGACGGGTAATGATGTCGCCAACGGGCCGTCTACGGGGAATCCGACGCCGCGAGTTCTTGTCATTTAACCTCTGGTCTAGGGTAGGTCAGCCGGCGAGGCTCATCGGGATCCCTCTTCTCTCCCTTTTCCCTCTGTCCGTACATCAACGGTAGATGCCGTCGGCAAAGAGGGAAATGGTTTCTCGTCGACTGCGGCGCAGCACAAGTTTCAATCCCCGTCCTCTTCCAGCGCGTCTTGGACGGTTCCGTCGGCGATTGAAAATGTTCGCAGGGCACGGCAAGTCAGGCCACAGCATCCCCAGTCGTGGGCTCCCCGGCGTGGCCCGAACCGCATGAACTCGCAACCCAACCCCGTTCCTCCGCGACGGGAGCGTTTCCCCTCGATTGGATACAGATGGATGCCAATTGACGTCAAGGCGGGTGCAATTGGGACTTTGTTTGCATGGCGCCCGCCGCTGTCTCCGGTCTATTGCGTGTCGAGCCCTACGAGAGACGACCCTTTTATAATTTGCCCGTTTCTTCCAAGGAGAAAGACGCATCGGGGCCTGTGTAAACCCGGGGTCAATAACGAGATAGACGAGAGCTCAGCCTTGGCCGCTGGACGGCCATGCCGACGCGAAGGGGAGCTCTCAAATTTTTTTTTTATAGTGACACCACTTCTGGCGGTTGCGCCCGAGGAGAAAGGGCAACAAACCTACGGAAGCAGTGGTCGCGTGCGGCGTTTGGGGAGGCGTTGTATAATCTTCGCCGCAGAGGAATGCCGCTCTTTCGCCGCACTCGCCGCTCGTGTCGCCTCGCCGAGTGCTTGCGGCGTGTGCGGCGTGAACGGCGATGGATGCGCGGGTAAAGTAGGAAACCGCTGGAGATGTGTTTTAGAAGGTCAAATCAGCAGATGAGTAAAAAAAACACACAAAAAAAAAAAAACCCAGGGATAGGTAAGTACTAGTAGTTGGTCAAGTGCCGAGAAGGAATAAAGGTCGCTTACAAAACGCCGAGATACTGCATCTCTCTCTCTCTCCTCCTCACAGCTTATCAACTTCGAACCGTCGTCTCCTTCCCGCTCCGAACTTTTCCAGAACTCGGCGTTCGCACGGCAACAACGGGATTAGCTCGGCCTTGCTCGCCGAAAGTTCCAAACCGCAAAACACGGCACCAAAAGAATCATCTCGACGACGCCGAAGCTTGTTCATCCGTTTTTTTTTTCTTTTCCCGCCCAAAAAAGGCTCTGACATCATTCCCCCCCCCCAGTCGTCATATAAAGCAGGTCAAGTCGTAGCATTCCTGCCTCGACGATACACGCAACCATCTTTCGAGGCGCAATACACCCGAAACGCCAAAAAGGCCATCGCTGAGATCATCCACGCCGCGCGACATCTGATCGAGAGCTGCAACGCACACCCCAAATCCCGACTGCTCCGATTGCCATTCGCCGACCGCCCTCGTCCAAATCCGCGCCGGGAGCCATTTTCTGCCCCTTGCGCCGCCCGCCGCCGCGAAAACGCCCCAATCTCCACCCGCACGGGGTTTCCAGCAACACCTCACCACCTTTTGCATCATACGACAAAATACCCAAGACGCAGCGAGACCACGCTGTAAGACTGAAGGAGGAGATATAGAAGAGACCCGTCCGGTTTCCTAGAGAGCCGTGTTTCTGCTGCCGCTCCAATTCCCCCCTCCCGACCTTCCAGCAGCCTCGCCCAACAAACCACACACATCCCCCCCCCCCCACCATGAAGATCCTCACCAAGGAAGAAGAGGCGGCGCACTACAACGCCGTCGTCACGGGCGGCCTCATCGGCGGCACCCTCGGCCTGGGCGTCGGCCTCGGCGGCGTCATGCTCGCGTCGCGGCGGTACCCGGCCTTCCGCGGGCTGACGCTCCCCTTCCGGACCTTCCTCGTCACGTCGTCGGGCACCTTTGGCGCCATCATCAACGCCGACCGCTGGTCCATGGCCTACCAGCGGGCGCAGGATCCCAAGCGCCTCTACCAGGACAGCGCCAAGCGCGCGCAGCAGGTTGTGCGCGAAAACGAGTCGGCGTGGGAGCGCTTCCTCGAGTACGGCCGCGAGAACCGCTACTCCATCGTCTTCGCCTCGTGGCTGGCCAGCATGGGCATCGCCTTTGCCCTCGTCAGCCGCCAGCCCATGAACACGGCCAACAAGATTGTGCAGGCCCGCGTCTACGCCCAGGGCCTGACCCTCGCCGTGCTCATCGTCTCGGCCGCCTTTGAGATGAACGACGCCAAGAAGGGCTCCGGCCGCTGGCAGACGGTCCTGGTCGTCGACCCGGACGACCCGGAGCACAAGCACCTCATCGAGAAGCGCATTCACAAGGAGGAGTACGAGGGCCAGGACCTGTGGAAGGGTAAGAATATACCGTACCGTTTCAGACCAATTGGCAATAAAACTAACAAGCCTAAAACAGACATGGTTGCCGCCGAGGAGGCTCGCTTGGCCGCCAAGAAGCAGCAGCAACAACAGCACTGAGCTGCCAGAGAGAGAGAGAGAGAGAGAGAGAGAGAGAGACCAAGGCGGAAATGCATCACCTACAACCTCAAAGACTCACCTCATATATCCCCCCATCCTCACAACCACACCTTAATTGCAACGGCCAGTCACTTGGATACCTGAAGACGCCATTTGGAGAAGGACGTCGAGTGCCAGCCACATCAGGGATATCGGCTCGCCGACCAAAAAAGTCGAGAAACCTCTTTCCTTTTTTTGTTCTTTTTTTTTCGTTACGGGAATGAATGACTCTTATAGAACAATCACGGACATCATATTTGGAGTACTGATTTGGGCAAGTTGGCCTACCTATCCAGACTGATCCGGAGTAGCGGATGCTTTGTGGACTGTATCATACTACACATCATAAGACATTAACAATACCTGCTACTCAAGTATGCAGCATCACTTGCACCTCGCGAATACACCAAAAGAGAAGAAATACACAAAATCGTTGTACAGACAAATGACGTTAGCCGCCCGACTCCATCCATCCAACTCTTTTTAGGCCCTTCTTCCTCATAAACGCGTGTCCAAACCCATTCGAGCACTGAAATAACCAACGCATACATTGTAAACCAGATTTAACCCGCCTCCATGATCCATCCAAGTCCCCAAATCCCACCCTGCCTCATACTTCAATGGTGAAGTGACTGATCTGTGAGTAATAGGCGTGGACGGCCAACTCGAGCACCATGACGTCGCCAAAGACCTCGGATCCGTCAAAGCCACCAATGACTATGAGACGACTATCGTACAGAACGGCGCCGTGATATCCGCGTCCAGAGGGCGCCTTGCCGTAGACCCGGCGCCTGTCCCAGGTCATCGTGACGAGGTTGAGCAGGAGAACGTCGTTGGAGTACTCGTTGCCATCGTGACCGCCAATCACAAAGAGATATGAGCCGACAATGGTGGCCGTGTGAGACAGTCGACGGAACGCAACGGGTATGGAGACGGCCCGCCAGAACTGTTGGTCCACGTCGTAGACCCAAACGTCGTCGAAACACTCGCCGCCGTCGGAGCCGCCGAAGATGATGAGCTTGCTGCCCACCATGTTGGCGGTGTGGTATCCCCGCGCCTTGGGTCGGTAATCCTTGGCCCCGGGTGCGCTCTTCTCCGAGCTCGAGATCAACCGCCACGACATCTTGTTCACATCGCTCACATCCAGTCTCCAGATGTCGTTCAAGGCGCGAACCCCGTCGCCTCCGCCAAAGATGTAGACGCCATTCTTGTAGAGACATGCCGTATGTGCCCTCCGCTTGGATGGCATCTTGTCTCCTAGGATGCGCGGCTTGCTCCATCGGAAGTTCGTCGTGTCTAGCACGTAAACATCGTTGTAATATTCTGGCCCGTCACCTCCCCCAAAGACGACCAGTTTTTTGCCCACGGCTGTGCATGTCATGGCCCTCAGCGGAACGGGAATGTCCCCAACAACATGGGGCACCGACCAATAGAAGGAGTCGGCGTCGAAGACGTAGAGGTCGTTGAAGCATGTTCTCGAATCGCAACCTCCGAACACGAAGACGTTGGATCCGACCAGAGTAGTTGTGTGCGCTCTCAAACTCGGATGGGGCGCACCCGACGCGGGAGCCTTTGACCAGTACATACCGGATGCTGGAGAAATGGGGACATCGGGCGCGGTCTTGGGGTCTGGAAGGGGAGGAAACGCCGTGTAGTGGCCTCGAATGCGTGAGGCGGCCGAGGGCACAGATCGACTCGAAGTGGAAGCAGTGATTGGGGGACGAGAGGCTATGGCGGACGTCGAACGCGTAGGAACTGGGCGGCGGGCTTCTCTGTCGCCTTCGCTCGACGCATCACCAAGTCCGTTTAAAATTGAAGGGGGAGGTTTGGAGGGCCGCGGGACAGAGCGGGTAGCGGCCACCAAAGACGCAGACTGGGAGCGCTGTCGGATGGTCAGGTCCGACGGCTTTCGGCGGCTAGTATGGATGCTCTTGCTGGACAGATGGCCGGGGGTGTGGCTCCTGGGTAGGGGCGCGGCCTCGCTTGAGTCGTCGTCTTCGGATTCGTTGTCGGGGATGGAGGGATTGGCCCTGTGGGCGGGCGATGTGGCAGCAATCTTTTGGGATCGCACGACCTTGGTCTTGAGGGGCGACTTCTCGGTAGGCCTGCCCGAATCCGCCATGATGCTATAGGCTGCACCTCATTGCCTACAGTCAAGGCTGGAGAGACAGGTAGTGTGAGCTTCGAAGGTCGTGGTAGGATTGGCCGTGGTCGAGGACGGATGAGGATCGAGTGGTAGGTAGGGCTTGGTCGATGGCGGGGGAGTATGAAAGAGCAGTGTCGGGGCTTTCAAAAGTTATTCCGGTGGGTTGTGTCAAATAAAAACGTGGTGTCCTGTCCTGGCGAAGGATTACAGGTATTCGAGACGTTGGATTGAAGGTTAGTTAGATGGAGAGTCTAGGTTGGGATCTGGGGCCTTACGCAACACGGTGCCATCAGAGGAATCCCTCCTAGGGGCCAGGCCGGGGGCCTAATTGTCTGGCGGTCTTATAGCAGTCCACGGGTGCTGAACTGCTGAAGCGTTCCAGCAGCAGTGCGGCAGGCGGGGCCCTGTGAGCCGGATGTACCTCCCGGTCCCTTTGACAGCTGCACCACTCGTTCCAGACCTTGAGTGTCCGAGCCACTTGAAGGATGGTTTCGACGTTGTTAATAAGAGGATGCAATAATCACTAGGCGCAGACCGTTTCTGGGCTTCTTTTCTCTTTCCTCTTTCTCCATCGGAGATAAATATCTGGATTGCTCAACGAACGTAGCTATCGCTTCGAAAGCTGCCCGTGACCTGAAACAAGTTCCTTTCAGGAGCATCCGGGCCCCTCCACTGGACCGTCTTCCCCTTGCCAGACTTCGTTCGGGGCGGCCCAGGGCCCATCCAATTGCTGCAAGATGAATCTGGTACCTGGAATCAACACTTGCTGGTGGTTCATGGTCCTCCCTCACTGAGCTGTGTTGGCTGAGGCAAGGGGCGGATGAGTGGGCCTTCTTCTGGAGAAGGAAAGAGCCACACACCTTCTCTCCAATCATCGTTACGATCTGCACCTTCCTCAGGCTAGTGCGCCGCACCTTGATTCTGGGAAGGTGCACCCACTCACATCGAGATTTTTTCTTCTCCGCGATTGACCTCACGGCAGGCATTCCACAGCTCACCAAGAACCCTGCACAATCAACAAACTGGCCTTTTTTTCTTCAACGACTGGTTGTTTCTACGTTTGCACCCGTACTTGCCTTTCAATTGGCTCTCGCTCATCTAGCCATTTTATCAAGGCATCAACAACAACAGCGGGGCCAGAACTTCTTTACATGGCCTTCGTCTCACCTTTTCACCTCCAGCCAACACCTGTCACACCAAATACCGTCTCACACTTTTCCGCACTCTGAAGAAAGTTGTGGCATCTTTCACTTTTGCCTGCTAGAATCGTCATGGCTGAGCAGAGTGATACTAATATGGGCGGTGTTTCACCCCTACCACCTGCCCAGGCCAGTGATTCAAAGACCATCAACGCCATGTCTGATGTTGAGGAGAGGGCGCCGAAGCGAATTAAGGTGGACGGTCCGGCCCCTGATGAAGAAACGAATGGCACCGAGAAGGCAAACCAAGAAAATGAACCAAGAGACGAGAATTCCAACGTCGGAGCCTCGAAACCTGAACATGTGGATGGCCGCGTCAAGGGAGTTGCCCCCGTTAAGAAAGAGTACGTGGTTTCCATTTCATCCGATACTCTATCAGCGTTGACAAAAACTCAGGTATCTTGTCGACGTGACCAACCAGAATGCCGCCGTCGGTCAGACCAACGACGATGATGCCGAGGGCCGTGGTACCACTGACCGGACCGATGACAGGAATTCCGGAAAGGGAGGTAAACGGGAGAAGAACAAGAAGAAGAACAAGGGCCAGAACACAGAGCGCAGCTTTGGAAAGTTTGACGATGCTTTTCGTATCTGCAACAGTCGCGCCTTTTACCCCGAGTTTTCGCCCAGAGAGTGCAAATTTGGCGATCGATGCAAGCTAAGTCACGACATTCGCAAGTATCTTGAGGAAGGCCGACGTGGTGATGTTGAGACGCTTGGTGGCAAGTGCCCCGTGTTTGAGCTCCATGGCGTCTGCCCATCTGGGTGGAAGTGCCGCTTTGTTAAGAGCCACATGAAGGAAATCGAGCACGAGGATGGAAGAAAGGAGCTGATTCTCGTGAAAAAATCCGAGGAAGATGGCAAGGATAAGGGCCCTCAGGATGAACAGGCCGAGGAGCAGCGCCCTAGCGTCTCCAACGTGGTCAGCATGGACAAGAAGATTGACCTCAACCGCAAGCGTACCGACTTCACCCGCTCTGACCAGTATATCAAGTGGCTCAATCAAGAGGCAAAGCTGAGCGAAGAGTTCCAGAACCGACGCAAGACACAGTCGACCGAGGGTATCGAGGACCTTCGCGCACGTTACGTGGACCCCCCATTCAAGGCTTCGGAGAAACGGCGACTCTACTTTGGCCCCGAAACTCCCACATTGGCACCCCTGACTACCCAAGGCAATTTGCCTTTCCGTCGTCTCTGCGTCGAAATGGGTGCTCAGCTCACCTACTCGGAAATGGCTATGAGCATGCCACTGGTACAGGGAACCAAGGCCGACTGGACCCTTCTCAAAGTTCATGATTCCGAGCTCACTCCCCCTAAGCTCAATCCTGGTGCTGTACCAGTCTTCGACGACTATGACCACAAGAAGGACCTGAAGTTTGGGGCTCAGGTATCTGGAAGCAACCACTGGGTCGTCACCAAGGCCGCTGACGTGCTCAACCGGTACTGCCCTCACCTTCGCCTCATCGACCTCAACTGCGGTTGCCCCATTGACATGGTTTTCAAATCAGGCGGTGGGTCTGCTTTGCTTGAGAATCATGGCAAGCTAGAGCGGATGATTCGAGGCATGAACGCCGTGTCTGGTGAGGTTCCCATCACTGCCAAAATCCGTACTGGAATCCGGAACAACCGCCCAACGGCCACCCAACTCATCGGCAGGCTCGCGTTCGGGGCCCGAGAACACCGAGAGCGTCTCGGAGCCCCGGGTTGTGCTGCTCTCACCCTCCATGGTCGCAGTCGAGAGCAGCGATATACCAAGAAAGCAGACTGGGCCTACATTGGCGAGTGTGCAGCGCTCATCAAGACTTATAACGAAGAGAAGGGTTCTTTGACCGATACAGCCGCTGAGCCCGATGCGAGCACCCTTCCCAATTCCAAGGATGGAAGAATGTACTTTTTGGGCAATGGCGACTGTTTCTCGCACATCGAGTATTTTGAGCATGTGGAAAAGGCACGTGTCGACACCGTCATGATTGGCCGTGGCGCTCTTATCAAGCCCTGGCTATTTGAGGAAATCGAAAAGGGTCAATATCTCGACAAGTCGTCAAGCGAGCGTCTCACCTACATTGAGAAATTCGTTCGCTACGGCCTCGAGGCCTGGGGCTCCGATGAGCTGGGCATTGGCTTCACTCGCCGTTTCCTTCTTGAGTGGCTAAGCTTTGCTCATCGATACGTGCCTATTGGTCTTCTAGAACACCTACCAGCAAGCCTCAACGACCGTCCGCCCGCGTATAAGGGTCGCGATGAGATGGAGACTCTCATGGCTTCTAACAACTACAAGGATTGGATCAAGATCAGGTATGCTTGCGAAGAGAATCTCCCATCGTCCAGATCCAGGCTAACAAGTACCTCTTACAGTGAAATGTTTCTTGGCCCCGTCCACCCGACTTTTCAGTTTCAACCAAAGCACAAGTCCAATGCCTACGAGGCCGAGGGCTAAGCATGGATCGCAGAGGAGCACGGGGTGTCAAAGTGCGCACAGGGACATGCGGGAGACATGGAGTCACCTTCCAATGCCATATATCCAGCATGCAAGGAATTGCGCGATGAAATGAGAGATGCAAAGATGCAAGTCTACGACAATGATGAAGAAGAGATCCAAGATTTCCCGGACAGGTGTAGCAAACCGCGAAGGACATGAACTTGGGCCCAAGGGTATTTACGAGCAAGCTTATAAACGCAGATGGCTCGCTGTACCGTTGTTCAAGATTCGGCCATCTTTCTTACCTACCGTATGTATTAATTCCTGGGCAGCTGGTTCTCAGATAAGTACTAAGGTCGCGTCTCACAACTCGGAAAGTGAGATTTCACGCAGTACATGTCGCGAAACACAGGTGCGTATCCGATATGATTAAATAAAGGAATTATCCAGGTGAAAAAAAAAAGGTGCATTTAGAGTAAACGCACTGGTTGATTGTGTACAAAAAGAAACCAACTCAACACCATCCCCGAGGCTAGGAACTGATGTGATGATACACCGCAACTCCGTAGGGATATTCTTTTCTTCGTGAAAACCCAATAATAATCCCGTATATACCCAAACCCATTACATTTGAACATGGTGGTACAACCCAGCATGAACACCCGCGTCGACGACTCTACCGTACTCTCACACAAAGGGACATGGCCCAATTAGGAGTAGAAGTGGCTCCTCTGCATACCGTCGGATGTGACGTAGTCCTTCTTGCCCTCTTCGGGGCGCGCAATGGAGCTCGTGAGCGAATTGGACCGGCTGCTCTCGCTGGGGGCGGCCTTGATCTGCTTGGGCTCCGGGTTCGAGCGCTTCAATACCTGGAGGTATGTCGAGGGAAGGTAGCCCTGTCGGCCATCGCGAGATCGGCACTGCCACCACTCGCTGGTGTTTCCAGCAGGATCCTCCTTGCTGAGAACGGCAACCAGATCGCCCTTGCGGCCCTCGAGCTCCATGCCCGTGTTGGGCTGGTTGGGCTGAGGCAGGAAGTCATACAGAAGGCGGCAGAATTCCAGCTTCGCGGGGTCGAGGGTCCGCTGTTCGAGAGCCTGCTGCTCGAGGCGCTTCTGCTCCTCTTCGTGGGAATGAGCAAGAGCCTTGATCATCTTGGACATCAAGAAGGGTAGACCAAAGGCAGCGAGGACGAAGAAAAGAAGAGGCTTGCGGCTGGCTTTGGGAGGGAGTGGAGAGCCGTCGGGGGCCGTCGAGCGGCCTTCAAAACGAGCAAAGGCGAGGGGAGTGAGGGCAGTGGCGTCGGCAGGTGGTGGGCGGCCAGTGATTTTAGCAATGAGTGTTCGGATCCAGCGCATGAGTGTGAAGATGCCGAGGATGGAACCAAGAGTATCGCGCAGGTTTCCAAATTGCTCAGCGACAGAGACCATGGCTACAAGTAGTGTGAGCAGTTTTTCAGTACACAAGACCGACAGCCGACGTAAACTTACCAAAGAAGCTGGAATGGGTAGCCATGTAAGTGCTCTCGAGCATCTGAGCGAAGCCGCCAAAGGTAGTGACGATGCCCTCGAGCATCTGGAAGGTAGCCTGGGTGCTGTTGTTGAAGCGATTGGTCAGGCTGTTGGGATCACCGGGCATTCCCATGCCTCCCATGCCTCCCATACCACCCATGCCGCCCATGCCGCCATACATTCCGCCTCCATACATGCCGCCCCCGTAGCCTCCGTAACTGCCCATACCGCCGTACATTCCACTGCCGTAACCGCCCATTCGCGAATATGGACTTGAATAGGGTGACGAGTAGGAACCGGTCATGGAACTATACGGAGATGTTCCCATGCGACTATAGGCGGCAGCATTCTGGTTGACGGAAGAAGCGAGGGAGGAAGGACGGTCGGGGATTGGGGGAGCTGACGAGTCGACAGATGAAGCGACGGCGGTGGAGGAGGCGACGGAAGGGGAGATTGGCGACACAGCTAGGAAGTCGGTGAGCATGCATATGCAAATGCGGAGGGGTTGACGGGTGATGGGTTCGAGGGTCATTGTTTATCGCACTTACCAGGTGCCGAAGTGGCTGCCGCGCCGGGGCGCTCCCAGGGTTTGGGCGGGGATGCCATGTTCGTGGTGGAAGGAGAGTGGGCGAGGGAGAGTCGAGGGTGGGATTGCGTCGAGGCGTAGCGGAAGCGACGAAGAGAAGACGGAAGAGTATCGAGGGTTGAGGGATTGCGAGCAGAGACGTGACGGGATGGCGGCCGTAGTCGCGACCACTTTCGTTAAGACGTGGTGGCCAGTGGGCCCTGAAGCCTCGGCCTGGGGCAAGGCAACGGGTGACGCCAGCCGAGGAATTTTCTCCGAGCCCGACGTGAGGACGGGAGGAGGAGGAGTCGCCGGCCGGTGATGGTCGAGGGGATTGACGATGACGGCCACGGAGGCAATGACGGTGGGTGATGAATGAAGAGAGGGAGGGACGGAGGAGGAGGAGCAGGTGGTGGAAGAGGAAGGGAGAGCGGAGAGATAGAGACGAAAGAAGAGAATGGAACCGGGGCCGGCGAAGTGGAGTGGAGAGGGAAGGAAAGAGCGAGGGCGAGGGCGATGGCGGATGCAAGATGGGGATGGATATCTACTAAATTAGTCGAGGCCGGAGGATCGGGGTGTCGGCAACTGAAGACTTGAGGGGTGTTGCTTTTTTTTCTTCTTATTTCTTCCTCCTTCGTCCCTCGCACATCCAAGTTCGAGGAGGCGACTTTGGGCTTGACAAAGGGTAACATGTGCTTCGTCCGCTGACCCCACTCCCTTCAGAAAGGGAAAAAAAACGCTGAGAAATCCGGGGCTGGAATCCGGGCCCGGCGCTGTGACCGAGCAGACCTCGGCACTCCGCAATCCTTAAAACGTCTGGGCTGCCAGATGCCAGATGCCAGATGCCAGCCAAGATGGCTCTGCCAATCTGACTCGCTCTGAGCCATGTACATAGTACTTTATACCCGTACCCCATGTCTGGATAATAATTCCCAATGCAGTAGCTTATCGAGCTTTTCTTCACTTGCAGAGAGCACACTCGATTCAGCAAACCCCTCTCTCCCTTTCACAATCCGCTTCGTGATAAATAGACGGGAAAGAACCAACCTGTCGGTCTTCTCTGCATTTCCTCATCCGACTGACGACCGTCGGGAGGGGTCCCGGGGCTGACTCGGGGAACCCAATGGGGGGAACCTGATGGGGAAACCCGAGAATCCTCCTCGCATCCTCACAAGTCTCCGCCATGTCGCAGTAGGCTACCCTGCATGACATCACATTTCCCGCCTTTGCCTCTCAATTCTTCCAGACGATAAATAAGACAACAACAACATTTGCCTCTCAATTCCCATCAACACCGACACCATGACGGGCAAGCGCCCTCTCAGTCCATCACTGATCCCAAACCCTCTCATCAAGAAGCGCAACCTGGAATGGGCTCTCACCACTGAAGATACTCCAGAAGCCCCCGCGAAAGCTCTTCCCACAACGGCCGCCATCGAGTCGGGTTCTGCTCAAGTCGATGATCACCTTTCGCACTTCGCCCTCCACCTCGCAGCTCACATCCCCCCTTCCCCGCAACCACCACCCCTATCCATCCCCTCATATGCCTCCCTCTACACCGCCAACGCTGGGAGCCCGGCCGGAGCTCACTTTGTCATCCACCAACACGACCACCCAGTCGCCGGCACTCACTATGACCTCCGCCTCCAGATCAACGAGAACAGCAGCGTGAGCTGGGCCATCATGTACGGACTCCCCGGAGACCCCAATAGCCTCCGCTTGAATCGAAATGCGACCGAGACGCGCATTCATTGTCTCTGGGTATCGCTCAGCCAGCTGCCGCTTCTTCACCTCTCCCGGGACTGACAACCACCTTACAGAACCACCTTATCGAGACGGCCTCTTCCGCAACGGGATCTCTCCTCATCTGGGACACCGGCACATACACCATCCTCCCGCGCACAAGCAAGCACGCCCCATCTCGAGACCCATCCTCGCCCACCTCCTCCTCCCCGCCACCCTCACCCGCCGGTTCGTCGAGTCCAACTCCCCAGGCTCTCCTCCACGCCGCCTTCCAAAATCGCAAGATCCGCCTACGCCTCCACGGCTCCCGCCTCCCAGACCCGTACGTCCTGAACTTGCGCCTCACCAAGTCCGAGGATGCGACCGGAAGGGCACTCACCAGCACCCCGTCCAGAAAACGTCGCCGCCGTGGACCAGGAAGCAAAAAGGCGCAACCGGAACCGGAAACCAGTGACGAAGACGATCGGACTGACGACGTAGACGAGGAACATCACGTCGTACCAACAGCCGTCGATGAGACGGCGCCCGCTGCAAACCTCTCCGCCATGGAACGCGAGATGCAGGAACTGGAAGACGAGCAGGTCCGGAGCACAAACGCCTATCCAGGCGCCGAAAACACCATAGGGAGTGTCCACCAGCGTCGATGGTATCTATCTCTCGACCCCCGTGCCTGTGGCTTCACCAAGAAAGAAACTAGGGGTCGGCCTACCTGGGAGTACAACCAAACACAAGATACCGTGGACAATAGTGGCCGCTCAACCTTCCCTTTCCATGTCCGTGGCGTCGACCACGAGCGTAGCGTAGTGACCGGACGTCGCGGTGCTGACATTCTTCGAGATGAACAAGTTCAAAACTTCACCCGCCGGAAGGGATGGGCCCCCGTTCTCAACTAAATAACCAAGGGAACCCCCCCAACCCTAGAAACAACGCTCTCGCAGTTGCGTCAGTATAGAAATAACTTCCTGTGACATTGGCCGACTGCCTAGCTCTCGTTAACGACCTCAGAAATGTCTCTTTCTGGCTTACAATACCATTATGCCATCTTCTCCGCAGGACGATGACATCCGGCGATCTAAAAACCAAACCTTACCCAGTCCAAGCCGAACCGTCCTGTTCTAGAAGAGCAAATCAATACGCCGCCCATACCCCGACCCATCCTGTTCCGTGCCCTCATCCGCCAACCTGGCCCGAGCCTCGATCCTTTTACATGTCATGTACATCATCTGGAGCGGCAGCCTGTCGCCGCTCAAATACCATAGCCCTGCTAGATTCGTCTATGGTTTGGTCTCGATGAGTGTAGGTGCAATACGCCGCTTCTTGGGCTCTTTGACCTCCTCTCTTTCGCTTTCGCTTGCCTCTCTTTTCGTTCCAGCAACACTGCCACTTGTGCTCCTAGGCGTCTCGGGAGGCGTGGTCATTGGCATGCCCGTAACTTTTCCAGAGCTGGCAGCCGCGATTCCTGGAACGCTGCCTGAGATGAGAGGAGGGTTACTAATCACACCCGTGGGCACGGTGCTAGACTGAGTTGTAATGGTGGCAATTGAGGAAGTCGAGTTGGACCTCGTCGGTGATGAAGGGCGCTGAGAGGCAAGTGTAGTCGAGGGAGGTGGTGACGGTGCCGTGAAAGAGCTTGCCGAATTGCGGTGATGGTGATGAGAGCCATTTGGAAATGGCGATGGGGGGGCAAAGCTCGTCGTTGGTGTTGGGATTGGTGTGGTTTGTGCTGATGTGCTAGCTGCCGCCTGACTCTTGGCTGAGGCAACCTCACCCTTGTAAGCTTCGCCAAGTTCGCCAGGTGAGAAAGAAAGCGTGGAGCAGAATCCATCTGACGACGAAATCATCAGTGTCAGACCGTCGCTTGACCTATTCTGAGTTAGTAGACGGTTATTTCGCTAGTCATTTCCCTGAACATACCACGCCAGATCAGTGAAAGTTGCACAATGGAGATTGCTCACAACGCAGATGGGAGTCTTTTGTTGTGTATCGTAGATCAGAACCGAGTCCTGGGTTGCGACAGCGTATACCATACGATATGGCAGGGAGAATGCAGGTTTGGGACCAGGGGTCGACGCATTGGTTGTGTCGCTGTTGGAGCCCTTCAGTGCCGAAGCTAATTCGGTTGATGAGGACGAAGCCGAGGGTGGGGGAGGCGGATCCATGACCGAAGAAGCTGGAGATGGCCTTGAAAGAGGTTCCGGGAGCGGTGGGATGGCATCTTCAGCAGACGAGGTATCGATTGTTATGTTTCGAGTCGCAGGAGGCGACTGGCGGAGGGTGTAGAATATTGGTGAGCATTTGACCACGACCGAAGGCTTCTTGTGGCCCGGCAGATGCGCAATGGGTGCCTTATTAATGCCGCCACGCGTGTAGATGTAGACGGTGTTGATAATCTCGTAGGTTGGCTTGGAATCACGTTCTCCTGGAAATTGGTTTTGGTATTGCCCAGAAGGGGTCAGCAGCAGCGCGCCATCAGGTGTGAATGTGAGCCGGCGGAAAAATGACGTCAAAGTCTCGTTGGCATATAAATTGGCGTTCTTCATGCCTAACCCAGAGCTGGAAACTGGGGGCTTTGGTGAAGGGTCCATGGGCATGACAGCTGGCAGCGGCATAGATGGTGCCGGAGAGACAGAACGACGCGAGGAGAACGATGATCGTCGGCTGTGGCTTACAACACTTGGAGGATTCATCGGTAGCGGGAATGAGGTGGGAGTTCCAGGGGCGGAGGGCACTGGGGAGCCTGCAGAAGTGCCCGAATCGAGGACGGCGAGCTGGGACCGATGCCCGAAATCCGGAGGAGCGGGACTGCTGGAGGAAATTCGACGAGGGGGAAGGTCGACCTTGATATGACTGGCAAGTCGCGGTGGCTTATCGTCTTGACTGAGGGTGTATTGACCATCCTTGGTCTTGAGCGAGTATATGTGAACCGATCGATCGGACGATTGCGTTGCGATGTACTCGTTCAACGGATCCCAGGTTACGCCCTGAACGTAGTGACTGTGCTCGGCGATTTGACGGACAAGAGTTCCTGCTTTATGTGAGAAAGGAAGACGGAGAAGAGACCAAGCAACGCACCTGTATGAGCACTGTAGATTCGAGCAATGTTGTCCATGCTGCCAATGATGAAATGGGCACCATCTGGAGACCATGCCAAGTCATAGATCTCAGCACCGCTAGACCGACACATATGCTTGGCCCTCCAGGATTCTTTATCTTCTGGGCCTTCGGCTCCGAAATTGGACATGGCGAGTTCGCTCGGGACCCAAAGAATGACGTTACCGTCATCACCGGCAGAGGCGAGGAGTTCTCCTAATGACGAGGCTGTTAGAGAGGTTTGCAATATACTAGTCCGATAAAACTAACCCTTGGGAGCCCACCGGACGACATTGACGGCCTGGTTGTGTTTGGACAGGGTCGAGAGATACTCGACCTTCCGTTCTTCTCCATCGGCTTCGACCTTCCAGATTCTGACGTGGTTGTCACCACCCGCAGTTGCCAGGCGCCCCTTACCACCCGGTTCGAAGTGAGCGGAGTAGACGGGGGCATTCTGGTCGTGCCAATTGATGATGAGAGGCGTGGCTTTCATCGTGACGACGATGTAAGAAAACTAGGGTGGTCGATGGCGAGGCTGCATGTGGAAGCGCCTGATAAGGCGGGAGGTCGGCAAGTCGGCGAGGCGGCGAGGCGACTGGAAGAGAGGGCTATCGAGTAGAAGCGTGTGGAAAACCTTGGAGGGATGGTTGAAGAATGTGGAGGAGGAGAGTGCGTTGGAAAGAGGAGAGTTCCGTCAGGAGATGAAAGCAAGGGAAAGGACCGGAAGTAAAGAGAGCGGGAAGTTTGGGCGTTGTGTAGCGACTAATTAGGTCGCACGCAGTAATAAGTACAGTGGTGATTGTTGAGTGGAGAGCTGGAGCTGGTGTGGACCTTGGTCCTTGAGTCGTGGGCGCGTCCGGTCGGTGCTGTGCTGGGCTAGGCTGGGCAATTGGTGGAATGGGTACGGGGAGTTGGTGGGCAATGGGGCGAGGAGGTGCTTCGTGTGGTGATGGTGTCGTTGAGGTGAGAATGGAAGCAAAGGGGAGGGATGAAGATGGAGAGAGGTTGAGTGAGAAAGGAGTTGAGGTTTATTCTGGCGGATATTCAGGAGCAGAGGTAGCGGCAGCAGCGAGCAGCACTGGGCACGGCAGGAGGAGAAGGAGAAGGAGGCAGGCACAGAGCGCCTTCCCGGGACGGGCGTCCGGCTGATCCATGGGCCATGGCTTGGATCGTGCCTTCCCGTTATTATCACGGGGTCGGAAAATACCACACCTCACGCATTACCTCAGATTACGACTACAAAGTACTACTCCCTAGTTACTCCGTACTACCGCCTACATATTCGTGCCTTCCATGCTTCTGCTCCGGCCGGCCTGAACTCCCGCCGCAACTTACATGAGGGTGGACAAATAATATCGCTCGACGTCCACGACCAGCCTTTGAAGCAGCCCACAGGCTTTTAGTGGCTCATCAGACGGATAAAGCGCCCTAAAGTCAAAGGCAACCGCAGGTTTGTGCCCGGACGGGGCATTTTCAACAGAGGTGGAGCTGCTAGAGAAGCCAGGTCTGCAAGCCAACAAGCCGCTCACAGACGTGCAGCAACGGATGCAGCAGAAACTGCAACATTGCTTGCCTGGCGAGGCGCGAGCGGCGAGCTTCGAAGCGGCAAATCCTACGAGGGACGGAGATGCCAATGGGGTCCCTGTCTCATGCCATGGAATCCTGTCACAACCGGTCCCAAGTCATCCTGCCGGTTGGTCTCATCAATGCGAATGCCCAGCAGGGGCCGATGTCACTGACTTGAACTGGCAAACCGCACCCGGCCATCCCCAGGGATACGGGGAGCCGCCCCCCCCAAGTCTTAGCGGGCAATTTCACAAGGCACCACAAGCACAGCTTCACAACGCATCACCCATGCCTGGGCTCTGACCATGGATTCGTCGTGCACCAACCAGCGACCTGCGTTGGGCCTATTACAGGGCCGGGGTCCCGGGGCATCAGATCCCTCCTCCCAGGCGGCATGCTTAGCAGGTGTGCCGATCTGGGACGGAAGTGAGTGTGAGACGGTCTTGCAACACGGCTGCTGAGAACCCTCACGGACATAGCCAACTCGGTCAACGCCCATCGAACAAAGGACAGGGGTCGAGAGACACGGTCTTAGCCGAGGGGACGAGGAAGAAGCCCTACCCTTAATCAAAGGCAAAATGTACGGTGTAAGGAAGAACAAAGCAAACCTTCGCCGAGGATGGAACCGAAACCTGCGGCAACCGGGTCAAGGTCGATAGATGATGGAAACATTTGCAACGGAAACGTGAATGGAGGGGCCGGAGTCAAAGCTAGCATTTCCGGTTGGCTGGGGGTCCGTACCATCCATCATGGATTGTTGCTGTTGACCTTTACGAATTGTCGAGAAAGCAACTCGTGAAGGGGATGTCCCGCATATGCTTTGGCTGTGGCAACCGACAACATGTCACACCTCACATCACGATCGACAAGCCGGAGCCCGTTGGTTTCGTTGGCACTTGACATGGTCGACTCTGCGTGCCTCTTTTGCTGAGCAGGTAACGTGTCAGTTGGTGGCCCGAGTCCGAGGCTCGGCGTCAGCTTGCGCAACCAATCGCCGAGGCTGTCTTTCTCATCGGTGGCACTACAAACGATGACCGGCCTGAATCTAAATCATGACTGAGCACACGACCTCGAAATCGCACGCACACCTCGAATGGTGGACAAGGGATGGATCCCGCTTGGGCTGGAGGGGCTGAATTGGACTTTGCACGCTCCCTACGACGCAACCACCCATGATGCAGGCATTTCTCGACAATGTGGAACAAATGGATATCGTTGTCATGTGGGTGAAGGGATTTTCGCTGTTGCATTGAGGTGGATTGGCATTTCCACACCTTTCAGCGAATTCAGAGCCGAATCTTTGTCCAGAACGCCAACATGAAACTGGTACCGCTTCGTGAAGCTCAGTCAGTGTGTGCCTAGGTATCCATCGGAGCAACGAATGGCTCCAGAAAGCTATAGAGATGGATATCAAATATAATAGGATGCTTTGGCCATAATTCGCCGCTATTTACATCATCAAGTCTGATAGACATTGAATATTCATGTAACCAAACTGGAGGTTTCGAAGTGCACGAATTGTTACCGCTGCCTGCTCCCTATTGCTCGGGCTAGTAATCTCTTCTGAGTACCTCTATACTACCAGTATGTATGTGCTCACGCCCTGAGTAACCCAACTTCCGTTGATAATATAAGTAAGTAAGCAGTTGTAGCTGTACCAAGACTGCCCGTTGGAATTTTTATGGACATCATACCAGTGAGTTCTCAAGTGCCTAATGTCAGATTGACTACAAACTCGTTGGCGCCTGTTGCTGTGATGGCTTCAGTTGTCGGTACGAATAACTCCTAGTACCACCTCGAGGCATCTTGGTAAATGGTGGGAGCGAACCGCGCTTAGGTCGTCGGGACAGCTTCATTTGGTCGCCGATAACAACGCATGACGTGCGAATCAATGCCGCCAATTCGTTAATCAATGCCTGCCTGAACGCAGCAGCGATGGCAGGGCCGAGGGCGGCGAAGAGCGCCGGAATCATCAGTTCTCACATTCGCACAGTGCGCATGCGGACCCGACGACGTCAGGAGCGTTTCAATGCCACGGGCGCTGAGTCGCTTCCGTCGCCCGTCGGACCAGGCGGGAAGGAAGGTACCCTTCAACGGGCTGCACCGTGCCAACTGGCCAGTTGCCACCCACAAATGCCACCCACCAACGCAGAGCCCTTCCTTTGGCCCTCGAGCCTCCAATCGATTCCCCGATTTTACTGGGGATCACAACGAAGGCCTGGCCGGAACGGTCGACGACTCCACGTCTTTTTTCTGTCCATCTGCCGATATCCTATCCCCCCCCCATCCCGCCCACACACACACGCGCAGCAAAACAAGACACAGACGCTTGGGTTTCGTCTTGAAGCTCCTTTTCTTGTCAGGCCGGGACCGCGCTGAGAACATGTCATGGGAGCTGCCCGTTTTGACCACTCTCATCCTCAGCGTCCTCGGCTTGTGGTGGGTTCATAACCCGCATTCGAGCTTCCAAAGGGCCTTCTTCTATGCCCTGGTCTGCCTGACTCTGCTCCTCGACCCTCGCCGTATCCTGCTGCACATGTCCGTCTCCCCGGCCACGATTGACGAATTGCGCGAATTCCGCCTCCATGTGCTGCTCATAGGCCACTTCAAGATGGTCTTGACTCTCGGCGCCGTGGTCTGGTCAGTCCCATCTCTGCCTGCTTTTGTTTTGCTCTCGCTAAAGTTTGTTTCGTTTCTGCAGGCTGTTGCACCGCTCATGGCAGACGCTGTGGAAGCCCGTCCCTGATCTAATCAACATCCTCGGAGTCGACGTCCCCGAATCCCCCGACGTTTCCCTCGCTGGCATTCGAGCCGACGCTGCCACTCTGAGCTGGTCCCGACCGCCGAGCAATCGTCCCGTGCAGAAATACTCAATACAGGTCAACGGAGTCCATGGTTAGTTGCCCCATAGTATCGCGACATTGTCAAAGCCGGGGTGTCCGTCCGAATGGACGCTAACAGGTGCTCGCGATAGTGGGTGATTCGCCTGGCAACGAGGTTGCTATCACCGTCACTGGCCTGAAGCCGGATCATTTTTATAACATTCGAGTGGTTGCGGTTGGCCCGAACAATTTTCAGGCGGGTAGTCCCGTGGTTCGGTTGCGAACATTCGGAAAAGACGGAAAGCCTCAACTGGGCAATTCACGACTGCCTCCTAGTTTCGCCGACAACGACCACCCTCGACACAAGCCCGATGCCGACAACGACGATTCCGACCCTCATCGGTCTTCCGTACCGTCCGTCGAGGCGGCTCCCGTCCTCGATGGAAACTCGGCACCTGCCGTTGACCTGAGCGCCACCGGCCCGGCCCAACGTCGAAATACGATAAATCGACGACAACATTCCCCCTCCGTGGCCAGTACCGAACAGCCTCAGATAAAGCCCCCCGTTTCCGATGGCCCCGAGATGTCTTTAGAGGAGCTGAATCAAAAGTTCGAGAGCATCCGAAAAGAAATCGACGATACGTTGTCACAATGCGCCAAGGATGAAGCCGAGTTTCAGCAGCAGGAGGAGGAACTGAAGCGAGAGAAGGAGAGAAAGAGACAAGCTCTCAAGGAGAAAGAAGAGCAAACAACCCAACTCAAAGCCTCTGTCCGCCTCACCATGGAACAGATGCGCGCGGCGGAAAAGGAGCGAGCGAGGAAGGAGCAGCAACTGAAGGACAAAGAGACCAAGAAGTCCAAGGTCCGAGACAGCACTGCCAAGTTTGAGAACGACATTGAGCGGATGAAGAAAGAACGAGAGGGCTTTCAAGCGCAGAAGGCGGAGCTGGAGCAGAAACGGGATTGCGATGCGCAAAAGCTCGATGAGACGAACGGAGACTTGGCCGAGAAGTGCGCCGAGCTAGAGGCGGAGCTGAAGGAAAAGGGCAAGCAACTCCAGGATCTCAAGGCAGCACGCGAACAGCTCCCAGGCGGAGACGACGAGCAGTGGCAAGAGGCCGACCTCCATGTCAAGCGCGAGTGGGACGCGCGGAGGAAGGAACTGCACAACCAACTGGTCGCCGAAACTAAGAAAGGACATCATCTGGAGCAGCATATTCGCGTTCTTGGCGAACAACTGAGCATTCAACATCAATCTGGCCTCGCCTTCTACAGCCAAGCGGAATCTGGCCCAATCGAGTTCGAACCTCAGCCATTGAGCAAGCGGCATAGTGGCAACAGCAACTCGCTCAATCTCTCATCGCCGCCAAACCAACTTGCCATTCCCGACAGTAGCTTCCTCGCTCGCAGCAACTTTGCACCCGGTCCCTTTATGGATATGACGGCCGACCACCCTGATGACCATGATGTGGATGCTGATCTGAGAGCGAGTGGTGGGCCGTTGAGTCCAACCGCTCACGCGCTTCTTCCGTCTGGTATATTCGACGAGACATTCGAGGGACCTGAATATAGGCCCCAACACGATCCGTTTCTCCCAGACTCCATCACTGCCCGGCATGATGCCCCTCAGTCACCCGCTTCGTCGGGGCAGACTCGGAGTCTCTTTTCTAGTCCACAGGGCTCCTCGCACAATCTGCCATTTCCGCAGTACGGAGAGACCGACCACCACTCCCTCAACATGGGAACATCGCCCGAAGCGCCTCCAGCAACAGGCCACCGGCTCACCAGCTTGTTGTCTTCGTTCCAACGTAGCCGGGCGGCCAAGATTCCCGAGGATGGCGGCATTCCGATCGGTACCCTTAAGCCGGGCCAGAGTCAGTCGTTCCCCCGCGGAACAGATGAGCACGAATTCCTCGGCAACAAGCGCCGAATAAGCTTCTCCTGGATGAATCGCCACTCGACGACTGAAGGAGCGCGCACAAGTGTAACATCTTCATCCAGGCCGTTTTCTGCTCGCCGACTGAATCCCTTCACGAGCTCTGCCGGGGCTCTTCCCGACCCTCACCCAGACGACTCTCGACCAGCATCGATATCGTCGACAGATCTCCCACGTCCTTCGACCGACAGCGGCCCCATCTGGGGAGCCCCAAGTGACATGTCGATTATCGCTAAGAACCGTTTGTGGTCTTCCCCCAATGATGGCCGTTGGCCATCTAGGAACGCTTCTAGGCGTCCGTCAATCCACGGGTCCCCGTCGGCCCTGGAGACGACGCTTGCGTCGGCTGATGACGAAATCCTCGACGACGACGACTTGTTGGACCCCCAAACGTCCCCTAGCCAGGTGGGCGTTATCGGCTCCCGTCCTCCTAGTCACAGAGCATCAATGAGCCAACGTCTGAACCCCGCCGCCCCGACCTTCATGGCCAGCATTTTCCGCAAAGATAAAGACAAGGAAAGTAGCCCTGAGAAGGAGAAATCCAAAGGCAAGGACAAGGAGCGACATCGGGACAAATCCAAGGAGGGTAGAAACAAGGCCAAAGAGGTCATCACGCCTTCCATAGAGATCCCGGACCATGTTGAAGATCCGCCATCCGATTCGCGTGTGTCCAGAGATGGTCACTCGGTCCATACCCTGGTCTCGGTCAGCGAATCACACGAGTCCCTGAACCTCGACAGCACCGCCTCGAATTCGACAACGGACATGACGCACTCGAGTTACAAAGACCCGGAGAACGTGGTTAAGAAGCTGTTCCGTAAGGGGAGCTCCAGCAAGTTCAGCCTGTCTTCAAGACTGGGCAAAGACTCGGGGCTTTTCAAGAAGGGACCAGGCAGCGCAACCTACTCGGAGAAGAACCTGTCCGCGGAGCACCGGTCCAGCATCGGCGACCTGGACGATCTGGGCGAGGATGTTTCTCAGATTGCTCGCAGCTTCGACAGCATGACAAGCAGCCCCTCACTGGGTGCGACGAGCTCTCGGGGCAAGGAGACCAAAGAGGGACGCATGGGCACGTGGCGATTTTCTATGAAGAAGAAGGGCAAGGATGCTTCTGCCAAGGAAAAGGAGAGTCTGGATCTGGAACGGGCTGGGGAAGGGGAATGAGGAATGGATGGACCGATTGAGCGCACTGTAGGCAGTCTTGTTAACTAGTATACAAAATCAGCGAGCAGACGGCATTGGCCCTGTCGTTATCTTGACTCTGCTGTCCGTTACTGCTGCTCACCCAAGTCGCCATGATCAAGACGAGAGTGAAGCCTGGGCTGCCCGCCAAGTGGTGAGAATCTGGTCTAGACGGCGGCCCACTTTTCCGCCATCATGACAGCTCACACGTGCTGAGGACTCGGCGCGCCTTTGAATGCCTGAACCCTCCAACGACGACTCACGAATACAGGCACCCAAACCCCCGATTGAACTGCTCGAGACGGTCGTTTGGCAAGAAGCGACGCATCCGAAATGAATGGAGCATTGGCAAGCACTTCCGCGCTGGACGCAGGTTGGTGCACCCACCAGTAGCTCTCGACCCCTTGAAGGCTCATTTGCTAACCTGAGTCCGCTGTCGCAGTCGACTATGACCCGATAGACCACCTCAACCTCCTCTTCTCCCGCCCGTCTGCCGTATCTTCCATTAGCCGCGTGTCCGAGACCCTACGAACTCATGAGAATGTCCTCTCCAACGACATCTCGGCCCTCGAGACGACCCAGGCCTATGGCCCCGACTCCAGCCTCGAGCGCATGCAGTCGGCGCAAGCCGAGCTCGCCCAGCTCTTCCGGAAAATCGAAACGGTTCGGTCGCGTGCGATAGAGACGGAGCAAAACATCACGTCCATGACGGCCGATATCAAGAGACTCGACGGCACCAAGAAGAACCTCACTCTCAGCATGACGGCTCTGAAGAGGCTGCAGATGTTGACCACGGCCTACGAGCAGCTCAGGGGGCTGGCCAAGACCCGGCAGTACCGCGAGTGCGCCGGCTTGCTCCAGGCGGTGCTGCAGCTTATGAAGCACTTCAACAGCTACAGGAGCATTGAACAGATCGCGACGCTGAGCAGGGGCGTCTCGGAGCTTCAGCGAGAACTGCTGGAGCAGGTCTGCGAAGACTTTGAGCTGGCATTTGTCAAGGGCGAGGTGGGCGCCCGTAGAGGGATGCTCGTCGAGGCATGTCTCGTCATGGATGCTCTGGGAGACTCGGCCAAGGCGCGTCTCATGACGTGGTACGTGAACACGGAGCTGCGCGAGTATCGCCAGGTATTCCGGGGCAACGACGAGGCAGGAAGCCTGGACAATATCGGAAGGCGATACGCGTGGTTCAAGCGCATGATGAAGACGCACGACGATGAGCATGCAATGATCTTCCCGCCGCACTGGAGGGCCAACGAAACCCTGGCAACGGCCTTTTGCGACGGGACGCGAGACGATTTCAAGGGCATATTGGAAAGGCTCATGCGACGGACGGATGCCCAGAAGATCGATGTCAATCTGCTGTTGAGCTGCCTGCAGGAGACTCTCGACTTTGAACAGAGTCTTGAAAAGCGCTTTGCTACGTCGTCGCGGGCGAGCATCGACACGCTCAACTCTGTCGAGGAAAAGACTCACAGCTTCCACGGACTGATTTCGCTGGCTTTCGAGCCGTACCTCAGCCTATGGGTAGAGTCTCAAGACAAGCAGCTCGCGGCCATGATACCAAAGTATCGTAGCCAGCCCCTCATTCCACCCGATGAGGAGTTCTCGCCCCAGTCGGTGATTACGTCGGCGATTGAGCTCTTTCACTTTTACAAACTGACTCTCGCCCAATGCGCCAAGCTGTCTACTGGTGCGCGATTGCTAGACCTATCAAAGACGCTGGCCAAGTACTTGGACGAGTACGCGCAGCAAGTGTTGCTACACCGGCTACAGAGCGGAGGAGCACAAGCCCCGGCAATCCAGGACGTGGTGATGGTGCTGAATACGGCCGACTTTTGGCACATTAACACGAACCAGCTCGAGGAGAGCATCAAGAAGCGCATCGACGGCGAGTTGGTGCCCAAGGTGGACTTGTCATCGCAATCGGACGCGTTCCTGGGAGTCGCAAGCGCCTCTGTTCTCGCGCTGGTGCGAATGGTCGAGGTCGAATGCGAGGGCGTCTGGCGCGAGATGAGAAACACCAACTGGAGCACCATGGAAAGCGTCATGGACCAGAGCTCATACGTTGCGGAGCTTGTCAAACTCGTAGATGGCAAGGCCGCCGAGGTGCTGGGACTCGTCTCAAAGCCACAGTACGCGAGGGCATTCTGCGACAACCTCGTGGATCATCTCGCAGCGGGCAACATCAACAGCATCGTGCAGTGTCGACCAATCTCCGAAGTCGGTGCCGAGCAGGTACGTCTCCCAGGGCCATGTCGGCGACGAGAGTGCGACTAACAATGATTACAGATGCTTTTGGACAAGTACGTGCTCACCAAAGCATTCGAGAGGTTGCTCTTGCACCACGCGTCCTTTGCGTCTCACGACGCACCCCCATCCAGCTTTGTGAGACGAGTGCAGCAGTGCATGAACCGGCTCGACCCGTTGCTCAAGACGTTGCAAGTGCGGCCGTCGCCGCCAGAGGGCCTGGTACAGGCGTATCTGATCCACATCGCCGACCGGTCAGACACGAATTTCAAGAAGATGCTGGACATCAAGGGCGTCCGCAAGATGGACCAAGGACACCTGATTGAGCTCTTTGGGATCCACCGCGACAGCACGCCCAACGAGAAGCTGGTGGCGAGCTCGCCGCTGCTGGGGCCGCTGATGCTATCGTCGGGGCTGGTCGGCGGCGGCGGCGGCGGCGCGGCGGGCGGCAGCTCCATGATGAGCCCGACGGCGGCGCTGTCGCTGACGGGATCGTCCGGGGGCCCGCGCTTCATCGAGGCCGGGTCGCTGGGCGAGAAGCTGCTGAGCGCGGCCCGGGACATTTCGCAGAGCAGCGGCGCGGGGGCGGGGCCGAGCGGGCTGGAGAAGGCCACGATTAACGAGAACCTACGCAACTTTGGCAAGTTCTTCAAGCGGGACATTGGGTCGCTCGGGGCGAGGTTTGGGAAGAGGGACGACGAGGCCCAGCCCAAGTGAGGCTGAGGAGGGGCATGGATTAATTAGTCAAGGGTGCGGAAGTAATAGGGCAAACATGCCCGGTTCATGCAAAATAATCTTGGCCTCATGATTCCAAATGCTCAAGTCTCGAAACTCCACAAGACCAAGCAGGGGAGGGGGGGGGGGGGGGGGAAAACCTCGGTCGTCCACACCCCGGGCGGGGGCTTAAAA
>WMHX01000401.1:0-17712 GCA_013420875.1 Thelonectria rubi
TATATTATTTTTAAGGAAAAAATAATATCTATTTATAGATTTTCTATTATATACATTTATAGCCTAATTAGAGTTATTATAGCCTTTTATAATTATATTTTAAGATTTTAAATTTATATTATAGTTATAATATAATTCTATATTTCTATAAATATGTAAATACTTTTAGATTTAATTTAAAGCTTTTTTATAAAAGGGATTTAGTTTAGAGGTATATTTAGATAGATTTATAAAAAGAAAATATATATATTTAGCTTAAATTTTAAGGGTAGAAATAATAAAGATCTTATTTCTTACTAAAAGAATAATATTTCTTTTTTAAAAAAGATAATAATTACTTTTTTAAGCTTATTTTTAAGGATAAAAGGAATTTTAATAATTAAAAAATTACTTTTCTTATATTTTAAAAGCTTATTATTTATATATTTTTATTTAATTTATATATAATTTTTTATTTTCTCTATTTATATATATTTATATTTCTAAAAAGTCTTTTATTTTCCCTAAATATTAAAATTTTAAATTAAAGAATAATAAATATATTAATTTTAAAATTTTATTTTTATTAAGGTTAATAATTATTAAATTATTTATATAATATAATATAAAGATCTAAAATTCTTTATTTATAAATATTCTTTTATTATAAAATATAGAATTAAAGCTTTATTTTTTTAGGTTTTTAGATAGAAATTTATATTATAATTTAAGATTTTATTTTAGACTATATAAAGCTTCATTTAGCTTTAAATATAGGTTTTAATATTTTAATTCTTCTTTAAAAAAGGAATTATTAATATCTTTATTTAAATCTTTAAAAATATAATCTTTAAAGCTTATAAATAAAATAATATATATTTCTTCTTCTAAAAAAGAATATATAAAGGCATTTTTATCTTATATTATAAAGTTTCCTAATTATTTATAATAGTTAATATAAGAAAAATCCTTATATTTTCTAGCCTATAAATAATTATAAAAACTTTATTATAATTAATATTTTCTATTTAATTAAACCTTTATATAACCTAGTGGGATTTATATTTTAATATATAATTATTAGAATTAGTTTTTATTTTATAAACTTAATAGCCTTTTAGAGCCTTTCTTCCTATAAAAAGCTTAAAAATATTTTAAGTATTTTATTTTAATAATTTATTTATTTCTAATTATCTAAAAATAACCTATTTTCCTTTATTTATTTTATTTATTGCTTAGAAGGTTCTATAAGGTTTAAGTCTTTTTGCATTAAAATATAAATAAAAGGAATTTCTTTAAAATCCTTATAGTATTTAAAAGGCTTTTTAGGAATTTTAATTAATAATTCTTTATTTTTAATTAAATTATTAAGATTATTCTCCTTTTTATTATTATTATTTATTATAGGATTTATAGGTTTTTTATTTAAAAAAGTATTTTCTAAAATAGTAATATCTTTAAAAATTATTATAATTTTCTTTTTATAGTTTTAGATTTTATAGTAATTATCCAAAAATCCTATTATAATAATTCCTTTATAAGCGTTAATATTTAATTTAAAAGTAAGGATTTTATTTTTATAATAAATTATAAATTTAAAGACTTTTATATTTTTTAAATCTTTTATATTTAAAATTATATTCTTTTTTTCTTTATAAGGCTTAAAAGCCCTAAAAAAGAATAAGGAATTTTATTATATATATATTTTATAGCTTTTAAAGCCTTTACTTATAGAAATTTAAATAGATTAATTACTATAAGAATAATTCTTATATTATTTATAATAGTTTTATTTATTATCTTTATTGCTTTATCAGGCTTTTTAATATAAAAAGGAGAAAAATTATATAAAATTCCTTTTTCTTTATAATAATTAGCTATAAAATATCTATATTTTAAAGTATTATTTAAAAATAATTCTTTTATAATAATCTTTTTATCATTATTTTTTATAAAAACTTTATAATTTTTAAACCTATTTAAAATATCTTTTTTATATTTTAATTTATAGATTTTTAGGTATTTAATTCCTTTATTTAAGAAAATTATAAAATATTTATAGTTTTTAAAGGCTATAAATTTTATAGGTTTATAAATATATAAGATAATTTTTTTTAGGAATTTATAATTCTTTTTATTAGATTTTTTATTAATTTTATTTATATATTTTCCTTAAAAATAATTATTATAATTTTAAATTTTTTTAATATTTGCTTTAGGGAATAAAAAGGTATAAATTATATTTTTAGAATTTTTATATTTTCTTTATATAATCTAAAAAGATATTTCTTTAAAATCTTTATATTTAAGTAATTAAATTTTAAATATTATTTATAGAAATCTATTTTTATTTTTTTATTTATAAATATAAAAATTACCTTTTTTATAGGGGTTTTTTTAGAGATTCTTTATAAGAATTTTTATAAAAAGAATAATATTTTTCTTTAAAAATAAATTATTTTTGTTTAATATATATATAAGAATATAATATAATTTTCTTCTTAAGAATCTTATAATTATAAATTTATTATTTTTTAAAAAAATTATAATTATTTTTTTATATAAAAATAAATATTATTTAAAAAAAAATTTTTATAAAATTTATTCTTAATTAAAATATATATATTATATTTTTAATATAAATTTTTTTTTATAATTAAGAAATTTTATATATAAATTTCCTATTTATTAAATATTTATAATATAAGCTTTCCCTTAAGAAATAAATTTATTTATAAATTTAAAATCCTTTTAATAAGATTTTTTATATATTATATATATAATAATATTAATATTATAAATAATTTTAATAATTTTAATATTTTTATTAGTTTTTTATATATTAAATACTTTATTTTTCTTAAAAATTATTAAAAAATTCTAAAGTTCTATAATTATAATTCCTAAAGGTATATTAAAAGGTTTTTCTAAAATATTATTAATTATATAGGCTTTTATTTTATAATCTTCTATATTTAGATCTATAAAACTTAAAACGCTTAAGGTCCTAAAATTACTTAAAGAGAAAAAAAATTATTTTATTTTTATTTTAAAGTGCTAAAAGCTAATTAGATTATTAAGTAAGGATTTATTAGCTAATAATAGCTTTTCCTATTTTTTTCTCTTTAAATTATAGTCTTATTAGGCTTAAACCTCTTTTTAGAGATTTTATTTTCCTCCTTTAAAATTTTATAATTTTTTATAAAGCTTTTAGGAGCCTTATAAGGATATAATTAATAATAGTCTTTAGAAATATAACCCTATTTTTTATAATTAATATATTTAAAACTTATTTTTCTAATTTTTTAGGGTTTCTTACTTTTTATAAGGTTTATTCCCTTTAATTAATTCTAAATTCTTTTAGATTTATTTAATAAAAAAGATAATATAAATTCTAAAATATAAATATTTAAATTATTTTTTAAAGCTTAAAAAATATTAATTATATAATTAAAAAACTTTTATTTAGATTATATAAAATTTAAATTATAATAATTCTTTTAGGGATTTAAATATCTTCAAAAGTTGATTTATTAGAAAACTCTTTAATTTTATTTAAATATTTTTTTATAAATTAATTATTTAAATAAATATTAAAAAAATCCTTTATAAAGAGAAATTTACTAATAAAATTAAAGAAATTATAAAAGGTTTTTAAAGTATTTAAAATAAATTTAATATTTTTTATATACTTAATTTAAATTAAGAATTTATTTTTTAATAAGAGGTTTATATTAGTTAAGGCCTTTTAAGTCTTAATATATCCTTTAATATATAAAGTATATAGAAGTTTTTTTTTAATTAAAAAAGGCTTAATTTTAATAGCCTAAATAATATAATCTTTATTACCTTTAAGCTTAATACTTTAAATATTATTATTAAAATATATTATAAATAAATAAATAAATTATTCCCTTTTAAAATTCAAAATTTAATATTTTAATTAAGAAATTAAAATATAAATTTTTTTAATTAAAAAATATAAAAAGATATATTAAGAATTTAATATATAAATTAAATAATTAAAAATTATAATTTTTTAATAATATAAGAATTAATTAAAAGAATTAAGATTTAAAAGAATTATAATATTTAAAGCTAAATTTAAATAATTTAAAATATAAAAAGGAATTATTAATAATAAGATTAATAAATTAAATTATAAAATATAATCTTTAATAGATTTTATTAAATAAATTAAAAAGGTATTTTAAGTAATTTATATTAATTATAATTTAATAATAAAAATATTAAATAAAAATAAAAAAAAATAAAAAGAAATATAAAAAAAATTAAAAAGAATTAAAAAAAAATTAAATTTTTAAGGAAAAAGGCTAATAAAAATTAATAAAAATAATATAGAAATACTCTTTAAAAACTCTTAAATATAAGACTTAAGCTTATAATCTAAAGAATATAAAAGATAATAAAAAGTAATAAAAAGAAACTTTAAAAAAAATTTAAAAAATAAAATAAAGAAATAATAAGATTTTAATTAAAAATTAAGAATTAATAAATTAAAATAATTATAATAATATAAAGATTATTTTAATTAATTAAAAATAAATTATTAAATTAATAATAAATAATTATAAATAAAAAAAGAAAAACTTTTATTATTTATTAATAATTTCTTAATTATTATTAATTTATATATAATAATATATATATTAAATAANNATATTAAATAAAAAATATATTAATAATAATTATAATAATATAAGAAATTTTTATTATAAATTAATAAAAATTATATAATTTATATTTAAAATATATAATATTTTAAACCATTATTTAAATTACTATTTATATTATTATTACTGCATATCACATTATAAGCTAAATATATATATTATTTATCTGTCTAATGACTTATTGAAAATGCACTCTCTTTTTCCTACTAATTCTATTAACCTTTTCGACCCCCTGGCTTTTTTATATAATTAGACCTTAATTATAGTGGGATTTTCTCCTCCCTCATTTATCATTATTATTATTATTAGGCCAGGTCAGCCAGACCATTAAGTCCCTAACTAATTGCAGCAGCCATTTCTTATAAGGGTCTATATTAGGTAGGTCTAGAAGTATTATATCTTCTAGAAATAAGGCCTCTTATAGGTCTAATTTGCCCCCCTTAATTAGCTTTTTTAATAAGGCATTTAGTTTTATTTATTTTATTTTTAGCTATTAATTTCTCTCTAGATTATATTTATATAGGAGATTATATATATAGAGCAGGATTTTGCACTTAAAGGCTATAAGATTAATAATTTCTATATAATTTATTAATTATATATTAAGTATTATAATTAGAATGCCTTTTTTAAGCTTATTTCTACCCTTTAAATTTAGGCTAAAAAGTATACTATTTAGCTTTTTATTATTATATTTAAGCTTATTTTAAGAGCTTTAAGTAATTAAATCTTTATTATATTATAAGGCTTAATAGAGATAATCCCTTATAGGATATATTATAAAATATAACTTTTAGGTTATTAATTTATTAATCTAGTTATTATATAGTATTAATTAGTTAAGATATAAGGAATTATAGGTATTAGAATTAGTTTATAATAGATTTTAAGGGAAGAAGGAATAATAGGCCTTTTATCCCTTTAATATTAATTAAAAGGTAATATATTTACTTTAAATAGGGGTTTAATTAAGGTTATATTAAGTTATTAAGGCTTATAAGTATATATAATATAGTAAACTTTATTGATTTAAATTGCTAGATCTAATTTAGGTATTAAGTTATTATTATTTACCTTATTAGAGAGAATTGGGCTATTTTAATCCCCTTTTTAGGTATAATAAAAGCAAAAAATTTTTTTTTTTAAATAATATTTTAAAATATATTTAATATAAAACTTTTAATATATTTAAAAATAAAAATTTTTAATAATTTAATTAAATAATAATAATTATAATAAGAAAATAAGGCCTTAATAAGAGAATAATATAATATAATATTTCTAATATAATATTTAATTATTGAACCTATTTATTTATTTTAATAGTAAGTTGCCTAATTAAATAAATATATAATATTCTCTTAATATCCTTTAATTAATAAAATATAAAAATTATAAAATATATTATTATAATCTTTAGATTTTAATAATTTTAATAGTTAAATTTATTATTTTATTAGATAAATATTAAAGTAGTTATTTATAAAAGAACTTTTATTATTTTATATAAAGGGCTTTTATGTTAATTAAATATTTTAATATAAAAGCCTTTAAATTATTAATTAAATTAATTTAATTTAAATGCGTTATTAATATATAATATAAAGTTTATATTTAAATTAGTATTAAATAGTAAATAAGAAGACTTTAAAAAGGACTTTAAAGGAAAGTTTATAATAAAAGGATTTATAATTATAGCTAAGAAGAATTCTTATTATTTTAATTCTAAATATAATAATAAGGGAAGATAATAATAAGAAAGAAATAAAATAAAAGAAAGATAAAAATATTAAAAGAAAAAGAAAAAGAAGAAAATAAAATAAAGGAATAATAGAGATTAAAGGGAAAAGTTATATTTAAAAGTTTAATTTTATTATATATAAATAATTAATATTGTTATAATTATATTATTATTTTAAGTTTAATTAAACTTAAAGATATAAAATAATTATTATAATATAATATTATATATTTATAATATAAAGAGTATTAATATAAATTTATTTTTTAATATTATTATAATATTAGAAATCTTTATTTATTTTAAGTAAAAAAGTCCTAAATTATAAAGTAATATAAATAGTAGAAATAAGCTAGCTTATTAATACTCCTTTCTAAATATTATAAAATTATCTTTTATTAAATAATTACCTTTTAATATTAAAATTAGAGAGATAATTTCATTATATTTTAAATTAAAAAGATATTATTATTATTATTAATTTCTTTTTTTTAAATCTATTATACTTAAAAAGGGAGTTAAAATAGCTTAATTCTCTTAAATAAAATAAATATTAATAACTTAATACTTAAATTAAATGTAATAATTTAAATTAATTAGATTAATTATATATTTATAAGCCTTAATAATTTAATATAATCTTCATTAAAACCCTATTTAAAATAAATATATTACCTCTTAATTAAAAGGATAAAAAGCTTATTATTCCTTTTTCCTTTAGAACTTATTATAAATTAATTTTAATATTTATAATTCTTTATATTTTAATTAATTAATATTATATAATAATTAGATTAATAAATTAATAATTTATATTTTATAATACATTTTATAAAAATTTTATTTTTATTAAGCCTTATAATATAATAAGAATTTAATTATTTAAAACTATTAAAATAAGCTTTATAATAGTCTGGATTAATTCCTAATAAATATTATAGAGGTTATTTATAGTATTATTAGTAAAGAGGTTAGGGCATTAAAATTAAGTAAGAGAGTAAATAAAATATTATATTGCTTAATAATTAATTACTAAAAGTACTAAAAGTAATTAAAATAAATCAATTTTAAATCTCTTAAATAATTAATATAAAGTATTTATATTAAAAGCTAAATAGCTATTAGTAACTATTTATAGTAATAATTATATTTATATATTAGGGCTATTAAGGGGTTTATAATAATATATTAAGTAAACTATAGTAAATTAATTTGCAATTTATTTGAGTTTATATAGTAATTTAAGGTAAACTTATTATAATTAGAGGAGGTTTTTTATAGGTATAGGGTTATATAGAATCTAAATGTCCTAAGCATTCTAGCCCATAATATAATATCTCCCCTCTATTAATCTTATCCTTAAGGCTATTAAAATTAGCTTTATTAAACTCTTTTATAATTAATTAAATTTATTCCTTTAAATATTTAAATTATATCTTATTAATTTACTATATTAAATTATATTTTAAAATCTAAATCTAAATATATTAGCCTTATTATATATATTAATTCTAAGGGCTTTAATATTATGCCCTATTATTACTATTTTCAGAATAAATAAATCTATTCTATAATTAAGCGATCTTCGTATTATTAAGCCTATATTAATTAGGGTCATTCTTATAATAATAATAATATAGCTTCTTTTTATAGATTCTGCCTTTTTTTTTTTTTATTTTTTTTTTATTTTAATTTCTATTTAGTTTTCTAAAATATAAATAATTAAATAAAAATTAAATCTAATATTAAGAAAATAGAGATAGAATTATAAGAGATTCTATCTTATTTAAATTACTTATGCAAATAGTATAAATTATTAAAGTTATAAGGTAATAATTTATTTGCTTATAGGATAATTAAATTAGATAAGGAGGATAGGGCATATTTATAGGAGGAGGCCCTTCTTATAAAGCAATAGTCTATTAAAGCAGTACAGTCCTTTAGGGCTATAGGCATTATTAACTAGAGTTCTCTGGATTTAGAGGATCTTAGTAATATTAATTCCTTACTTAATCCTATTATTATTAATAGAATTCCTTTAATAAGCATTATATATTATAAGTAAGACATTTTAGTAATTCCTATATATTTTTATTATTCTTATATCCTTTCTCTTTAAGTATTTAATAAAGCTATCTTCTTTTCTTATATTAAGGATTTATTCTATTTTATACTCCTTAGGGCTTTTACTTTAATTTCCTAGTTTTTACTAATCTTAATAATAATAGTATTATCTATTAATTTAAATAATAAAATATAAAAGATTAAATATATCCTAATCTTTAGGCGTAGGTCTAATTTATAGTTATTTTTTTAGATTTTTTTAAGAATTTTATAAGGGCTAATATACTTAAAATTAAGCTTCTTATTAAATTGTTTTATATTAATATTCTTTATATAAAGAGTATTAAATCTCTTTTTAAGAAAATTAATTCTTTTAATTTTTATTAATTATAATATTATTTATATTAATTTTATGTAAAAGAAAATTTAATATATAATTCTTTATATAAATTCTTAAATTAATTTAATATAAATATAGTTATTAATCTAATAAATCTATTTTATAATTCTTTATAAGTATTAAAAGTAAATCTAAAATTTATATAATTAAATATAATCTTTATACTCTTATTAATTATACTATTTTAGGCTAACTATATAGTAAATAGCTTTTTAATCTAACTATTCTAGCTATAATTAATATAATAATAAAAATAGGTTTTAATAATCTAATTTATTTACTCTATTTATTTATTAATTTAGGGTCTTTATATAATATTTAATTTATATTTTAATTTAATCCTTATTATAAAGTATTATTAGAATTCTAAGAAAAAAGGTAGTTCTCTATTTAAAATAATTTTAAATAGTAAGCTATATATATTAATAATATATTATAAAAAGATATAAAATAATTCTTCTATATTGATTACTTCTTAATATAGAATAAAATAAGAAAATTTAATAAATCTATTAATAATATTATTATAGGCTATACTTATTATAAGGTCTAATAATAAGGGTAATTTTATAATAAAATCTATAATAATTAAATCTAATAATCTTATAGTAATTAATTAGGGTTATAAGCATTTATATAGCTTATAGTATTATATTTTAGTTTTTTTATAAATAAAATATTATTTAAGAATCCTTTTAATTATATTTTTAATTTTAAGAAAAATAAATATTATTTTAATTTATTTAAAGATTTTATTAATTCCTTAATATTTATATAATAAATATTTATAGATTTTATATAAAAATTATTTATATAGCTCCTTTAATATATATTATTTATTAATATTCTTAAATTTATATTATTTCTAAATATATTTTAGAATTTCTTATAGTAGTAGATTTCTCTATTTTATTATAAAAGTTATTTTAATATTATTATATATTAAAATAATACTTTTAGTAATTTAATCTATTTTATAAATCTATATAGCTATAAATTATTATTATATTTATAGTAATAATTATTTCTATATTATAATAATATATTTCTACTTAAACTAACCTTTAGGAGTAAGATATAAAAATTATTTTTTAATTTTAATCTTATATATATTAAAATTAATTTTTTAATTAAGAATATTAGCTTATTTACTCTTAAGGCCTTTCTTATATTTAATAAAATAAATAAATTTAAAAAGATATTTAATATATTTAAATTATTATCTATTTAATTTTTAGATTATAATAAAATGTAAAATATTTTTATAATCTATATAGATTATAACCTAATAATAGCTTTTAAGGCAATAATATTAAAACTCCTTAAAGGTATTAATAATAGCTAAGAACTCTTTATTATAAATTAAATAGTTAAATTCTATTTTATATATTTTATAGGAATAAAATATAATAAAGTATAAAAATCCTTTATTATTATATTATTTAATTTAAATATATAAAATAAAATCTAAAAAATTTATTTTAAATTTAATTAATTATTTAAAATTAAATATCTTAAATATTAATTTACTAAGAATAAGATCCTTAATATATTTAAATACTTCTTAAATATTAAATATTTATAAGAATTTTTAATCCTTTTATATAAATTCTAAAAATAATATAGCAATTTTATTAAAATTCTTAAGGAATTATTAATAATAATTAATAAATTTAAAAAATCTTTATACTTTTTTAAAAATAATTAATATTAATTAATCCTTAATTATTTAAATGTTCTTTAGGTCTATTTTAATCTTATTATAAGAAATAATATATCTTAAGAATTTTACTTTTAAGATATAAAAATAGTTTTTCTTAAGTTTAATTAGTAAATTTATATTTTAAAGGGCTTATAATATTATATAGATATATTTTATATATTTTTATTCTATTCTAAAGAAAATAAAAATATTATTAAAATAGTATATTATAAATATATTAAAATATTTATATAATATATTATTAATTATATATTAAAATATAATTAATATATTAATAAATTTAAAAAGTATAATAAGATATTTAAATAATTTATATTTTATCCTAAAAGTAATTATCTATTTATATCCTTCCTTAATATAGATTAAATTATAAGCTCTTTTTAGATTAAATATAATAAAATATTTTATTTTATAAAATTCATCTTTTAATTTATTAATTAAAAGTAATAATATTTAATTCTTAATTATTATATTATTAAATATATAATAATTTATAATAAAGTAAAATTTATTATTCTTTTTAGGAATAAATATAATTAAATAGCCTATAAATAATTTTAATATTTTAATATATTCTTTTTTTAATATATCTTTAAGGTAATTTTTAAGCTTATATAGTTATATTTTATTAAGATTATAAATCTTATAGAATTTAATTATAATTTTATCCTTAAATTATATTTTATAGTCCTAATTTATATATAATAATAGACCTATTTCTAGTTTTTTAATAAATAATTATTTATAGACTTAATATTATATTAATATATTCTATAATTTATTATTCTTATTAGGATCTCTCTATATAAAGTCTTTCTTTATTTATATAAATTTTTATTTAAAATATATAATTTATTATTATATTTATTATATTTAGCCCTTTTTATATTAATATTATATTCCTTAAGGAAATTATATATTATTTATAGGCTAAAGAGTATTTATATATTTATTTCTTTAGTCTTCTCCTATTTTATTAATAGAAGATTAAGATCTTATATTATTCTTAAAATTATTATTATTATTATTAATTATATTACCTTAAAAGGTTTATATTTAATTAATATACTATTTAATAAGATAGTTATAATAATAAAACTGTAAATACTTTAGGAATAGATTATATTCTTAAAGTAATATAATATTAAAATTAAAATCTTAATTCTTTTTTTTAATAAATATTTTAAGGTAATTAATCTTATAGATAGTTTATTTATTTTTATATTAAGATAAATTGCCTTTAATATTATAAATATTATAAGGCTTATTTTTATCTTTTTATAATAGCTTAAGATAATTAATAATCTTTAGATTAATAATAGTATTTATCTTTATTTTATTATTTATTAAAATAAATAAATTATTTTTATTTAATTTATATTTATAATATTATTTATTATTTTAATATACTTAAGCTCTAAATTGTATATAAAGCTCTTTATAGAAATTCTATAATTCCTTCTAGCTCTTATTAATCTTATAGCTCTTTTATAAATAGTATTAATTATTTTTTATTAGGGATATTAGGTTATTAAGCTATTTTTATATTTTTAAGTTTTATTTTATAGTATTAACTTATATTTATTTAGCTTTCTTTAAGTATTTTTATATTTATATATAAATCTTCTATTATTTATATACTTAGCATTTTTTATCTTAATAATATTCTATATTATAATCTCTATTTATATATAATTTAAAGTAAAGATTTTCTCTCTTTTTAAGAATATAAATTCTAAGGTTAATAAGTTATTATTTACTCTATTAATCTATAAGGTCATTTATTATATATTATTTTATAATAGAGTATGGTCCTATTTATATAAGGAAGTAATTATTAATTACCTTTTTATTTAAATAGAGAGTATAATTATTATTAAAATATAAGACTTATAAGAGTTTATAGTAATCTTTATATATTATAATATATTTTAATATATTTCCTATTTAGGGTTTATTATGCTATAAATAATATATAGTATTTAGGCTAATCCTATAAATATAGAAGCTTTTAGTATTTATATTTTATCCTTATATAATAATAGTATAAATTAAGTACTATTTTAATATTATAGCCTAGCTATTTAATAATTTAGATCTTTTATTATTATTTATATTTAAGTAAATATTTTTAAGTTTAATAGTAAAATTAAATTATTATATTTATTGCATTTTATAGGGCATAAGATAAGATTATAATTCTTCTTTTAGTTCTTTTATAATATTCCTTTATTAGATTTATTTAATAAGTATAATATCTAGTAATTATAAGTAGTCTTATACGAGGTTATTATAAGTAATTATTTTAGGTATATTTATAGTACTATTATACTATTATTTAGCTTTCTATAGGAATTTATGAGGTATATTATTATTAAAAATAAAGTTAATTTCCTATTTATTATTAAAATAAATAATTATATTAAATATGTTATTACTTAGCTTAAATATAATAAAGAGTCCTTTAGGGGTAGATCCTTATCTAAGGTACTTAATAATATTTTGCTTAGCTTTATATTATATATAGGCTTACTACTTATTATTATAATTGTTAATAGTTATATTATAGAGGTTTTTATAAAGGTTCTAAATATTCAATTAAATTAATCCTATAAAGGTTTGAATCTTATTATATTCTTAATATATTATAATAAATATTTATTAAATATAGCCTCATAGCTTATTAAGGTAATAAGTATTATTCTTACCTTCTTTATATATAAAGTAATTATTATTATAATATACTATTTAATAATATAATATATAATTTATTATTAGTTTATTATTATAATTAGCTTATTTTATTATATTTTATTTTATTATAATTACTCTAAAAGTCGTTCCTTTTAAAATAGGCTTATATTTTTAATTAGTCTTATTAGGGTTTTAATATTTATATTTAATATATTCTTTCTTTCTATAATTCTAAGAAATGCATTTTAAGAAGTCCTTCTAAATAGCTCTAAATTTTATAGGGCTATTATGAGTTCCTATTATAATATTAGGCTCTTATTATTATTAAGCTTTCTAATTTATAATATATTATAATTATTAATAATAATTATTATTTCTAATATTTAAATATACTTTATATTATTAAGAATATTATTAATTATTAATTCTAATAATTTAAGTAATATAAATAATTAATAAGAATATTAAATTATTTATCTTTATAGAGTTCTTTCTAAATTTATTATTTAAATTTATTAAAGAAAAATAATATAAAAATATTTTAATCTTAAGGTAATTTAATTATAAATTAAATAAATTTTATATTATAATTTAAAGTAAATCCTATTTATTTAAATTATTTAATTTAAGTCTTAGCCTTAGATTTCCTTTTAATAACTCTAAATACTTATTAAGATTCCTATTTAGAGATATTAAAATTTATATAAATATATAAAGTATAATAATTCTATTTAATTATTAATTTTTTATTATAATTATATATAATAAATTTAATTTATTTAGTAATATTATTAATAAATTATCGTATAATATAATAGACTTTAATAGCCTTATTTTAAAATTAAATAAGGTAATATAAGAAATAGATTTTAGAGGTAATAATAAACATTTAAAGCTTATATATAATACTATTAAACTTTTTAAGTGCAATTAGCTTAAGGATTTCTCTAGTATTTTAAATAATAATAATAATAATAAGAAAATTATAAGTTTATTTGCGCTATAAGTTTTATTATTCCTATTACGCATTAAGAACTCTATTAATCTATTTATAGAATTTATTAATATAAAGGTTAAGAATATAGACTTTACTTTTATATTAAATATATATATTATATAGGCAAGTTAGAGTTATTTATAGTCCTTATTAAAGGAGGGTACTATAATTATTTATTTTAATATTAATAGGAGGTTAAGAAAGTAATTATTTTTTAATAGTAATATTCTATTATTATTAGTAAAGAGGAGCTATTATTATAATAGAATATTACTTAAGGGTAATATAATAACCTTCTAAATAAGAGCTTTTAGTATATTATAATCTAGGTTAATTCCTAATAGATATTATAAAGGTTATTTATAATATTATTAATAAAAAGGTTAGGGCATTAAAATTAAATAAATAAAAGAGTAAATAAAAATATTATATTGCTTAATAATTAATTATTAAGAGTACTAAAAGTAATTAAAGTGAAGTAATTATAGGTCTTTTAGGTAGTTAATATAAAGTTATTATATTTATATATTAGGGTTATTAAACGGTTTATAATAGTTTATTAAGTGAATTATAGTAAATTAGTTTATAATTTATTTAAATTTATTTAAATTTATTTAGTAATTTAAGGTAAACTTATTATTATTAAAGGAGTTTTTTTATGGGCACAGGGTTACATAAGATCTAGGCGTCCTAAGCGTTCTAGCTTATAATAAGTTTAAATATAATAATAAAAAGCTAAATATAATACCCTTTAATTTAAATTTAAAAAATAAAAAGTAATTTAAAAAAAGTAATTTAATTATAATATTTAATATATAGTTAATAAATTATATATAAATAATTACTTTTATTGTATTTAAATATAAAATCTTAATTTATATATATAAATATATATATAAGCTTAATATATTAATAATTTTAAAATTAAAAATTAAATTAAGAAAGTTAAATATTTTCTTAAGAAAATTAATTAAAAAAAGTAAATTAAGTTTATAAAAGGCCTGATTTTTAAAAGATATAATATTTTTAAATATATTTAATATAAGCTCTTATAAGAAATAGCTATTATACTTAATTAAGTACTTAATAGTTTTATTAATCTAGCTTAATAATAGTAATAATATATAAAAAAGAAGAAAATCTTATTATAATTAAGATCTAATTATATAAAAAAGCTAAAAAATTAAATTTATTAATAAGATTAATAGGAAAAAGAGATTATATTTTTAATAAAATATTAAATAAATAAATAATATATATATTTAATTTATAATATAATATATAATAATAATAATATAAATAGTAATTCAAATAATAAAATAATTTTAATAATAATATAAATTATTATTATTTTTAATTTTTTTAATTTTTCTTTATTTTATTATACTTAAAATGGGGATTAAAATAACTTAAGTCTCTCTAATAAAATAAATAATAAGTTAATACCTAAATTAAATCTAATAATTTAAATTAATAAGGTTTATTATATTATATATATTTATAAGCCTTAGTAATTTAATATAATCTTAATTAAGACTTTATATAAAATAAATATATTACCTTTTAATTAATATTAAAAAGATAAAAGATTTATTATTTCTTTTTCCTTTAGATTTAATTATAAGCTAATTCTAATATTTATAATTATATATATTTTAATTAATTAATATTATATAATAATTAAATTAATAAATTAATAATAATATATTCTATAAGGGATTATTTTTATTAAGCTCTATAAAATATTAAGAATTAAATTATTTAAAGCTATTAAAATAACCTTAAATATAATAATAAAGAATTAAATAAAATGCTTTTTAGCCTAAATATTAAGAATAAAAATAAACTTCAAAAAGGCATTTTAATTAAAATATTTAATATATAATTAATAAATTATATAAAATTATTAATTTTATAGCTCTTAAATATAAAATCTTAATCTATATATATAAATAGAAATTAATAATAATTTAATAACTAAAAAGGGAATTAAATAAATTAAATGCCTTATTAAAGAAATTAATTAAGAAAAATAAATTAAATTTATAAAAAGCTTTATTTCTAGAAGATATAATACTTTTAGACCTATTTAATATAAATCTTTATAAAAAGTAGCTATTATAATTAATTAGGCATTTTATAATTATATTAATTTAGCTTAATAATAATAATAATAATAATAATAATAATAAATATAGGAGGAGAATTTTATTATAATTAAGATTTAATTATATAAAAAAGACTAAAGGGTTAAAAGGGTTAATAGAATTAAGAAGAAAAAGAGATTAGATTTTTAATAAATTAATAAATAAATAAATAATATATATATTTATTTATAATATAATATATAATAATATTAATATAAATAGTAATTTAAATAATAGAATAATAATATTAATAATAATATATTTAATTATTAAATTATTATTTAATATTTTAATTTATATATTTTCTAGAAATAATTCTTAAAAGGTAATTATTATATTAACTCTTTTCCTTTTCTTTTTTGCTTTATTATCCTTAAAAAGGAAATTAAAATAGCTTAATTCTCTTTAATAAGATAAATAATAATAATTTAATATTTAAATTAGATTTAATAATTTAAATTAATAAGCTTTATTTTATTAAATATATTTATAAGCCTTAATAACTTAATATAATATTAATTAAGACTCTATTTAGAATAAATAGATTACCTTTTAATTAATATTAAAAAAATAAAAAACTTATTACTTTTTCTTTCTTTAAAATTTATTATAAATTAATTTTAATAATTATAAGGGCTTATCTCTATTAAGCCTTATAAAATAATAAAAATTTAATTACTTAAAATTATTAATATAAATTTAAATATAATAATAAAGAGCTAAATAAAATACTATTTAATCTAAATATAAAAAATAAATTTAAATTTAAAATTTTTATTTTAATTATAATATTTAATATATAGTTAATAAATTATATAGAAATTATTAATTTTATAGCTTTTAAATATAAAATCTTAATCTATATATAAAAATATAAATTACTAATAATTTAATAACTAAAAAGGGAATTAAATAAATTAAATATTTTATTAAAGAAATTAATTAAAGGGATTAAATTAAATTTATAAGAGGCTTTATTTTTAAAAGATATAATACTTATTAGACTTATTTAATATAAATCTATATAAAAAATAGCTCTTATAATTAATTATTTTATAATTATACTAATTTAGTTTAATAATAATAATAATAATAATAAATAAGGGAGGAGAATTTTACTATAATTAAGGTCTAATTATATAGAAAAGGGTTAAAAGGGTTAATAGAATTAGTAGGAAAAAGAGATTATATTTTTAATAAATTATTAAATAGATAAATAATATATAAATTTATTTATAATATAATATATAGTAATAATAATATAAATAGTAAT
>WMHX01000041.1:0-24709 GCA_013420875.1 Thelonectria rubi
AAAAAAAGAAAAAAAAGAAAAGGGGGAAATAATATTAAAAGAAAAAAAAAAGAAAAAAAAGGGGAAAATAAAGAGAAAAAAGAAAAGGGGGAAATAAAGGGAAAAGAAAAAAAAGAAAAAAGGAAAATAAAGGGAAAAAAGAAAAGGGGGAAATAAAAAGAAAAGAAAAAAAAGAAATTTAAAACTCTAAATTTAAATTTACCCTTAAGCCTAACTCTAAGCCTAATTTAAGCCTAACCCTAAGCCTAACCTTAAGCCCAACCCTAAGCCTAACCCTAAGCCTAACTATAAGCCTAACTTAAGGCCTAACCCTAAGCCTAACTTAAGGCCTGACCCTAAGCCTGACCCTAAGCCTCTATAAGAAACTCTAAAATCTCTAGAATTCCTATAGGGAATTCTCTATTAAATAGAGAAACTAACCTTAAGCCCAACCCTAAGCCTGACCCTAAGCCCGACCCTAAGCCTGACCCTAAGCCCGACCCTAACCCTCTATATATATAAGAAACTCTAGAATCTCTAGAATTCCCATAGGGAATTCTCTATTAGCAATGCATCTATGAGGTTACCCCTTGCCTCATAGAAAACACTATATAAATTCAAAATGCACTATTAATAACCAAGGGGTAAACTTATAGAAAAGTAGGGGGGGGTAAACTTATAGAGATTTTATATATTAAAATACTTAAAAAGTATATATAGTAAAAGATAACTTTAAGGATATATTGCTTATTAATTTTTAAGAGTAAAAAAGCTAGTTTATAGTATTGCAATTAAGTTAAAGTTTTTAATATAGTGCTAAATTAAAGTTAAGAGTAGACTAAAATTAATTAAATTAGTATGCCACTAAGGGCAGTTAGCATTCAGGCCTAAACCTATTAAGCCCATTTATCCTATAAAGCTATAAAATAAATAAATAAATTAGCGCTAATAGCAATCGGGAAGGGCTGCAAATTTAATACTGCCCTAGCAATATAATAAAAGCAATATAATACTATATAATAATAAAAGATTTAAAAAAGGGATTAATAGAAATTTTATTAATAGCTATTAATTATTATTATTATTATTATAAAGCTATTTATTTATTTGCCTAAATATCTATTTATTATTTACTATAAATATAAAATTAGATTAATAGTAAATAAAATTGCAATATATATAAAGAAGCAATATAAGGATATTAGCTACTAATAGGCCTAAGCAATTACCTAAATAGCAGAAGGCATACCTAATATTATTATAGACCAGGCCAGATTATAATAATAGCCATTACTATTACTTAATATTAATTTAATCCTATATATTAGGGCGCTAAGATAGGATAGGCTAGATTGCTATATATACTTATATATTATTTAAAATAAATAGTAGATATAGAAGCATTACTAATAGGACTATAATTAGGTTAATAATTAGAAGAAAGGCAGTAATATAAGGTAGAGAGCCTATTAAGAGTAATAGCTAGTTCTATAGAGAAGCGGGGTATATTACTAATAGATTTCTAGATAGGGTTATAATAAGTATTAATTTAAGGTTAACTAGAGTATACTATTAAGTAATAGCTAAAGAGGCAATAGAGGCAATAGCTAAGGAGAGGTTATATATATAGCCAAGTTTTTATAATACATTCAATATAAGAATAAGGAGGCATTTAAGAGCAAGGCTAAGGCCTAGATCTAAAATATTAATAATAAATAAAAGGCGCAAAAATAATTAAAGCAATGCAGATAGGCCTAGCATTTAGCTAAGATTAATAAAATATAATTATAAGAGGAAGTATTATAGCCTATTAGCAATAATAAGCTAATATTATAAAAGATATAAGCAATTTTTAAATCTATATTAAATAATGCATATATAGCTGCTAGTTATTATAGTCCCAGTATAGCTAAATTATTTAAGATCAAGCAGAAAGAGATATATATTACGCCTAATAAGCTATTTAAAGGGATTATAGAGCTAGATATATAGAAGCAATATAAGGAGCAATAGTATACCATAATATACATTTAGAAGCAATTAAAGGAAAATAACAATACAGCTACAGGCAATATAGATAATATAAACAACATAAATAATACAAACAATATAGCCACAAATAATATAGACCATATAGATAATACAGACAATATAAACAACACAAACAACACAAACAACACAGATAATATAGACAAGAGCGCAAACAATAATACAGGCAAGCACACTAACAATAGCATACATAAAGAGGCTAAAGGTCGTCAGTACAAGCATAAGGATAAATAACTGCTATACTGCATAATTATTAAGTAAGAAAAGTTATAGGCTATATTTTACTAAGGGGTTAAGTAAATTATAATTAGAGCTAATACTATTAGCTAATTTATAAATAATCAATTAGAGTAGAATTATTTAAATACTATAATCCATTTTTTCAATCATTTATTAAAAAGCGGATAATATTATAAGAGTATTATTATTAATATATTAACTATTATAAAATTAGACCTAATAGGCAAATAAATACTAATAGCTAATTATATACTAATATATTTAGCTATTATTAAGGGAGCCTAATATTTAGTATTATACTAATCTATATTAGAGCAATAAGATCAAATCGCGCAGTTATAATAAATAATAAGCAAGAGGAGGGCTAAGGAAAAGGCTAAGGGATTATTCCAGATTATGCAGCATAAGGTATAGTAGTTTATAACCTAAGTATTAGATTAGGAGGATATAGACCTAATACTAATAAATTAGATTATTAATATATATATATATAAGATAAAGATCTAATATATAATACTAAATAAGAAGATAATTAATTAGTAAGGAGACTAGATTATATATAAATAAGTGCAATTAGGGATAGGCCAGTTATTAGATATATTGCATAATATATTAAAGGAGGTGTAATAGATATTAGCTATATTAATAATAATGGATATAGCGGATATAGCAGATATAGCAGCAGTGGCAGCAGCAGCAGCAGCGGCAATAGGTCAGAGCTAATAATTAGAGCTACTATTAATATAAGATATATTACTGCAGATTCTATAATCGCGCATTAAGGACCAATATAGCAAGAGTAAATTAGAATATTCATTTTTGCGCTATAAGGCTAACTAATAGTAGATTAAGCTAGGGTAGGATTAGATTATTAATTAAATATCTAAATTAATAGTATAATAAAAGGCATAATTAGCTAAATCATTAGATAAGCAATACCTATATTAAGGGATAGAAATATATAAATATAGCTAAGCAATTAAGCAATTCTAGGAATAAATATAGATATTAATATATATAATAAGCAAATAGCTAGTTTAGGCCCTAAAGGTATTAGGATTATAAATATAAAATATAATAAATAGTAATATATATAATATTTTTATTTATAAGGGGATAATATATTTTATTACTATATATTATAAGGGGTATTATAAATTAAGAGAGATTAAAATAATTTATTAATATTTATTTTAAAAGGTTAGGGAATTATTAATATAATATATATAATTAATATTACTATTTTAGTAGAATATATAAATAAGAATTAAGTAAAAAAGGAGGAAGAGTGCATTTTTATAAGCTAATAAGGTAATAGGAGATAATAGAGGTAAGGAGCAGAAGGTGAGGGAGGTAATTAGCAATTTTAAGAGGCAGAAGCAAAAGGGGAGGAGAGAGGAGAAAAGGCAATAGAGAAAGGTAAGAAGAGGAAGAGGAAGAGGGGGCAGGAAGGGTAAGGGAGAAGCAGGCAAAGAAGGAGGTAAAGAAGGAAGTAAGAAAGAGAATGAATAATATAATAAAAAAGAGGAGGCTATATTTATAAAGTGGTTTTATAAGCCTAAATAGATAAGCAATTAGGCATATAAGGTATTATAGTAGTATAGTATATAATTTTTAGGCTAAGAATTAAATATTAGTGCATAAAGGTATATTATTATTAGGATTTCTAATTAATATTTTAATAAGGTATTTAGATCTAATAATAATAATAATAATAATAAATTTAATAAATATAATAATAATAAAAATAGCAATTTAATTAATAATATTTATAATTTATAGGCTAGGTATAAATTATATATAGCTAGATTGATTTATATATAATTATTTGGGTAGGGTAAGTTAGGCATAATGTATAACTATAAGTAATTCCGCAAGATTAGTATATAATAGCATCGATTTTTTGGGTTTAGAGCGGAGGACCAGATAGAGCGAGGGTTAGGGGCCGGCGGCAGTAGCGGCAGCAGCAGCAGCAGCGGCATTAAGCGGGTCCAGTCTATATTTAATGCTAAGCAGGAGGATATATAGTAAAAATAGTTCAGATAATTATATTAGGTAGATATTTAGGGCTAATTAAAATAGATAATAGGCCTAATAGCTAAATTTTGCGGGTTATAGGAAGCTATAATCCAGGCAATAATATAAAATAAATAGCTAATTATATAGATTATACCTACTAAAAGTAATAAGAGTTTAATATTTATATTATTAGTATTTTATATACCTAAAAGAGTAATAATTATTATTATATTATTAATAGTATTAAAAAATAATATAAATATATAATATATTAAAATAAGTATTAATATATATATATAAAAGAGCTAAAAGGTCTAATAAATAATATTATTAATATTTATAATGCCTAAATTAGCTATTAATAAGGGGTTCTAAATATTTATTAAGCATATATATAAGCAATAGAGATTAGACTGGATAATTATAAATAAATATTATATAGTATTATAATATAATAAGATATTTTAATTATAAATTAACTAATTAGGGATAATATTATAGGATTTTAGGGTATTAATAGTATATTTAATAGCTATATTAAAGCTAATATAGAAGAAAGCATTATTTAAGGCATTAAGGTTTATATTAGAGTAGGTATGCATATTCCATAAGGTAATAATATAATAAAATATTAAATATATAATTAATATTATTAAGAATAGGAAATAAAGCGGCCTAATAATAAGGAAGATAATAAAGACTAGGCAAAGGAGGGAGAATAGGGTTAAAATTAACCAGGAGGGCAAGGAGGAGGGCAAGGAAGATAATACTATAAAGCAGTATATATGCAAGATTATTCAGGTATAGATAGGCACCTATACGCAAAGCAAGATTATTATATATAGCAGTATAATTAAGCAGGTAGAGAGGATTAGGGCTAGGTTAGATTATATAGTATATTAATAAGGGGTTAATAATATAGAGGAGAAGGCATAATAGATTAAGGTATAAAGGGTAAATAAGGGAGGCAAATTAGAATAAATTATAGCTATTAATGCATTAAAAATAAGGATTAATAATCCTAATATCTAATTAGTTATCTATATTGGAATATTAAGGCATTTAGTGGATTTAATATAAGAAAGCGGGTAAGGAGGGAGGGATAGGCAAAAAAGCAAATTAATTATAATAATATAGTAATTATAATTAGAGTAGTAATTAAAAGTAAGAATTATAAAAGCGCAGAAAATAAAGGCAATAAATATAATAATAATAATAATTATAATAATAATTATAATAATAATAATAATAATAGTAATAGTAATAATAATAAAGTAGTAATAATAGTAATAGCATTAGCAGCAAGAGAGGGAAATAGAGGAGGCATAATAGGCATAAGATAATAATATAGTAGAGTTTGTAGAGGGAAAGTATTATTAATAAGAGGTATTAGATTAGGAAATAGATAATAATTTAGAATAATTTAGGTATATAGAAAGAGAGGAGGTATATAATATATACTATTAGCAATAGGTAAAGAGGGATATTTAAGAATTAGCTAAGATAAATAGGTTAGAATTAAATAAGAATAAGAAAGGGGGGATATAAAGAGAGCAGGAAGAAAAAGGGGCAATTAAGGCAGATTATTAGAAGAGCCAGCGGATAATGCAATAAGCTAAGGCAATAAGGAGGTTACAAGTAATACAAAAGTCTAGAGAAATAAGGGAATTTAAGGAGTTATTAGTAGAATGGGATAAATATTATAGTATATATAAGATAGAGGGTTAAAATAAAGTATACTATAATATAAATAAATATCTAAAGAAAGGGTTATAAATATAAAATAATATAAAATAAGGCATTTAGATTATATAAAATAAAATATTTATAAAAAGATAGTTTATAAGGTTTTTAGTATATTATAAATATAGATTATTATAAGCTATTTATAAATAATAAAAGGCTATAAATAATAATAAAAGATTATTTCGAAAAGTAAAAGGGGGTAGTTATTAATATAAGGGGGTATTAGTCTAAATATATATAGTATAATAGGTCTAAGCCCATAATGCATAAGAAGATTATATTATAAAGATAAAAGGAGTAAATAGAATTAATTAGGCTAATTAGCAATATATAGCAGAATTATATAAATAGTTAAGGGAGTTAATAGAATAGGGAGGAAGGGCAGAAAGAGGGATATAAGCAAGCTAAATATATTAAATAATAATATAATTAAAGAATATATAGTAATAAATAGAATTTAAAATTAAAGCTAATATAGAGCAGAATAGAATTACTATTATAAAATAAAAAGAGAAAGGCAAGGGGTATAAGAATAATTAAGGTAAGGAGAGAGTAAAGGTAAGAGGAGAGGGTAAAAGTAAGAGAAGAGGGTAAGAGTAAGGGGGAGAGATATTTTATTATTAAGAGAGAGAAAGTAAATATATATTAATAAGAAATATATTAAATAAGAAATAATTTAAAGCATTAATAATAAAAAGTAGAGAATAATTATATAAAATAAAATAAAATAAATAATTTATAATAAATATAAAATAGAAAGTAAAGGAGGTAATTAATAAAAGCAATATAAGAAATAGTAAGGTAAGAGTAATAACTAGTATTAATAGCAAGAGGCAGAAAGGGGGTTAAAAAAAGGATAGTCCAAAATAGTAGCGCAAGTAGGTAAGGTAGAGAGGCAGAAATTAAAGCATAAGTAGTAATATAAGGCAAGATAAGAGAGATAGTATAAGGTAGTAATAAGAGGGAAAGCAAAAGCAGGAAAGTAAAAGGTTATTAAAGCGAAAATTAATAAGAAATATAAAATAAAGAGAAAAGGATATAATTATAAAAATAAAATATAAAATAAATATAAAAAAAATAGCAAAAAAAAGAAATAATAGTAATAATTAAGGAAAAAGAAAAGTAAGGGAGAAATAATATAATTTATAAAAGGATAGGGAAAGGGCAAGTAAAGAAGGACAATTAATAGTAAGGATAAAGGCAAAAGAGGGGCATAAAGGAACTAATTAGCAGTAAAGGCAAGAGGGAGGGGGAAAGGCAAATAGTCTAATATAGCGGCATAAGGAATCATAAAGCAAGAAATAAGTTTATAATAGCAGTAAGAGGAAAAGGGTTTAAAGAGGCAATAGAAGCAAGATAAGGAAAAAGCAAGAAAAGTAATAGTTTATAGTAATAATAAGAAGAAGGAAAAGGAAAAAGTTAATAATAATAAGGAAAAAAAAAAAAGGTAAAGGTAATAGGATGCATAAGGTAAGGTTATTATATATAGTAATATAATTAAATATATAAAGAGAATTAGGGCTATATTAGGTTAGGTAGCATTAGGAGGGAAAGCTATTATAAAGCAGGAAATAAAGCTATTATAAAGTATAAGAGAAAGCTATTATAGGGTAGAAGAGATAGCTATTATAATATAGAAGGGAAAGGTATTATAAAATAGAAAGGATAGTAATTATAAAGTAAAAGAGATAATTAATATAAAATAGGAGGGGAAAGTATAATAAATTAATAGGGATAGCTATTATAAAATAGAAGAAATAGCTATTATAAAGGAGAAGAGATAGCTATTATAAAGTAAAAGGGAAGGCATTATAAAATAGATAGAATAACTATTATAAAAATAGAGGGAAAATTATTATAAAGTAAAAGAGATAATTAATATAAAATATAAAAAGAAGGCATAATAAAATAAAAGGGATAACTATTATAAAGTAGGAGGAAAAGGCATTATAAAATAGAAGGGATAGCTATTATAAAGTAGGAGGTAAAGCTATTATAAAGTAAAAAAGATAGCTATTATGAAATAGGGGCGGAAGGCATTATAAAGTAAAAGGGATAATTATTATAAAATAAGAGGGAAAGCTATTATAAAATAGAAAAAATAGCTATTATAAAGCAAAAGGGAAAGCCATTATAAAATAGAAAAGATAGCTATTATAAAGTAGGAAAGGAATATATTATAATATAGAAGGGATAGCTAATATAAAGTAAAATAGAAAGCTATTATAAAATAGAAAGGAAAGCTATTATATAAATAGGAAAAATAATTATTATAAAATAGGAGGGTTAGTTATTATAAAGTAGGTAGGAAAGCTATTATAAAGCGGGAAATAAAGCTATTATAAAGCATAAAAGAAAACTATTATAGGGTAAGAAAGATAGCTAATATAAAATAAGAGGGGAAAGTAAAATAAAAGGGATAGCCATTATAAAGCAAAAGGTAAAACTATTATAAAGAGAAAGAGATAGCTATTATAAAATAGGAGGGAAAGCTATTATAAAATAGGGGAAATAGCTATTATAAAGCAGGAGGGAAAGCTATTATAAAATAGGAGGGAAAGCTATTATTAAAGCATAAGGGAAGGGGATTATAAAGTAAAAGAGATAGCTATTAAAGAGTAAAATAAAAAGGCATTATAAAGTAAAAGGGATAACTATTATAAGGAATAAGGGAAAGCTATTATAAGGTAGGAGAGATAGCTATTATAAAGCAGGAGGGGAGGCATTATAAAGTAGAAGGGATAGCCATTATAAAGTATAAGGGAAAGCCATTATAAAATATAAGGGAAAGCTATTAACAATTTATAAAAGAACTCTTCTTAGAGTTCTTTTGAAATTATATATAAATTGAAAATGCGCTATTAAAGATAGGGGGTAGAGTTCTTTTGAAAACCAGGGGGTAGAGTTCTATTAGAAGCTAGCAGCTAAAATGGCTAAAACTAGTATGCATTAAAAGATAACTCTAAGGATATATCGCTTATTAATTTTTAAGAGTAAAGAACCCAATTTACTATATTACAATTAGGTTAAAGTTTTTATTATGGTAATAAATTAAGGTTAAGAGTAGGCTAAGGTTAGGTAAGTTAGTATAGGTAAGTATATATTTAGACTGCCGCTTAGGGAGGTTAGCATTCAGCCCTAACTATATTAAGCCTATTAAAGCTATTTAAATAGATAAGTTAGTACTAGTAATAATTAGAAAAACCTATTAGAAAGGGAGGGCTGCTAGATTTAAAGTTTAGTGCTGCCCTAGTAATATAATAAAAGTAAAAATAAAGCAGTATAAAGATAAAAGAGTTAGAAAGGGGGTATAAGTAGTTATTTATTATTATTATTATTATTATAGAGCTATTTATTTATTTATTTAAATATTTATTTATTATTTATAAGTTATATAGAGTAGTATTTATAAGCAATAAAGTAATTAGTTATTTAAAAGTATAATATATAGTAATATTAAATAGCAATTTAAGGCAGATCTATAAGATTATATAGGCTATCCTTAGCATTATTTGCAATTAAAAGGAATTGCAGTAATAGTTAGTGCTGCTATTAATAATAGCCCCTATCCTATTTATCCTACTGCTAAAGAATAATAGGTTTAGATATAATTAATATCTATATATAGCCTGCTAGATTAAGTATATATAGCAGTATTACTAGAAGAGTTATGGATAGGTTAATAAGCGGAAATAAGGTTAATATATTAAGGAGTCTATAGCAGCTATATTACTAGTGCTATAAAGAATAGGGGTTTAATATTAATAGTTTTTCTGGAATTAGGTAATTAGTAGTTAGTTTAAGGTTAGCTAGAGTATGCTATTAAGGTCTAATAGCTAAGGGGGGAATAGCTAGGACGATTATAATTATAAGGCCAAGTTTTTAAAGTATATATAATATAATAATAAGGAGGTATTTAAGAGTAAGGCTAAGGCCTGGATCTAAGATATTAATAATAAGTGGGAGGTATAGAGATAGTTAAAGTGATGCAGATAGGCCCGGTATTTAGCTAAGGTTAATAAGGTGCAGTTAAGAAAGGAGGTATTATAGCCTATTAGTAATAATAAGCTAGTATTGCAGAAGATATAGGCGATTTTCGAATCTATATTAGATAATATATATATAGCCGCTAATTATTGCAGTCCTAGTATGGCTAAGTTATTTAAGATTAAGCAGAAAGAGATATATATTATGCCTAATAAGCTATTTAAAGGTATTATAGAGCTAGATATATAGAAGTAATATAAGGAGTAATAGTGCATTATAATATGCATTTAGAAGCAATTAAAGGAGGATAATAATATAGCTATAGATAATATAGATAATATAGATAATATAGATAATATAAATAATATAAATAATACTAATAATACTAATTATATAGACTATATAGACTATATAAATAAGAGTGCAGATAATAGTGCAGGTAAGTATACTAATGATAGTATATATAGAGAGGCTAGAGGTTGTTAGTATAGGCGCAAGGATAAATAATTGCTATACTATATAACTATTAAGTAAGAAAAGTTATGGGCTATATTTTGCCGAGGGGTTGAGTAGGTTATGATTAGAGCTAATACTATTAGCCGATTTATAGATGATTAGTTAGAATGGAGTTATTTAGATGCTATAATCTATTTTTTTAATTACCTATTAAAGAGCAGGCAGTATTATGAGAGTATTATTATTAGTGTATTAGCTATTATAGGGTTAGACCTAATAGGCAGATAGGTACTAGTGGCTAATTATATGCTAGTATATTTAGCTATTATTAAGGGAGCCCGGTATTTGGTATTATATTAGTCTATATTAGAGCGGTAGGATTAAATTATATAGTTGCAATAAATAATAAGTAAGAGGAGGGCTAAGGAAAAGGCTAAGGGATTATTCTAGATTATATAGCGCAAGGTGCGGCAGTTTATAATCTAGGTATTAGATTAAGAGGATGTAGACTTAATACTAATAAATTAGATTATTAATATATATATATATAGAATAAAGATCTAATATATAATGCTAGGTAAAGAGATAATTAATTAATAAGGAGATTAGATTATATATAAATAGGTGCAATTAGGGATAGGCCAATTATTAGATATATTATATAATATATTAGAGGAGGCGCGGCGGATATTAGCTATATTAATAATAATAGATGCAGCAATAGCAGTAAGTTAGAGCTAGTAACTAGAGCTGCTATTAATATAAGATATATTACTGCGGATTCTATAGTCGCGCATTAAGGACTAGTATGGCGAGAGCGAGTTAGAATATTCGTTTTTGCGCTATAAGGCTAATTAGTAGTGGACCGAGCTGGGGCAGGATTGGATTATTAATTAATGTGGCAGTGGAAAATGACGATTAGCGGAAATGAACGATTGTGGGGCCTAGAGGATTTTTATTGGCTAATGGATTTTTGGCTGGTCTGTGTGCCTGGCTGCAGTTGGCCAGCTTCAGTATAAAGGGGGAAGGATTTCCCTACTGGGAGGAGGACTTTCTCAGCATGCATTTTCCCCCTAAAGAATTAAAGTTTATTTATCTTATTTGAAGTATTATTATTATCTTTTATTAGTTGATCACTTAGTTCTATTTTATCCCTATTAGCTGCAAGCCCCGGCTATATCTATTTCGGCGTTTTCCTGCAGAAAACCCTCTTTTCCTTTAGTCTCGCTCCCTCCCTCCGCTACCTACCCTATATACTATCTTATAGGTCATAATATTATATAGTTATATTATTTCCCCTATTAAATTTAGAGATCACGCTAGGGAAATAAGCTGCCTTTATAATTAAAACTAATTAATTAGAAAGGTAGTAATACTTTTAAGCTATCGCTAGAAAACCTAAACACAGAGAGAGAGCAAGAAGCTAGAGTAATAGAGATAGCTATAGAGATTATCCTATAGGTAACCTTAAAAGACCCTAAAAAACTCCCACCCTTACCTAGTAACCTCTAGTTAATATAGTATTAATTATTAGGTCTAATTAATTAGATAATTAGTAAAAATAAGTAAAGTTTAGCTCTAATTTATTAAAGATTATTTAATTTAGTACTATTTTAGGTTTGCTTATAATAGCGCTATTAGTAATAAAGGATTTAATTCTATTTATAAATTATAATAAGTAGCGATTATTACTAAAGGACTGAAGGTCTAAACTAATACTTGCCGCGCTAGAAACCCCCTTAATAATTAATTAGTTAATTACTATCCTTATGGACCGTTTAGGAGTATTAATACTGGTTAAAATGGCTAAGTTATTAGCTCTAAACCTTACCCTTAAGCAGGCAGATACTTTAGCCCTAAACCCCTAGCTAATAATAGTTAGCTAGGAAATAGGAGATATAGTAATAAGCTATAGTATCTCTAAGGAAGTAGTTAAGATAGGCCTATAGATAATATCTATATAGTTTGTATACTTAAAAAAAGCAGCTGGCTATAATAATAAGAAGACTGGTATGCATAAGAGGAAGAATTAATATAGTGGTAACCCCTTGCTAATACTTAAACTATTTATTGCATTACCTTAACTTATAACCTGAACTATACTAGTAGTTCTATCTAATTAGTTATTAAACCCGACCCTGGGATCCTTACTTATTTATAGATAATTAGGGTAGTCCCTTAATTTGATTAGGATTAAGGATTTAAGCGTATAGCTTAAGAGTATACTATCCCTTATAGCAATAGAGACTAAGGACTTAAGCATATTGCTTAAGAGCACTATAGCCATTATGCCGCCCAGTCCTAAGGACTTAGGCCTCTAGCCTGGAAGTGTTTTTAGGAAACTACCCTTAGGGTTAATACCCTTATAATATTTAGCCTGACCCCTTATGGAAAAATAACTTAATAACTATTTAATTAATTGCGATTAAGGCTATTAATTAATACTTAGGCCCTAGCAATTAGCATCTAGATAAATTAGAAAAGTATTTACTAGACCCTCCTCCTGCCCTGTAACCCTAAAAGCACTTATATATCCTACTCCTATATTATAGTCTACTATTACTCTAAGCCTAGCCTATAGCTATTTAAGTATAGCCTTTAAATCTTTAGAAAGCTCCTAAATAGGCCTTAGTGTAATAATACCCCTTACTTAAATTACACTTAATAAGGTTACTATTAATAGACTTATAGTAGTAATTAAGGATGCCTTTAGTGCTAAAGCTGCCTAGTGCCTTAATATCCCTTTAGCTCGATTTAATAGTTAAAATATTATAGATTACCTTACCTAATTTAAACTTACTATTAAAGATTAAGAGTATAGTAAGACTAAATAGCTTAAGTATTTTTAATTATATTATTTTAAGCTATATATTAAAGAATGCATAAAGTATGCGCTTAAAAACTATACCTAGGATAAAGCTAAGAAGCGCCTAAGGGCCGCTTTTAAGAGTAATAATCCTAATTAATTAGAATTAGCCACACTTAAGCTAAATAGGATAAATTAGTATAGCCTATTAAGCAATAACCTTAAAGTATTTTAAATATAGATATTATAGCACTACTACCTTATTTCCTAGATTACTAAGGAAATAGATAGTAGCTATAAGGCTGGGCAAGCCTTTTATAGGGTGATCCTAAACTCTATTATTACTATATTTTATTATTAGCACTATATAACCCCTAATTAATTAGGCCAGAAGCTATATAAGGAGCTTTTTAAGCTAGTCTTAAACTATATTAAGATCGAGCTGGCTATCTAATGCTAAGGATTTGCAATAGAACTATATATTAGCAACCCTAGAGACTACTTAGCCCCTCTCTAGAACCAGTACTAATAGCTAAAATACTATAATATAATCCTAGGACCTCCCCTTACGCTATAATTCCCACCTTAAGGCCTAGTATTGCCCTGGCCTATAAAACCTATTAACCCCATAAAGGAAGCTATTAACCTATTAATAGCTAAAATAGATAATCTTAAAATCTAATTTGCCTTAATTATTAATTGCAAAAATAAAAGGGAATAGATAATAGCTTAAGAGGAGAAGCGGAAACTCTATACCTAAGGCCTTAGGGATATAAAAAACTTATACCTAACTCTAGATCTATTTAATTACTTAAATAATAAGCCTATTATAGAGGTTCATACTATCTAAACCTAAAACCTATACTAGTCTAATATAAAGAGGCTATGCTAGTATTACTAGAGTATTAGCCACTTCCCTAACTAATGCGAGCTATATAATAATGACTACCAGAAGGGATATATTAAATATAACTCTTCTGCAAGTACCTGCTTTATAGGCATTAAATGCAAATCTTTAATTCCTTTATATTTAATTATATATTATACCTCCCTAGCCCTCTAATTATATATTAAAAGACTTTTAATTTATTGGCTAGATCTCTTGCCTAACCTAAAGTATTAAGCTTAAATTAATAATATTAAAAGCTCTATCTAGCTAGAATATAAATAGGGTCTAACCCTATTTAAATAAGAATGCCTTAACTAATTTGCCTAATATATCCCAGATCCTATAGGCAACTATTTAATTAATATATCTAGTATGGCTATTAAACTTATAGGACCTCTACTAAAGCTAAATTCTACTGAACCTATAGGACCCCTATTAAGGATAAACCCCATTTTTATTTATAATATATCTAACTTAAAAGATAATAAACTCTAAGTCTAGTCCTTCCTAATTAAAATAATAGCAAGAATAATTACCATAAAAAATAGTGCCCCTCTTATCCCCTGCATTATAAACTGATATAAAGCAGCTAATTAAAAGGAGGTTAAGAGGGTATTGCGACTTAAGAACCTCTATACTAATAATTTAGTTTATAGTAAAGCTAGCTAAAGGGTCTTAAATAAGATTCATAATAAGAAGATCTTGGTATTAATGCATAATACTTTCCTATTAGCACTTAAGATTACTAAACTTATAGTAAAGGACTTTAATATTATTATAATAGGCATTAATAATATTAAGTATATTAAGCAAGAAAAGCTAATTATTAAGGTAGAATTTAGGAAGTAATAATGCACTTTAGCTATTTGCTTTATAACTATTAAGGAGATTCCTAATATTATATCCTATTATAACTTAATAGTAAAAGAGTGCAATATTAATTATATAATATTTCCTAAGGACCTAAATAGTATTAGCACTTTATTAATACCTAGTAACTTACTATTTAAATAGTACCTTTATATTAATAGGAATAGATAATAGGATATTATTAATTTTACTGCCTATTTATAACCTATATTCCTTTAGGAACTATTTAATTAATTAAAGATTATTATATACTCTATCTTACTTATTAATAAGTCCTAAGTCCTAGCGCATATATAAAATACCCTAAAGGTAGTAATCTGCCTTTAGTATTATAATAGAGGAATAATTAAGGCCCTTATTAATTCTAGATTAAAGGGCAATTTAATTATAAATAACCTAGCGGAAAAATATTACTTAGTAATTACCCCTTATTAAATTTCTATTATATCCTATTCTAGAGGAAAGATTAGGATAATTAGATTTTATAATACTATCCTATATTTTAATAATGCCTATACCTTAATTTAAATATTTATTACCCCTTTAGAGATAGTTATAGTCCTATTTATTCTAGGTATGCCTTTTATTTAAGCTGCTAAGCTTTTATTTAATTATTTTACTATCCCTGACTAGATAATAATTAGGATGAACTTAGGTAATATTTACTTTATAATTCTAGATTTAGGGTTAATTAAATGGGAAGTCTTGCGCTTAGAAAAGCATAAGGACGATATTTAGATATAGATTATAAGCCTCCTTCTAAGGGACCTATTAAGTAACTTCCCCTTAGAAGGAGATAATAATTTAGGATTAATTTAATACCTATTTTAGGGGGATTTAGAATCTATTATCTAATTGATTATTAAGGAGTTGCAAAAGGAATAAATAGAGAGCATAATAATAGCCTATATTAAGTTTAAGAAAATAAGATAGGATATTAAATTAAGGAGGAGGAGGAGGAAGAAGAAGAAGAAGAAAGAGGAGGACTGCTACCCTTACGCTGCCCCCTATATAAGTGTAAATACTCTCTTTAAGCGGAAGGGCATTAAGATCTACCCTATTAATAACTAACCCTTAGATAGTTCTATACTGGAAGGAGACCCTTACTAGAAGGAGAAAAAGTAAAAGAATATAGAGGGAAAGCTAAAATAAAATGCATTATATAATAATATTATTACCTTAAAATTCTTAGTAATAAAGGAAGGAATATAACTTATACCTAATTAATATAAGGAATTATTTAATTAAGTAAAGGAGGACCTTAACCCTAAAGAATAAGATATTTACCTTTAGATCCTTTAAAATCGGGAAATTGCCCTAGCTTAGGATTTTAATAAGTATAGGCAGCTTGACCTTATTATTATACTATTGTAAGTCCTGAAAGTTATTTCCTATTTAGCTTAGTAATTAGGGACTATCCCTATCCCACCTGGCCTTAAGTAGAAGGTGATAGAGCTCCTAAAGGTTTATATAAAAAGAGGGATATTTAAGGAGGGCTATAAGGCCTATTAAAACCTATTTATACTAATTGCTAAAAAGGATAGCGGGATCTATTTAATTAATTTAGCTATTTATATTAATAAGTATATAATATATAATAGCTTTATGCCCTTAAGTGCAAATAAATTCTTAATAGATATAGTAATATGCAAAATACTTTTACTTTTTAATTTCTTTTCTAAATATAATTAGGTATTACTAAATAAAAAAAGTAAGAACCTAATAATTTTCTAAATGCTTATTAGACTTCTATAAATATATATTTTACTATAAGGAGCTATTAATTCTATTGCCTAATTCTTAAGGATTATTACCTAAATCCTATTTAACCTCCTCCTGGATATTTACTATGCTTTCCTAGATAATATTATTATTAAGGGACCTAAGATTATATATAAAGATGAGCTAGCCCGGCTTAATATTAGATAGTATGTCTTAGAGTATCTAATTAACCTTAATAAGACCCTTTTTAATATAGAACTATCTAGATGTATAATATTAATTCTAAAATCTTAGTTTTATTAAAGGTTAGCTATAATAATAGGCTATTTATGCAGCACTAATAGCCAAGCCCTAAAGGAGTCTAAGATTATTAAGATTATAGAGTAGGAAGATTATAATTTTATTATAGAAGTCTACTTATTCCTAGGCATTATTAGGTATTACTGTTATTAGATTATAGGCTTTATACTAATTATAAGACCCCTTATAATGCTCCTTAAGAAAGATGCTAAATTTGCCTAAAGATTAAATTAGGCAAAAGCACTAGAGATACTAAAGCATAAGGTAATCTCTATACCTATACTAATTATACTGGACTATAGCCTGGAAGTTAGGGAGGTGATCTTAATAGTTAATATTAGCCTATATAGATAGGGATATATTTTTATATAGGTGATTAATAGAAAGAGATATTTAATTCGGTTTAAATTAGAATTATAGAATAATGCGGAATATAGATATAATATTATAAAGAGGGAGTACTAAGCTATCCTTTATATAATTAGAAGGTTATAAGGGATGATTTATAGTATACTATTTACCCTTAAGATTAATTTATAAGTCCTTATCTATTAGTTTAATAGCTATATTAATAATATTCCTAAAGCTTTAATTATTTAATGGTTAAGCTATATTCTCCTTTTTAATTTTATAGTTTAATATATTAAGGGCATTAAGAATTTAATTACTAATAAATTATTGCGAAAATAGGCAGGACTATTTAATTAAAAGGATAAGGAGGTAGAGGATAATATTAAAGACTTTATTAATTTGCATTTATACTTAATTATATTTAGAGACTTAAGGCTAATTAATAATAAGCTTTAATTTAAAGACTTAGAGATTAACTATACTAAGTAGATGTAATACCTAGCTATTAAATATAAAAGTAAATAGCTATAATTAGGAGAGTTTTTTTATACTATATAATATCCTATTAGTTTGATAGCTATTAAATATGCCTGGATTAGAAGAGAAGCTACTTAATATTTTATCTAGGGAGGATTTTTTTGGCGCTAAGGCTATAAGTAAAATGGATTCTATAGACCCCTGCATTTAGTAGTATCTAACTTAATAATTAAGAACTAATTAATTATATTCTGTTATATTGATCTAGGCTATAAGGGCTATAATTTAACTATTGCTATCCTTTAGAGGAGATATTAGTGGGTAAGCATATAGACTGAGATAGCTACCTGCATCTAAGTCTATAAAGTCTATTAAGAATATTTAATAGTTAAGGTTAAGGAGTATATTATATTAATATAATCTAGATAATTAATATTTAAGGTCTATATAGATGCCTAATACCTCCTATAAGCTTAAGGCTATAAGTACCTATTAGAAGCCTATTATGATCTAATAGGGTGGGTAGAGGCTATAGCTATCCCTGTATTAAATATAAGCGCTATTAAGATCTTTATATAAGGCATTATCTCTAGATAGGGAGTAATCCTAGTAATAGTAGTGGATAATAGCTTAGAATTAATATAAGATTTTAAACCTACCCTATAGGCCTTAAGGGCAAAAGTTATTTTAATATTAATATATAACCTAAAGGTAAATAGGATTATTAAAGCCAGGTATTAATTAATTGCTAAATTTATTGCAAAATAGAACCCTATACGCTTAGGCATATAGCCTAATAACTTAGGCCATATCCTCCTAGCTAATTGCATTATACCTTAAGTATCTTATAGTTATTTGCTATTTTACTTAATTTATAGATAGGAGCCTATCCTCCTGCTTAAAGTGGACGTCCTAATATAGCAAACTATTAATTGGAATAAGGTAAAGATATATAATTAAATAGTTAAGGCAAGGCTGAAGATTATTGCGCAGCTAGATAAGGATATAGAGGACATAAGGCAGAAGGCTATAGAATATTGCTAGAAGCTGGCTGCTCGCACTGACCGGAACTATTTAAGGCTCTTATGCAAGTAAGCTATCTAAATAAGTGACCTTATGCTCTATTATAACTCCTGTTAAGCTAGAGATTTATCTTAAGAGGCTAAGCTTAAGCCCTAATAGATCAGCCTATATATTATAATTCGCAAATTAGGTAATAGAGCGTATTGCCTTTAGCTCTAAAGTGGCCCTAAGCTTCTAACTTCTATTTATAGGGACTATCTTAAGAGGTTCTATAAGGATAAAGATAGGTAGTGGGCTGCTAATGCTAATAAGGATAACCCTTAATTTACAGAGTGCCTCTTCTATAATAAAAAGCCCTAATAATAGGAACTATCTAATTAGGAAGAAAATACTAAGGATAAATGCATTATTAATGCCTAATATAAGCTAAACGATAAAGATAATGCAGGCAAGGATTGCCTAGTAGCGCCTTTTATAATAATACCTCTAACTTAATTTAAAGTAATTATCCCTTAGATAGGTAAAGTGGAAGCTATAGAGTATATAGATATAATTAGGAACTAGTTAAATATATAATTGCAATTTAGGAAGATATAATAGGGAGGTAATTAATAGTAAGGGTTTTAGGTATTATTCCTTACTATTAAGGGGAGGAAGAGAATAGAGAAAATAATATACTATTTATACCCTTTATTACTTTAGTACCCTGCCTAAGGAGCACTAGATTAAGGTCTACTACTGCCCAAGACTAGATTGCTAAAGAACCTAATTCCCTATTAGTTATATTACTTGCCCCCTTTGCCCCCCCTTTAAAGCTAATTATTAATAAAACCTACTAAATTAGTAGCCTATTAAAGCCTAGTTACTATTATAATAGGAAGAAGTTAAGCTCCTTATCCTATAACTAATAGTTTTCCGCTTTTGCCTTTACCTTAGGATCCCTATGCATAAAATTATCTAACTCCTCTATCTCTAAGATTTAAGGGCAGCTGGCCTAATTAAGAACTCCTATAATATAAGTCTTAGGATTCTTAGGCCTAATAGAGCCCTAAAAATAATTAAATAGTTCTTTAATATTAAGAGCAATTAGTTAGTATCTATATAATAAAATCTATTTGCACTTGCTATAAGAGTGCTAGATGCAATTAGCATACTGCCCCTTTATAAAGCCTGGGATTAACTAATAAGTATAAAATAGAGTAAGAATATGCTCTTAATTAGCAAAGATATTAGATAAATAAGTCTAGATATAATATAAATATATAATTAGGTTCTAATACCTTATAAAGGCTATAACCAGGGCCTTTAAATGCTTAGGCTAATATAAGATCTCCTAAACTAAATAACCGTATTTATAAGCGAGATCTGCTGGAATATATATAGGCTAGAGCTTTATGGCCTTTAACTTAATGATTTTAATAGCGGATTCTAGAATGCAATCCTTCTAATTAGCAAATTCAATCTAGTTGCAAAGTAATGCCTTTACTAATTTCTCCTCTATCTTCTATAAAGCCAGCTTAATATATAAAGGCTACCTAAATTAATTAAGGGCTATTTATAAGTAAATCTAGATAGTAAACTTATTATTAAATTAAGGAATTATTTAATTAATAAGAATAGAGGGGTAATAAAAGAAAAGAAGAACTTATATTTTAGAATTAATATAACTTAATTTTAGTAATTAATAACTAAACTGCATTGCAATAAAGCCAGGATATCTAGGTCTACTTGCAGAACTTAATATCCTAAAGCTAGTTAATTAACTAATTAGAAATGTTAAGGAGGTTAGCCTAAGCTCCCTTAATGCCCTTAACTGCCTAAATAGTAAAGAGAGGGGGAGCTATGCCTAATTAGATAGTTAAATAGAAGGAAGATAAGGACTTAAGGAGGTTAGAAGAAGGAAGAAACTTAAGACCTAAGCTAACCTTAAGGATAAAGAACTAAAAAGTAATTGCCTAGCACTAGTGCCTAAATAAATAGGCAAGTAAATAATTAAATATACTATATACTAAAGCCTTAGGCCTAAATTATTCCTTAAATACCTAAAATACCTATTTATTCCTCCTTATACCCTTAAATACTTAAGTAAATAAATCCTCTTTTACCTTTTTTCTCTCTTACTTTATTTTCCTTATATTATTAACCCTCTTCTTATATCCTTATTATAACCCTTACTCCTTACTTAAGCTACCTAATATATTAGCAAATATATAAACTATCTAATTAGATAACCTCCTAACCTTACTACCCTCCTAAATAGTAAAGGAGATGCCTAAAACCCGCACAGCTTGCAGAATTAGCAATCTCTAATTCTAGCCCCTAAAGGCAATAACCCCAGCCAAAACCCCTAACCTAAATAATAATATTTAATACTTCCTAAGCCAATCCTACTATCTAATTAATAAACCTAAATAATTTACTATCTATTAAAATAGAAGTAAGGGCTAATTTTATTTATATAATAAGTCCTTAATAGCTATACTACTAATAATTGCTATCTATATGCAATCCGCATTTATCTACCCCTATACTTAATAGCTACTGTAGACTTCCTAATTAGACCTTAATATTTCCTAGGAAGCTATTATAATAAGCTTTATAGATATTCTACTATAGGGATACTATAAAAATAGACAAATTATTACTATAAGCTAGGCCTAATACTATATAGATATCTAGAGTATAGTCCGCACCCTTATTAATAAAGATTAAGCAGAACTATCTGCCTTATAGGCAGTTCTTACTATAGTTAAGTATAATATAGAGGACCTAATTGCTATTACCCCTAATCCCCTTATTATCTGCCTAAATATAAAGATTATTAAGCATTATTTATTTAATTAGATAACCCTAGACTTATTAATTGCATTCCTAGATAAAGGCATTAAATAAGTATTATACTATAAAGAAAACTTAAATTATACTTCCCCTATATATATAAAGATTGCTATTTATAATAAGCAGTTTATAATAGGGCTAGTAAACTTTAAGAATACTTATTAGGCATCCTATATCTTTAATTAAGGCTCTAAATATATTATTTATTTTAATGCATAGAAATAGGGAGCTAATCTTTACTATAAGCTCTTTACCCTAGTTTTCCAGTAGGTCCTAAGTAATATAGCCCTCCCCTACTACTTTAAGGTCCTTTACCCCCCCCTTTATGCCTAGCTAGATAAGTGGAGTTATAAGTATATCGCAATAATTTATATATTCCTTAATATCTAATTACTTATTAGGTATTCTTTAGAGGCCCTAATTGCTTAATATGGCCTTATAAATACTTATATTAAAGGATGCATGCCTATACGATCTATAGTGGCAAGAGATCTAGGATAGTATATTATAGTATGGGATAATTGCCTCCTCTTGAGAGATTGGATATTAGTTCTAATAGATAACCTTAACTGGATATTACTTAAGGACATAGAGTAAGGGTTTAAATGCGTCTACTAGCTATTCCTATAGGCCGCCTTTAAGGAATTAGGTATTTAGCAGTTTGGGGTCTTAAAGCATTTATAGCTATATAATCTAATAAAGGACCTAGGCCCCTTTTAGTACTAATTTATTAATATTCCTCTTTATAGTAAGGCTATAAACCTAATTTATTAGGGTAATTATTAATTAATTAATTAGTGCGGATTCTCTATAACCCCCGCTTAGAAAAGCCACTATATTATCCACTCTATAAGCGAGATTAATTCTTATTAAGATTAAGCCTTGCCTACCTTACCCCCTTTTATATAGGTTATAGACTATATTATGCCTCTAATTGCCTGGGAAGAATATAAGGATAGGAGAATGGGCTTTATATAGCACCTCCTATATAGGGAGCGCCTAGTCGACCCTATATTCCCCTGCTATATAACTCTAGCCTTAAGGCCCTAGGGCCTAGCTATTAATATACCTACTATAGCGCTAGCTCTACCTATAAAGCTATATGCCTTACCCCCTCCTAAGATACTATTACGGTCCCTAAAGAAGCGGGTAGTATTGTAACCTTTAGTATTGCTTATAGCCCCTTAGAAATCGCTAAAGAAGAAGGCTGCCTAAGCACCTAACTAATTGCCTATATAGAAGCTAGTTATTATTAATAGACTAGTAATTAACGGACTGGAATGCCTTAATATAATAGGGAAGGGCAGGCTTTTTAATCTTACTAAGCCACTAAATAATCCTAAGGTGCTTAATGCATAGAATATTACTATCTGGCCTTTTTTAGCCCTTAACCTAAATAAGGTATTTAATTAACTTATACTATCTTTAAATTAGATTAAGACTTTTATTATATATATTCCTAATAAGTTAGTCTTAATATTCTAATAGGCAGGGATTATAGAGATCCTAAAGAATTACTTTATCCCTATTATATCCTAGCTTTCCAGGAGTGATAGAGCTATTGCCAGATCCCTGTATAGTAAAGCTCTAGAACGTAACGCTTAAGTAACTTCTAGGTCACTTACGCTACTACCCTCTCGGCCTAAATAGGACTAAATACTACCTCCTCTAGCTCGAAAGCTTCTGCCTATATTAATGCCCCCTCCTCTTATAACCCTATAAAAGCCTATAGACTCTAAAGGATTAGATAGTTCTTAGTATTATTAGCCCTATACTCCCTCTATTATACTATCTAACCTATTTCCCCTAATTATACTATCTTAAATATAATGCTTAATGCCTAGGCATATGCCTGCTCTATTATCTCGCGAGAGCTTAATAGCCTTGAGCCCTATATTGGATGTCTTTAGGCCCGCGCTCTAGATACCTAGCTATTAAAAGCGCCTAATTAGAATGCTCTAATCCTATTAAGCTAAATTAGATTTAGCTAAAAATAAATTAGGCTTAATTAATAATAAATTAGGCTTATTAATCTAATTAAGGGAATAATTAGGCTTCTTTTAGTAAAGGGAACCTTACTTTTAGGGAGGTAATTAAATAAATTAAGGGCTTTATTTAAAGAAATAAGTATAAAGGAATAATAGAATTAGGGAGATTAGTCTTAATATATTATAAAGAATTTAGGTCTTAAGGATAAGAGTTATTCTTTGCAGGGAGGTTTATAGTAATAGAAAATAATAATTAATGGAAATAAATAATTATAGGGCTTAGAGGATTTTTATTAGCTAATGGATTTTTAGCTAGTCTATACGCCTGGCTGCAGTTAGCCAGTTTTAGCATAAAGGGGGAAGGATTTCCCTACTAGAAGGAGGACTTCCTTAGTATGCATTTTCCCCCTAAAGAATTAAAGTTTATTTATCTTATTTAAAGTGTTATTATTATCTCTTATTAGTTGATTACTTAATTCTATTTTATCCCTATTAGCTATAAGCCCTAGCTGCATTTATTTTGGCGTTTTCCTGCAGAAAACCCTCTTTTCCTCCGGTCTCGCTCCCTCCCTCCGCTACCTACCCTACACACTGTCTTACGGGTCGTGGTGTTATGTGGTTGTGTTATTTCCCCCATTAAATTAAGTATCTAAGTTAATAGTGCGGTAGAAGGCATAGTTAATTAAGTTATTAGATAAGCGGTGCCTATATTAAGGGATAGAGATATATAAGTATGGCCGGGCAATTAAGCAGTTCTGGGAATAAATATGGATATTAATGCATATAATAGGCAGATAGCTAGTTTAGGCCCTGAGTGTATGACATTCGCCGTTTGGCAGACGGCAATTCACTTTTGGTGTGAAATCAAAACACGCTTGCATGCCATTGGTCAGCCGGCAATTAAAATATGGGTAGCCGGCAATTAGCAGTTCCTCAACAGCTAGACCTAGAGGAAGTCTGAAAATTGGT